>OZ026628.1:80903410-81368910 GCA_964020975.1 Hermodice carunculata | reverse complement strand
TGCAAATTAGGGCAATTAAAATATTTCATTACCTCTGGCTTCCAAAGTATTCATCTGATTTTGATGATGTTGGACTCAAATTGTAGAAATTATAACGCTGCACTTTTGTAATTTACATGCGACCTCTAAAGGTCAATGTCATTTGCACGTTTGAAATATTCATCTAGTGATAACTCCATCAATTTTCATCCAATTTTGATCATGTTGGGCTCACACTGTAGATACTCTAACACTTCACATTGTTTTCATTTACATTTGACCTCTAAAGGTCAAGGTCATTTTGCCTTTTAAATGTTTCATCTAGCCATAATTTGGTCACTTTCCATCCAATTTTATTCATGTTGGAATCAAATTGTAAGTGTTGCAACACTGCATATTTTTGTAATTGTGCAAATTTTCACACACACACACAGATTTGCTTTCAAGCAAATCTTTCTTTTCTAGATTTGTTTTGCTTTCTTTTCATTTTTTTCAATGCGATAGCACGACTTTCAACTAAAAAAAAAAAAAAAAAAACACTTCGCCTATTGTTTTGACTTTCCATAGAGGCACTTCTGGGAACCCTTTGACCTTAATTTGTCCCATAGGAGGGGCTGCAATTTTGCAATTATTTTTATGAATTTTTTGAGAGCTTAGGTACTTGTCACTTGTTTAATGCATGCAGTTGTGTTGATTACTGTGTATATCAGTGGGATTGCAATGGTCAATTCACACTTTTTGCTGCTTTGACAAAATCATCAGCTAGATTCAGAGACTTGATAGGGATGTACCTTGGGTGTGTGTCTTTTTAAATAACTACTCTACAAAATGTTTTGAGTAATGAATTTTTTTTTTGTTTTGTTTTTTTTTTTTTTTTTTTTTTTTTGTTTTTTGGGTTTTTTTGTGTTTTTTTTTTGTGTTTTTTTTTTGTTTTGTTTTTGTTTTTTCTTCTTTTGTATATTTGTTCATTTCGAAGCAATTGGCCAAGTGGTTTCCAAGAACAAGATTTTGGTAAAGATTCACCCAAAGCCCATCCCCACCAAATTTGAAGTGGACCTGACTGACAGTTTTGGAAAAAAAGCCGAAAATGTGAAATATTTTATGTACAGAAGACCGACTGTGCACCATTCAGCTGACTGAATAAAGTTTCATGGCATTGCAACTATGGATGCACAACCAAACCCATTTGTTTAAGGCAAGGAAAGAAACCTGCTGCCTTATCTTGTTGTTATGGCAACCTGAGTAATTTGAATGCAGCTGTTTTGGGCATTCATTGACAAGGGATGCTGTCGAGGTACTTAAATTTTGTACATGTACAATCCTGGAGTAGCGTTGGTTTGGCCATTAATTAACTTGTCGTGTCTCGTTTAGGCAAGATCCTCAGCTGTTCACAGATTAAAACTTTCATTACTTTTGGTGGAAAAGCTTTGAATTCACACACAATTTTTACTGAGTTATCAAGTTTAAAATGGTGAGCACACTGTGGATCACTATGGCATGTTTTCCTGGTAGAAAATGCACTTTGATGCCGAAAGCTTCTACTCTACCACTCTTTCAGTAGAGCAAGACCAGAATTCCTACTCTAAGAAGAAGCATTGGCGACCATCTCAGGCTAATTCCAAAAAATGATGAGTTTTTTTTTTTTTTTTTTCTAAAAGAAAAAAAAATGATTGCATGGGGCTTCGCACTGATCTCTTTCTCAATTCACTGCTATATGCCAGTGAGTGCATGGAGGACAGGCAACCATGACAGAATGCACAGATTTGTTCCTGCTCCAGGACGAAGCAGCCACGACCCAAATTCCCAGGTCCAGATGCAGGCTGTGGGTGGCATGGGGGCAGTACCCCACAGGCACAGATCTACAGTGGTGGGCAGCAAAGTCAGTCCCACCCAGTTTCCTGAAAATTTATGTTCCCATATAACAAATTATTGTCACCTTGATGACTGTATACCTTCAAGGAGGGGGAGGGGGTGGATTTGTGACGTAGATGATTGTACAGACCTGGTAATCAAATACTCTTGTGAGTGAAATGCAAATAGAAGAGCCTGGTAATGAGTATATGTACCCAATTCAGTGAGCATTTAACCAGAAAAGATATTTGCTTCAAAGCAAATCTGTCTGGGTGCCTTTAAAATGAGAACAGTTTTAAATGCTTTTCTTTGCCATTGTTGACTTGATAGTTAAGTTTCTTTTTATATTAATTGTTCAACATAATCCAAGTTTCATGTATTAGCCTAATTTTAATAAGTTAAATGCTACAACTTTGGTTCTTGGTACATTGGGATGTGGCCATGTCCACAAACTTATAAAATGAAGTTTTTGAATGAAACTACTATCTATAATAGTTTTGAAACTATTCAACATTTTAATTTTGTGTATTTGCCTGATTAGCATAAAATCCTACAACCTTTGGTTCATGGTCTCCTTGGATGGGCGTATGCCCACAAAACCATAAATTGAAGTACATGTAGTAATGGCACCCCTATCTAAACTAGTTTTGAAGCTATTCAAAATTTACATTTTGCATGTCAACCTAATTTGCACTTTACTATAAATTAAAATCCTACAACTTTGGTTTCATGGTTCATTGGATGCGGCTTTGCCACAAACTCCATAATTTTATGTTGGAATGGGCATGTCTATGTATAATAGTTTTGGAGATATTCAACTTTTAAAATTTTTCATTGCCCCTTATTAGCATAATTTTAAATTCTACAACTTATGTACTGTCCATTATATTGGCAGGTGTCACAAACCCTATATATATGCACACTGAAATTTTGAGTCTATCTGCAATAGTTTAGAAGATATGGAGCCTTTTAAAATTTTTACTTGCCCCTAATTTGCATGATTTTAAACACCCATAATTATTCCAAATGAGACACTGAATTTCACTGGTAAGCTCAGTCACCATGGCAAGTTTGGTGGTTTTCAGAATGATAGTGTATGAGAAAAACTCCAGACCAACTTGGTCATAAAGAAAGAAAGAAGAAGAAGAAAAGAAAGAAAGAAATGAAAGAAAGAAAAGAAAGAAGAAGAAAGAGAAGAAAGAAGAAAGAAAGAGAAAGAAAGAAAGAAAGAAAGAAAAGAAAGAAAGAAAGAAAGAAAGAAAAGAAAGAAAGAAAGAAGAAAGAAGAAAGAAAGAAAGAAAGATAAGAAAGAAAGAAAGAAAGAAGAAAGAGAAAGAAAGAAAGAAAGAAAGAAAGAAAGAAAGAAAGAAAGAAAGAAAGAAAGAAGAAAAGAAAGAAAGAAAGGAAGAAGAAGGAAGGAAGAGGAAGGAAGGAACGAAGGAAGGACGAAGGAAGGAAGGAAAGAAAGAGAAAGAAAGAAAGAAAGAAAGAAAGAAAAGAAAGAAAGAAAGAAAGAAAGAAAGAATGCTTAGAAAAACAAAATGTCTGGGTTGGCACCCAGACATAATTAAGCCTACAGCACAAATTACAGAGATAACCTGGCCATGGTTTAGCAAGACTTTTTGCCAGAGAGTGCCAGTAGATTGACTTGGGATGAGGCAGATTAATGAATTCCGCAGCCTGTAATGGAAATGTTGAAGTGGGCATGGTACCCCCCCTGCCCACCCACCCCTCAACCCCCAGCAGAGGGTGGTGCTGCCTTTGGGCTCAGCTCAAGGGGCCTAGCTCTAGTGGGAAATGGAGCTGCAACATGCCCATGCAGTCAGTGCAATCTCAAGGGGTTGTCAAGTCAGAAGCCAGGGCTTGCTGAACTCAATGAGAATTATCCACAGCTTATCTTCTCATTTTCATTGGCCTGTATGTCTCTCACACGCTAAAAGAGATTTTACTGAATGGGCAGATCTGTTGTCACAAAAGCTTAAGGCCAGCTGCAGTTCAGCTGAGCAATGGTTGTCTGCCTATGTAAAAAAAAGTCCACATGCTGAGGGAATTCTCTCCCCACACGGCTGTAATGTAACAACTACTTGGGCAACTGTGACAAATCCCGGTCAAGTAAACATTGTAAACAACAATGACTGGTGGGAAGCACCATAAGAAGCAATACAAACATATGGGAGTGGACACATGCAATGCTAATACTAATATTCATGAGTTTATATAAGAATAGGCTACCTCGTCAGGTGCAGGGTACTAGTTAAATACAGCACCATAATTCACGAGGTGGCGGCCAGGTTAAGTGGCACCAGAGGTGCATTACTGGCATATGAGAGCTAGGGCTTTAGAATCAAAGTGGTGGCTGATCTGACCTGTAGATGAGATACAGTATGGACAGCCATCCAGTCTGGCAGGTATTTTCATTTTACAGGCACAGGCTTTGCAATACAGGCCCCAGTTTTAACAGGAAGGATCATCAACAACAAGGTGGCCCGGGGCCAGCAGGAGCAGGCCAGTCGGGCCACCACTGCAGTGGGGGCAGTAATGAGGGCAACAGGTCCACCCACTGGCTTCTATGGGGCCTATAACAGAGGGCAGTGCTCAAAGCAGGACTACAGGGTCCCCCCATAAGTGCATCATCACATGTAACAAGCAACACTCCCAATCCAAATGTGCATGTCATACAAACACACATATGTAAGCAATTAAATATTCCTGAGTGGAATTGAATGGAAATTTCAATAAGCTCTACCTAACTAGTGGAAAAATGTGTAATTTCTTCATTCACCTTTCAGTCAATCTGTGTACTGCTGTTATCTTCATTGTTCCCAGCTTATTCAAGACTTTCCTTAAAAGCAATGTACAGAACTGATATCCCTGACTGTATCACTGAAGCTAATATCCTAATGTGTATTCTTACCATTAGGTGATCTAAGAAAATTGTAAAAAAATCAGCAAATGACAGTCCTCCCATCAAATGAACAATTTCACTGGAGGTCAAGTAAAGCTACAAATTTATCATGTTTGGACAGAATCCAGCTTGTGGTTTGGTTGTACATACATGTAGTCAAAATTATGAACCCCACAAAAATTCATTAAAAAAATCGCAGTGCACCCTGTCAGACAAAAACATAATTCCCTATTTAAAGACGCAATCTCCATTAGAAGGACGCACCCCGACTTTAGACATCCACAAGGTTGTAATCTCCATCATTTTGTTCAGCAGAAAAACACTAAGGGGGGGGGAGGGGAAGGGGGGGGGGGGGCGTGTTAGTACCAGAAGAAGCACCCAGACTTCAGGCTGCTAAGTGGGAAGTAATCAAAATGAAAAGTTCCCACTATAGTTTCATATGTATAACTTGCGCAAATTTTGCACTCTGTGACCATTCTACGTTTTTTCTTCTCGTTACATGTCACATGTTTTTTACATCATTTTATCAACATTACAGAAGCATGTTATTACCTTTTTTCTGTCTGTGGTGTTTTTGTCAATCAGTAGTGTGTATGTTAAAAATGCAACCCTTCTATTATTACTTGAGCTCATGATGTTATGTGTTTTCCATATGTCTACTCCTGAAGCTACCATAATAGCTCATCAGGCCATGGTGCAGGGAAAACTCTATCAGAAGATGCCCCCTGCCCTCAATTTGGAAAATATAAAAATGTATTCTAACACTAGCCGCCGCTTCAATTAGAGAATTTACCATAAGTTCACAGGGTGCTCAGAAGTGTCCCTGTGCAATTTCAAAGCAGCTGACCACGTGAGGATTTTGTTCGATTTTGCACCCCCCCCCCCCAAAAAAAAAACAAACACACAAAACTTCATAAAAATAAAAACACTGGTGATGAAAAGGAGGGAAGTTGTGTACGTGAAGTCTTTGACTGTGAGTTGATTTAGATCAGAAGATGAAAAAAACTAACAGCTCACTGGGTCAGCTACATATATATTCAGGCACTCAAAGCCATCCATATAACTGTCAAGTGTCTTTCACTCATTCTGGAGGCATCTGCTACTTTGCTGCCTGATTTTTTGCACTTTTTTTAACAGAAATCCTATTTTGTCGATCTTTAAATTCCATCAAAATTTACTTTTTCTTTCAGTTAAATTTACATATTGTCAGGCAGATCTCCCAATAAAGGTGTTAGATTTTCTTGTCAGAAGACGCTGATAGACAGACCTAAACATGTATGGCACTGTATATGAAACAGTATTTTCTTCACATTTTCTCTCTAGCAGTCCTTACTCTGAAAACACTGGAGCACATAAAAATGCTCTTTAATAATAGGTCTACACACCCCCAAGATTTGTAAAATTGAGTGAACCAGAAGTTGACTACCTAAACATTCTCTCTCTCCCACCCTCTCTCCCTCTAAAGTTGATGCAAGTAACAAATGGCAAAGAGTCCTATTAAACTTGACCACATTTCTACAGCCACATGTCACACCAAATCAACTTCATATTTGTGTCACTTTCATCTCCAAAAGTGAATATGGATATAATGTCCTGAGGGTATGGTCTGCCAATAGATTTTTTCAGTTGCATTATAAGTAAATGCAACTTAATTAAAACCATAAAAGTCAAAACATTCATACAGCAGCAGATGGTAAATTCAAATGCCAGTTTAGAATATTTTTAACAGCCACAACTAAACTGCAACTGAATTGGCCACAGCAATGTCCAGGGCCCAGCACATACCTGTACCTCATGGAAATCATAAGAATACAGACAGAAAAAGCTTCCCAATATTGGCAGAAGCTCACCTGACCTAGCATACATAGGAAATATGACCTTTGAAGTGAGCTTAAAGTGCACTCATGTACTGCCTAAACTTGGCCCACATAGCTTGAAGCATCAGAAGCAGCAATGTGAAATCAAAGCTTATACAGTTCCTGATTCACAAATGTGACCCTGCAACTTTAGAGAATACATGTACATGTATATAATCCAGGTCATCTGACACCCTTTCAACCTAGTTTTTGTACAGGTCTGCCATCATGCCCAATTCTAAAGTACTAAAATAGATCTCAATTTATCAATCACAAACCATGTTCCCTAAAACTCAAAAAAATAAATAAATAAATAAGTAAAATGAAATATAAAAAAAAACAGCAAGAAATTACGATAGTGTGGTCTATCAGTAGGGACACATCCTTTTTTTTTCTTTGAGAAGTAAAACATGCAAGGTGTTCACGGACACCCAGATGACTGAGGCAGACGTGTTCAATAATATGCTGAGCTCACTTGTCAGTCAGCTGAGCTACTCATTGATGCATGACCTATTGAACTAACTTGGCTGAAACCAACTGACCCACTGAGGTTTGACGAATGTCTTCCACCATAATTTCAGAGAGTCGAAAGTGTAAATTGTTAATGTATGTACAAGCCCACTTTAAGAAACAAGGAATGGGTCAATTGGACATGACTGCAGTTTTAAACAGCCAATGAAATGTTGGCAAACCAGGCAACTAATCAAATTCTAAACTTGATAGTTTTTTTTCTTTAAATACTGGTTCTACATCATTCCTTCATGAGACAGTTTTGGACAGGGAGCTACATGTTTGCATCACAGATGTTAAGTCTCTGTACTCACCCTTGGCCTCGCCTGCCTCGGCATACCTCCGGAGGAGACCCTCACACCGTTGGTACGCCGCCGTAACTGCACCCTGCTGAGCTAGACTCACCCTGCCAGGGTCCGGGATTGATACCACTGGCTGCATTTTTGAATTGCTATAGGGTTAACACGATTCTGCAAAGGACAAAACTGAAGTTAGACACTGCATCATGCTGATTAAGATTTCACAAATACAAGTCATAAGAACCAAGATGGTTCTGGCCTGCACCTCTCCCTCCCACATCAACCACCAATAAAAATAGTTTAAAAAAACCCTGTTCAGGGGTCGACATTAAGGTTTTCTGTCTGGTTGTTCCCCAGAAACTTTTGTGGGTAACCATTGGGTTAAAGTCCCACAGAGTTCAAAATTTTTGGTTGCCCGGCACAACTGAGCAGTCCTTAATGTCAAGCCCTGCTGTTGAAAAACGGGGGAAAAAATGGTACAACCCCCAATGTCTGTCATGAAATCAGTCTGATTCTTTAAAGAACATCATTTTGCACATTTTATGAATAGAGGTTCCAGAGGAGAAAAACTTGAAATCTTATGGAAATTTGTGAATGGGACGTATTCATATTTAAATGCGGTCCTACTCTAGCACCTATTGGGCAAAAGAGGGAGCCACGTCATCTGGGTAGATCCATGTATTTAGCATGGTCAAAAGTACTTTCAATAAAATAAACAACACGAACACAGAATAATCTTAAGAAAATGTATTAATATATTATTTGAAACATAAAGGATGCCTAAATTGATTAGAAATTGGCTCTCTTTTGGCTGAAAATGAGCTATTTATGGATGTTTATGTAGTATATAGTACAAATCTGCCCTGATCATGGTGGAAGCATCAGTCTGTTGTCCCGGCAACACAGGAAGTGAGCAGGATCGCAGTTAATTATGAATGTCTCCTATTTAGTCAGCAATGCTTTAATTGGCATGAATCCAGGAACTATCAATGGGAGGGGATTGTATTTCCAATCAGTAGATTTTACCTGATGACATGGGTGGCACGAGGGCTACATGTGTGAAGTCCTTGTGGAGAAACATGGGACATGTTCCCCATGTGGGCAAATTTTGTAAAAATAATTCACTGTATGCATTTCAAGAACAAAATAATATCAACTAGTCACTCGTGCCGCCAAACACAACAGCGAGGCAGACAAACCAAGGGCTGCCTGGCTCAGCTGTCATAAAGAGGCTGTCAGTTTGGGTAACAGGCTGCTCAGCACTCACTACAGGCAGATTACTCTTTCATTCCTATTTTGTTTAGTGTCTTGTAAGCAAAATGAGCCGAAGTGATTTCACAAGAGAAAAATCTTATATACATGTATATATTCAAAGGTATAGCATCATCTTTCGCCAACATTTTCATGGCAGATTTCGAAGAACTCCTAAACAACTCCTTCATCCCCTCCACCCATCACGCCAGTCTGACATCATTTTACTGACGATATCTTCTGTATGTGGACATAAACATAGGAAGAACAGAAAGACATTTGAACTCCTGTCATCCCACCATCAACTTTTCACACCGGTACTCCAGGAGTGCAATCAATTATCTCGACACCATGGTCATACAGCATACACGACACTCCATGTAAAACGGACAGATACACACATATCTAAATACCTGCACTACAGGTCAGCCCAGCCAAAACATTCTAAAACAGGGGCACCTTACTACTTGTTTACCAGAATCTGTACCAATCGCCGATTTTGAACAGAGTGCTGCCAAATTTCTTAACTATTATGAAAAGAGAGGATACCACATCACACTTTGGCACAAGCAAAAGAGAGAGTTGACCAAAGTGATCGAGCCTGACTTTTCGCACCACGCCAAGACAATGAGAACAACCATCATGCCACATATTTTACTTCATAACCACTTTCAGTCTGCCACTTTTACACTTAAGAGAAATAGTCCAAACACACTGGAGTATTCTGGAAGCCAGTCTTGCCACACTGAAGCAATGGTAAAAATGAAAAAAAAAATATAGGGTTCAACTGACCGCAAAACCTATGTGATCTTTTGGTTCAATCAAGAATCAAAGAAACACCCATTGACCACAATCCAGCCATTTCAGGAAAGAAACTTGCCAGTGAATGATGCAATAAACAAAATGACAAGTACTGTACTTGCCTAAGTACCTCCATGCTGGTGACATTCCTTTAAAAATAGGGACAAGAATAGTTCATGCATGTGCATGAATTCTCATTCATGCATTCTCTATTCATTTTCCTGTGGGGCCCAAATATTACTGACGTACATTTAAAATGAAGATAAATATAAGTACTTCATCAATGCAAAAAGTACGTGTTAATGGTGCACCGGACGGGCTACAATCCCCATAATGCTAACATGCCCCAAACAGGGATAATGACCATGCTTATCAGGTCAATTAGCACAATTAAACCTTAGGAAATACACTAGTGATGTTATCTATACCAAAGTTGACCTTTGAAGCACTCATAGGAAGACCTGTAGAATTGTAATTAAAAGAAGTGTCACCAACAAGTGAGGGTATAAGCAATGAGCACACAAACCTACAGGGTCTATATCGAGTCCCTAAAGGTGGATGTTGTGAAAGCTCTAACCCCTTCTACCTCTTCACATGCAAAACAGTATGTAGGACAAACTCAATGTCCATTGAAGGATATGTTGCGTGAGCATATTTGTTGTTTAAGTAACAAAGTAACAACTCAACCATTGGGGAGACATTTTGCTCAAGCTAATCAGAGTGGACTTGCTCTAGAATTTCACATCTTTGAGTACACGTACATCCAAACACCACTGAGATTAGTGCATTATAACTCCACCCCATGGATCAATTTGCCCACAATATCATTGGAAACTGACCAAGATTTCTTGTTCAGTCTTCCATGTGTGCTGAAGTTGTAATTTCCCATGTTAAAGCCAGACTTTGTCAACACATTGGTGTTCCAAAATAATCTCATAATGCTACTAAATAAATGCTATAAATAGGGATCTGAACAGCAACCTCCCTCCTCCCCCCCCCCCCCAACTGTTCTTCACCAAGCTACAGAAATATGCACCAGCTGACACATCAGGACCAGTTACTTATCTTCCATTTATAATAAAACCACAGCCATTCCTTATGACAATACATGTGTACATGTATTGGATGAGAATCTACTGGAATTTTCAGCTGTAATTGAAAATAGGGCCATGCGCTGACTTAAGAGTATGTGTACATATTAGCTGATTAAGTCATAGCTACACCAAAGTACATACAGTAAAACCTCCCTTACCGAACACCTCTATATATCGAACACCCCCTTATACCGAACACTTTTTCTCGGTCCCAATTTTTTCCCATATGCTTCCATTATAAGCAAACCTCTATATACTGAACACCTCTCTATAGTGAACATGAACACCCCAAATGAACACCATTTTTCCAAAAAACCTCCCTATACTGAACACACATTCAGCATATTTTCGTGTATTTGCAGGGAGAAATTACTGATAAGGCTAAAACTAACCAGATTAACTTCAGAGACAGGCTTAATTATTGCTTATACCAGCAGCAATAGAAACAATCCACAGGCAAGCTGTTCAACACCTGTTGCCAGTTCTATAGATGGCAACAACAGGGTGGAGGGTGAAAGTGTCAATGTCACTTAGCACCTTGGTCCTATCCTCTCAGGGATAATTGGAGCAGTTTTGGGTGTTTTCTTTAATCCTTCTAACGAACAATAACTTACAAATTCAGTCATTATGTTTGTCTCACCAAAGCCAGGGGATTTAATTTCAAGGAGTACCAGTAGACTGAAATGAGCAACAGCTCTGCTAAAATAGGTGCAAGGTCGTAAGCATGTTATTTCAATATGAACATACGCTATATGTCATAATGTTCGTTAACATTTATATATACATGTGCATGTATACATCTGAACTTTGCTCTATCATAGTCAGTACATCTTTCCCAAATGATAAAACAATCAAAAATTACTTCTTTGTTGTTCATTTATTTGATGATGTACATGTAGTTAACATGAGTATCTCCCACCATAATGCCTCAGCTGGTATCTGTATAGCACGCTTGGTAAGACATGAGGCCACAATGTGGAAACCTCCCTAAACCGAACACCTCCCTATACCGAACACTTTTGTTCGGTCCCATGGGCGTTCGGTATAGGGAGGTTTCACTGTATATATATACTAGGTGCCATATCGCACTTGTGAACAGTTGCAATGTTCCCCACAAACCTTGGTTCCTGAAGAGGGTGAGGATATCTGAAACTGGTCAAGCCAATAAAGGAATCTGTGCCTATCAACACACTTGCCCTTTTGTTTTAGCTTACTGTGAATGTGTATGTACTATGATGATTGGACTTCTAATCGGAAAAGAGAACTGGTACAAAAAGGATCTCATGGAGATGCTACCTGGTGAACACCTTTGTTGGACCCTTCCACAAGGAACATTTCTGCCAACAGTCAGCATAATCTGAGACATGGTTTGAGACCAGTTGAAAATAGCAAAAACACACAAAAATTATAGAAAAAAGAAGACATTGTAGTGCAACCTGTTGATCAAATTAAGATCTAGTGGTCTATAGAGGTGTTCCTATGCAATTTCAAATCAATCTGCCAGCTGGTTTCTGAAAGATTTAAAAAATATTTTGCAAAAATATACAGTGGTCCCTGTCTTGAGAGGCCACTCCAATGAGAGACCACCTGGCTTGAAAGGCCACTTTTGGCAGGTTCCTCCTGCTATCTTTTTCATGATATTGTACCTCTAACGAGAGGCCACGTGTCTTGACAAGCCACTTTTAGAACTATCCTTTGTGTGGTCTTTTAAAACAGGCACCATGCACTGCATATAACTTTATTTTGACAGGGTGACTCAGTTAGTGTGTGAGAGTCCCTAATCTTCACTGAGGCCCTCTAAATTTTTCAGTACTTTCAGTCAAGGATCAGATGTAAGCAAATATCTCACATATACATAAGACGAGTACTGTGTCAAATACACTGATAATAGCATTCAGGGTTTTTTTAAGCAGTTCAAGCAAATGTTTTGTGCAGTGTCTCTTGAACATACATAAGGAATGTGAACATCAGATTTCCTTTGGGAAACTATTCAGTAAATGGCTGCACCACTGTAACTTATTGTTTCTTTTCATAAAGTTTGTCCTAGGTTGGTTAATAGCTGGTCATCAGTGGCATGGAAATCCTTCACATGTACAAATACATGATATCCTTCATATATGGTGAAGCCACATCATTCAATGATTTATATTCAAGCACCGCCTTTTTAAATCTGTTCTTCCAATGTCATCCAGTTCAGCTGTGAATCAAGTGTTGTAACTAACAAAACAGTTCGTGCCTGTCACCAGATATGCAACTACTTTATGCAGCCGTTGCACTTTCTTTAACAAAGCCCTATTACAGTTTCCCTATATACGGTGTAATAATAATCAAAGTGTGGGAATATGTATGCATTTACATACAGTTTCCTCACATGAAAAGGCAAATAGTAGCATATTTTCCTCAAAATATTAAGATTTAAAGCTATTTCTTACATACATGTACATGTATACAAAAAAAAAAGTATACACGTAGATGCATTTGTTTCACATGGATTGTGAAGGAAGTCAAGCATTGACTTATCGAGTCACTCCCCATGGCACAGATGTTGGCGTATACCTCCTACCTTGTATGTGGTGGAGGAAACCAAAGTTCCGAGAAAACCACCGTGCATGGTCAAAGTGGTAGGAACTTTCTCCACATGCTTCCCAGGACGAGAATCAAACCCGGTTCTCAGAGGTGAAAAGTGAACATCTAACTACTCAGCCAACCATGCACCCAATGTACGTTGGCAACCTGTGCATCCCAAGTCAAAAACCAGTCAACACAGCTCTAGCCCTAAAACTTGTTGTTCATTTACAGTCTCTAGTAAATGTCCATCCAAGTAAATACTGAAAAGCTTCTCACATAACTTTCTCGCCTTCCTTTTTGAAGACAATAGCACTGTTTTTAATTTCTTTTGGTAGGCTAGAAGCCTATTGTCCTTGCACCATTGATCTGCCAAGTTTCTTCAGCAGCAGTGAATTCATGGTCAACTAAGTCGAATGCTTTCTGTAAATCCAACATGACTGATCCTCCAAGCTGACCATCATAAAGTGCCTCAAGTTATATGTCCAGTAATCTATGGAGACCTGTTTCATAGGAATGACATTTCCTGGATCCTGACAGACATGAACCAAGAAGGTTGTGCTTGGCAAGAAAAAGGTAAAAACACGAGTGGACCCTGTGTGAAGCATGACCTTCAGCCAAACAGCAGAGAGCAGAACTGTTTTGTAGCCACACTGGACCCAAACATGGGGCTCTGTTAACAGGGTTTGCATGGTGATTATGAGCTTTTTTACACAAAAAGGATTGAGAGATGGTTGTTCCATTAAATACTTCAACATGTGAATCTGACTTGACATCATATATAATTCATGATTACAGTGTAAATTATTTTGTGTCAATGTAACAAATCATTTTATATTCAACACAATTTGCCCCCTTTTCCCCCTTCCAAAAGCATATATTCAGACAATTAACATGACAAAAAAAGCTTCAAACTTGCCACAATTAGTTGCACTTCACTACCCATTGATAGATGTCTCAAACCTACAAGTAGAAGTTAGAACTTTATGTCTACTAGTATCTCCAACAGTTTGGAAGATATGGAGCTTTTAAAATTTTAACTAACCATAATTTGCATAATTTGAAACATCATGACTATTCCAAGTCAGGTGCCTAATTTCACTGGTGGGTCAGTCATAATGGCAAGTTTGGTGGTTTTTGGAATAATAGTGTTTGAGAAAAACTCCGGACAAATTTGGTCGTAAGTAAGTAAGTAAGTAAGTAAGTAAGTAAGTAAGGAAGGAAGGAAGGAAGGAAGGAAGGAAGGAAGGAAGGAAGGAAGGAAGGAAGGAAGGAAGGAAGGAAGGAAGGAAGGAAGGAAGGAAGGAAGGAAGGAAGGAAGGAAGGAAGGAAGAATTCTTTGAAAAACAAAATGTCTGGGTGGGTTGGCACCCAGACATAATGAGAAAAAGTCACAGGGCCAACTGGCAAACAAATTAAGATCTAATGGTTCCCAGAGGTGTTCCCATGAAATGTGTATGGACATTGTGTGACATACTATGTAGAAATTACAAACTGGCTGAATGAAATATAATCAAGGTTGTTAAACTCTAATAAACTGAAAACTCATTGTAAATCTAAAGCGCAGTGGAACTTCATTATAACGACACTCAGATACCTGACATATTCAATATAACGACACAACTTTTCATGGGGAAATTTTTATTTTGTTTTTTTACTCATTTATCTGACATATTCAGTTATTCGACACATTTCTTAGGGAACAGATGGTGTCATTATAAAGAATTTTCACTGTACTTTTGTTTGAGAAGCTTACATAAATCGAAAACTGCATTTTGAGCCCGCCCCCCCCCCCCCCCCCCAAAGTGAAATTAGGAGTCTGTGCCCATTATTTGAAAATTGAAACTGGTCATTATAATGGCATTCAGCTAAAGAGCAGAAACTGTAGCTATTTTGAAAAGTCTCGCACTTGTAGAAGAGAAATGCACTTCATGTTGGACCATATAACAGATTGGCCAAAATCAGATGTTCACTAGCTTTTCAGCTGAGATTTTCACTGCAACATACATGTACATACTCCATTTCAGTCTCAAACACTTTTACATGTAGAACATGGAAATGACAGTTTTGAAAACAATACTGGGAGGCTATAACACCATAATTGGAAAAATTGTATGGAATGCATGAAAAAGGCAAAGGGGAGATATTTTCTTGTCTTGATGAATTTACTCCTTTCACAGAACCAGCACAGCATAGAATTTTCTTACCTCCAGCTGACTGGAGAGGGCATCATGGGCGTGCAGACTTGTGGACATAGGGTAATGCATGTTAAAAGTACCAATTTTCACAGTAAATTTGAGGTCAATTGTAGGAACATTAGCATAAATTGTAGGGAAAATGTTGTCACTTTCTTTGTTCAAACTGTATATTTTCTTGAGCCTTCTGATGTCAGCCATTCCTGAAACAAGCATATATGTACAGTACTCAAGATTGTCCTAACCCTTTTTCTGTGCCTACATGTGGATCCATGTCGGTAATTGTTCAGTCACAAACATTCACAAGCTTCAAACGACAAGCTACTTTGTTTACTTACATTTCTAATTTACAATGCTAAATAAACTTACAGATTAAAATCACAAGGAAATACACTCTCTGGTTGTGAGGAGGGAATATATCACCTACATATACCCTCATACAGTATATCTGTGTACTGCACATGACATAATGATGCGTCACACATGCTTAGGTGTCAATTTTTTTTCCGATATCTGTGGGGTTAATCACCAGAGTTGATTGTGAAATCTTTAAACTGAGCACATTTTGCCAGCCTACATGTGCTCATGCATGATGCCACACTGCATACGACTCTGTGGGATATAGAACTATTCATACAAGTATGGTATAAAGGGCAAAACACCATTGTTTCAGACAAATTCAGTTATGGCAGACACTTCACTGATTAGGCAAGCTTTACTGCCCTAAAATACTCTTAATATTGTTATCAGTTCAAAATTGTGTGATTGAAAGGTTCCATTAATAGTTAGGAAACCATTTTCCTTCCATACTTAAACTTGTTCAGCTGAGAAATTCGTGTCAGTTTACCATGTAAACCTTGCTCTGTGGCAAGTGCCTATGTTAAAACTATATATTAATCCTTTGAGTGCCAGTCACGGCTTAAGCTGTGCTGATGAAGCTGGATTACTGTAATAATGCCAGATTCATATTCCTCATTAAAAGACCTTTCATTCAAGTACCAGCATGCCTATGTTCCCAGTGAAAAATTTGGTCCAGGTCAACAGCTTTCCTTGGGGCACTTTCTGCGCAACGTGCGGAAAGTGCCCCAAGGAAAGCTGTTGACTGAGTCTCTAAATTGGCTCTGTAAGAGTTAATACCAAGTAGTCTTATCCCAGCAAAGGGGCTTTCTTTAGGCATTGGAGGCGAGAAAATCGCTGGGCACAGCATCCTAGTTGCCCACCTGGGGGGGGGAAAGTCCTGAACTAGGCCTATACTTGAAACAAGTTGCATTAGCGGCAGCTTGCCTGCAAGGCTATAGTTGGGTGGAATCAAAACCCGCTTTCCAGCAAACCCATGTGAAAACATGCTGGCTAAAGCATCTTTGAACCCATGTTGTAGACTTGACACAAACTGCATTAGCGACAGCTTGCCTGCAAGGCTGCATTTGGGGTTGAATCAAAATCCGCTCTCCTGGAATCCTGCAAACCCATGTGAAAACATGCTGGGTTAAGTATCTTAGAACCGAAATCCAGTTGTATGTTCTTTGAGTAAATCTGCACATATACATATCAGAGAACAGATAATCCATCTGAATTTACACCACAAGTTTCAAAATTGTGTTTCATCTCAGCTGGCGGGCCATATGACCTGTGTCACAACTTTATTCTGTTACCGTAATACGGACCCCGCTAGATGGGGCTATGGTGCGTGCCATCGCATCGCGTGGCTCTGGCAGGTTTGCTGGTCTTTATTTGCATTGCGGTAATATTGGCGTAACAATACGTTAAAACCCCAAACCAAACTCAAAATTAAGATTAGATATGCCATCTGTCTCAAGCGATACCTGAGAAACCTCACCCTCACCGCTCTTCCAGTTTTATGACTTTTATGGGTGACTGAAGGAGCGAAATGTAAAATTTTCTTCACAATCACATTGGGATTGGAAGATGAAATCATGAATGTTGATGTTTTGGTATTTCTTGAATCCCGATGCTTTTACTGTATTCAACTTTGCTGTCATTGTTAGGTTGATATTATATGGGGAATGTTTTCTGAATTATTTGGTGTTCCTACCTTGTCACAGCACACGCTAATTACCGGTAGTACGTACCTGAACTTGCCAAAACTTAAACCAAGGTGCCTTACAAAATTGTACATTCAATTTGAAAGAAGAAGGACAAGGAGAAATAATATCTCCAACTACATGAAACTGAAAAGAAACCTAAATGCGGAAAGACATTATCTGGTACATATATACTTTTGAATGTAGATGAAGGTCGAGAATCACGCATATATAATAAACTTAATAGTTATATTAACAGAAAGAATTAAAGATGAGATACTAGACAATGAGGAAAATATTTTGAAAAAATATAAACAGAGTCATCTCAAATTACATGAATTTGAGAAGAAACCTAAATGGCAAAATCACGCAAACAATAATAAACTTAATAGTTATATTAACAGAAAGAACTAAAGATGAGACACCAGACTATGGGGAAAACATTAAAAGAAATGCCGTATATAAACAGAAACATCTCAAATTACATGAATTTGTGAAGAAACCTAAATGGCAAAACCTCATTTTGAAATAACATTATGAGGTGCTTATTAACAGCTTGGGCTCATCACCCTGTGTAAAGTTGCAATATTTTATCTGATTTTTACGTATGTGAAGGCAATCTCGCTGGCTTCTAACTCTTAGTACCTTATACTTGGTGCCCAGCGTTGGTACCTGCGACTTACGTTATTGTGGTTGGCTACTATGTATACAATTTATTTGGTTCTCATGTGACGAGTTACATTCGTCAGCTTATTTCATTTGATTGGTGTCGTGTTGTTCAACTTTGTACATTTTTGTGAAAATTTAGATTTAGCCAATCTGAAGCCTTCAAGAGGGAGCAGATATCTTAAAAAGTGAAAAAGCAAAAATTAAAAGAATGCGATGCTTTACGTGCGTGAAGCTTTTTCTGGTAAATTAAAATGGTCTTGCTTCCCCACTATTTGCACAAAGAATTAAAGGCAAGACACAGCAGAAGACACGGCCACAAAAATATTATGAAAATAATATAGAGAAACAGGGCCAGAGATACATGTATATTATTATCATGAAGTATAGTATCATGCAGTGACCACTTAACTGTTCAAAGGCTTAGTGGGACATGTTTGGGTTACCTGTGCCTGATTATGTCAGCGGCGATGACGGAAGCTGCAAGTTTCCTGACTCAGAAGTGGCCGATATGAGAAATTCACTCATGACAGGTCCCCGCATACACTGGGGGAGATTTAACTCTCTAAAAATAAGGTTTACTACTACTTCTATAGAGAAGTATCTCAAACAAAATGTGAGAAGAAACCTAAACGGATTTTTTTCCAAATGAGGTCATCTGAAGCACAGTGCTATTATACAGATGATACCTCTATGTCTGAAGTGTTTGACATTATGGCTGTTGATAAAGTATGCAAGCTGTAAACATTGATGCGAACAGCAAGAATTTAAAGTGAGACAGCAGACGATAAATTGGGGTTTCTTAATATTTGTTAACTTTGCACACTGCCATTGCCCTCAGCCAGATGTCTTTGAAAGACTCCTGTACCAGTGGTAAAGTCTGTTCTAATACGCTCCAAAGTACTTGCTTACAGTTTTACTTATTCTGCTAATTGTGTCAGTGTTTCATCACCCGTGAAGGCCACAACCAGGCATACAGTGTTCAACCTAGTCGTTGATGAAATTCCTGGTCGTGGACGTCTGACAACTACCCGAAATCGTCATATCTGATTGGCTTCAGGCCCTTGACAACCAAATGTTCATAATAGATCAAGTATTTCAAACACGTGACTACTCCTCAATCTCCTCCTTAATATCAAACTCAGCGTGTCCTTGGAAAACATGACTATGCCTTTTTTATTCTGTCCAAGTTACTACTTTAGTATGAGCAACATATTTTATTGTGTTTGATATATGAATCTACATACGGGCACTGACAGCTAATTTGAATGTCCGGTATGAAAAATCCCGTGGTTGCACTGGAATATCCAAGTTGTTTGGGGGACGGGATGAATAAAAAACTTTGGTAACTTGTACTCTTTATTACTTCGATAAATGTCTTTCATATAATGAATGCAACTTTACGCAAAAATGATACAGATCATGTGGATATTACCCAGATAATTATATTGTTTGTACATTCCATTCTATATAATTTGTTTCTGAAGAATTGACTATAATGACTAGAGTTGCATGCTGGGAAGCCAAGGCACCTGTCATCAACCCACACAGCCTGATACAAGATTCAAAAGTTTATGTTGGAAGAAACTATTGCTCACCTCAGAAAAGGAGTGGAGGGAATACTGAAAACACAGAGACTGAAGAGGTATAGTTGTTAGAACTTTATAGCACCAAACAAGTGAAATTTCTGACTTCGAAAACATAGTGTGGAAAAATGGCCCAAGGAGGAGTTGACACAGTTTCCATTGACAATTAAAGCCCTACAAGCAGAGTACAAGCTGGTGCGAAGCCAGTGTTCTTTGTACAGGGGACAGCTCTGGGTAAAGACATGAAGATAAACAATGAACAGGTTTATCTGGCAGCAGCAGAGGTGATCCCTGCCCATTACATCACAGGTGTGCAGAGGGCTGGAGGTCTGTGGCGAATTTACACTGACAATACCTCAGTCAGAACAGACTTGCTGACAAATGGAATATCAATCAATGGAATCAGGGTGGAGCTGAAGGACATAAACCCTTTCAGGCCACAACAAGAAGGTCTCCGATTGGTCATCCATAATGTACCTTTGTCAGCCAGTGATTCCGTCATCACAGGTGGTTTAATCAAGGCGGGACTGGTATTGAATGCTCCAATTCAAAGACAGAAATTGAGAGTTAATGGTCGACTCACAAATTGTGAGACAGGTGGCAGGATTGTATATGTACAAAACCCACAAGGACAGATTCCAACTAGAGTACAGTGTGGTCAGTATACAGGATCTATCCACTATAGAGGCCTAAATAAGTCAATTGAAACCATGACCTGTGTGAAGTGTTTGGAGGAAGGTCATATAAAAGTAAGCTGCCCTTATGATTGGGTTTGTACTAATTGTAAACAAAGTGGTCAAAAAAGAGACTCTTGTGCTACAAATGAGGTTAAGAAACCTGAAGAGAGTGCCACAGACATGCACACTGAGAAAGACAGCACTTGTGGATCTGATGACACCTTGTCAAATCAGGAAGATTCAGATACAGAAAATGTGCTGACAGATGAAAGTATGAGAGACTCTTCAAGTACAGTCCAAGCAGAGTCAAAGCTGGACTCAAAATCTCCATCAATACATGACAGGTCTCCAGCAGAAAAAGAGCCTGCATCTGTTCCAAATAAACAAGACAGAACACCAAAGGGAAAAACAGAGAAGAAAACAGCCAATTCAGCACCCCCTCGGAAACCCCAGGGTAACAGTGACAGAGTCACGAGGTCAAAGCCAGGTCAACCAAGAACAGATGTTCCAAGACCAAACCTGGACAAGTATAAATACAATAAGACTGAAAAAAAGTAAAGGAAAAACAGACTATGTGATTACAACTAAATATGTTTAACAATTTCATAAAGCATAACATGAAAAAAATGCAACCAAAAAAATCTAATCACTTACATTTACTTACTCTTAATACACGTGGACTTCGTGATAAAGCAAAGAGAGACAGTGTATTTCAGTGGTGCTCTGCTCAAAAAGCACACTTCCTTTTTTTTTAACAAGAAACTCATTTCACTGGAGAATATGAGATTATTGTAAATTGTGAGATGAAAGGTAAATGGTTCCATTCGTATGGTAGCAGTAATAGCTGCGGAACCTTTATCTTTATTAAAGACATTATGGACTGTGATATAATAAGCGAGTATAAAACAATGGATGGACGTCTTGTACTACTCAATGTGAAAATAGGCAGAGATGTCTACTGTCTTTTAAATGTATATGCCCCAAACGATGTCTCCAAAAGAAAAGCATTTTTTAAAAAGGTGGTAAATATTATTCAAGAACATAGTTTAGGCATACTTATTATGGGTGGTGATATGAATGATGTGATGGATTGCAAACATGATAGGAAAACCCAGCTAACTCATAAAAGAAAAAACAAGTCAGAACTTAATAAAGCTGCAAAAATTTTGAAAGTAGGTGACATTTGGAGAATTCAAAATCAAAATTCAAGACAGTTCACATGGAGAAGATTTTTAAAAAACGAAACACTTGCAAGTCGTATCGATCTATGGTTAATAGACTCCACCCTATGCAAAGATGTTTATACTTGTGATATAAGGCCCTCTATTAAGAGCGACCATATGGCTGTGTCATTAAAGGTGACTTTACAGAAAGAAAACAAAGGGCCTGGGTATTGGAAGATGAATAATTCATTGTTGAAAGATGATGAATATAGGAGTAAAATACAAGAGGTAATATCTATTGAAGTGTCAGAAAAACAAAGTTTAAGTAAGAGACAGGAATGGGACCTAATGAAAATAAAGATTAAGGAAGCAAGCATTGAGTTTGCAAAGAAACGTAATAGTATCAAGTTAAAGGTTATAAGTGATTTTGAAAATGAACTTGAAGGAATTCAAAAGTGTATAGATGAAGGTGACCAAGATGATAATTTAATAGTGAAGAAGGAAATATTACAGCAAAAAGTAGACCTGTATTATGAAGAAAAAGCACAAGGTGCTTTCATACGCTCAAGATCTATATGGATCGAAAAGGGAGAAAAACCAAGTAAATATTTCTTTGCCCTTGAAAAAAGTAGGCAAAGAAAGAAACATATAACAAGTTTGAAAACAGAACAAGGAGCTGTAAATAACCCATCTGATGTTTTAAAAGAGCAAGTTAATTATTATAAAAGTCTATATACTAGTAAGAATCCAAATGAAGATGAAATCAAAGAATATTTAAAGAAATTACCAGTACAAAATGTTTTAACTGAAGCAGATAAAGCCTTGTGTGAAGGTAAATTAACTATTGATGAATGCAAATTGGCAGTAACCAATATGGCAAGAAAGAAAAATAAAGCCCCGGGAATGGATGGCTTGACTACCGAATTTTATTTGATTTTTTGGAATACTCTGGGCAAATTCGTTGTTGACAGCCTGAACGAAGGCTATAATAATAAGCTGTTATCAGTTTCTCAAAGAAAAGCTTCATTGTCTTTAATATTTAAGAAGGGTGACCCAGAGGTTCTTGACAACTGGAGACCCATAAGTCTGTTAAACACAGATTTAAAAATTGGAGTATATGCTCTTGCAGAAAGAGTTAAAAAAGTTCTACATAAAATTGTCAACACAGATCAGTCTGGTTATATAAAAAATAGATTCATTGGATGCAATATTAGATTGATCAGTGATGTAATAGACCATGCGGAACATTTTGATTTAACAGCAGCAATTCTTTTTTTAGACTTCAAAAAAGCATTCGATATGCTAGAATGGCCTTTTATGATCTCTGCACTGAAACGATTTGGTTTTGGGGAATCCTTTACAAATTGGGTTAAAACCCTTTATTCAGGACTTAGTAGCTATATTGTAAACAATGGGTGGATATCAGAACCGATAAGTCTTACCAGGGGAATTAGGCAAGGTTGTCCCCTTTCTGCTCTTTTATTTATTATTTCTGTTGAATTTTTGGCAATAGACATACGAAATAATAAAAAGATAAATGGTATACAAATCCCAAGAAGCCAGAGAGAAATCAAGATAGGTCAATATGCAGACGACACAACCCTCTTTGTGTCTGACGACAAATCCATTATTGAATCATTAAATACAGTTAAAAAATTTGGCCTTTTTGCAGGATTAGAATTGAATTTAAATAAAACTGAAGGATTATGGTTTGGTAAAGGCAAAAAGAAAAGGGAGAAAATAGGTGGTGTACAGTGGCATGATAAGCCAATTAAAGCTCTTGGTATTTATTTCGGTTATGACAAAAATCAGTGTGAGAATTTAAATTGGCAAAAAAAGCTTGAAAAATTAGCAGAAATTCTTAAAAGTTGGAAAAAAAGGAAATTAACTATTTTTGGAAAAGTATTAGTAATTAAAGTTTTAGCCTTATCCCAACTGATATTTAACGCATCTGTGCTACCTATACCATCTGATATAATTACTAAAATTAACAAAATAATTTATGAGTATCTATGGGACAGTAAAAGAGACAAGATAAAAAGAAAAACCCTTATTGGTGACTATGAACAAGGTGGCATAAGAATGGCAGATGTTCAAAGCCTCTTTGAATCATTACAAGTAAAATGGCTTCAAAGATTGGTATTGGCAGAGAAACAAACATGGAAAGAACTGCCTACTTTTTGGTTAAATTCTTTTGGGCAAAACTTTCTTATTTTCAAAATGAATATAAATAACATTGGTCAAGTATATAAAAAACATTTTTTGCCTGCCTTCTATGAACAGGTGGTGAACACTTGGTTAAAAATTAGAGGAGTCAAGGATATTAAAAGTATGTCTGATATAAGAAAAGAAATTATTTGGGGAAACAGACTAGTATTGTTTTAAAAGAAACCAATCATTTTTCTTCATTTGATAGAAGATGGTATTATATATGTAAATGACTTGTTAAATGAAGAAGGTAAATTTAATCAAAATGACCTATATAAAAAGATTAACAAAAAAGCAAATTGGTTATCAGAAATTAGTATATTGCTACAAGCCCTTCCAAAAAATTGGAAAGAAGTCCTTAAATCGGATGAATGTCAAAATACTTCTGTACACATAAACGAAACGCTCAAAGTCATGGTAAAAAATCCTCAAAAATTTGTAGATATCAAAGATATTAAGAACAATCTGTTTTATGAAATTTTAGAGCAAAGAAAGTTTGAGAAATCATACATTGAAAACATGTGGAGCAACAAACTAAACAAAAATAAGTATAGGTGGAAATATGTTTGGTTATTTATCCATAAAGGTTTAATTGAAAACAAAATAAAACAATTCAAATACAAACTTCTACATTGCATTCTTCCTTGTGGAGAATTATTACACAAATGGAAAATTAAGGAAACTGCTAATTGTTTGTTCTGTGATAAATTAGATAATTACACTCATATGTACTGTGAATGTAATCGTTTGATTTTCTTTTGGACTACGGTAAAACAAGCTTTTTTACGCATGGGAATAAGTAACATGGAAATATCATTAGAAACTCTGATTTTGGTTATAAAATTAGACAAACAGACTATTATTGGGTAAATAGAATACTGTCATTATGTTATTTCATTATTTTCAAAAGCTATTGTATGGCCACAGAAAAGAAGGTAGACATTTATTTGTTGTTTAAAAAAGAAAGTAACTATAGAGCCCAAATAATGGAATCATTGGACAAAGAATTTCATTTGAAAATATCAAAATTTGTTGATCATTTGTAAATATGTTGGACTGTCGACAACATGATACAATTGGAAGACAGAAATGAAAAATAAAATTTTGTTGAGAAAAAAAAAAGACTATAATGACTAAGATTCCATTTTTTCCAAAATAATTTCATTGAAGCAAATCATACGTACGTCGTGAAACTTGTAAGTATGATTGTGCACATCTGAAAAAGGGGTGTTCTATGGCCAAGTATTGAGTACAAGATACAAAATACTGTGCAGTCATACATGTATTTTTTCTTCTGCACATTCACTTCATTGTTACTACAGGCAACATGTGGACAAGGGATCTTTTTTCAAACATTTCTTTTAAATTTAGATAGATACTTAAGTACATTGTTTTGGAATTCCTCTTTGTCATGTGCAATGCTGGTTAGGTTTCTTGATTTAATATGTTAAGATGATATCTGTGAAGTGTAAAGTGGTTTGTAAGAGTTTATTTGACTCTACGTCACTCTGGCTGGTACTTTACTTGTTCACGTGTGTTCTTCTTGGTGTTTGAGTAAGCGGGGCATTTGGGATTGCCACCGCAGACAATAGCTTTAGTGGATAGTAACGTTAAAAATTTTACAATAATACTGGAGATCATTTATTTAATTTTGCACTGCTTAAAATTTTCGGGAAATACCTGCAATTCTGGATACATTTTATGCCTGTGCTCAATTTCAGAGTAGATTGTTTCAAAATACGGATTCAATTTGCAATTACATGTTCTTTATTTACAGCTATCAATCTTGTAACAAATTCTTTCTGGTCTTCAATTTTGGACATTTATCATTAATATCATTTTGAGTGCAGTTCCTGTCGGGACTTTTTACGATTGAAATGCACGATAATGAACAGACAGACATTCTCTCTCTCTCTCTCTCTCTCTCTCTCTCTCTCTCTCTCTCTCCTCTCTCTCTCTCTCTCTCTCTCTCTCTCTCTCTCTCTCTCTCTCTCTCTCTCTCTCTCTCTCTCTCTCTCTCTCTCTCTCTCTCTCTCTCTCTCTCTCTCTCTCTCTCTCTCTCTCTCTCTCTCTCTCTCTCTCTCTCTCTCTCTCTCTCTCTCTCTCTCTCTCTCTCAATAATAATAATAATAATAATAATAATGATAATAATAATAATAATAATAATAATAATAATAATAATAATAATAATAATAATAATAACAATAATATCTCTCTCTTTCTATATAATAATAATAATAATAATAATAATAATAATAATAATAATGATGATAACAATAATATCTCTCTCTTTCTATATAATAATAATAATAATAATAATAATAATAATAATAATAATAATAATAATAATAATAATAATAATAATAATAATAATAATAATAATAAAAGTAGCAGCAACAGCAGTTCAAGTTAGTAGTTGAAATGTATTATTAATTTTTTGAATATTAAACAAGTTGTTTGAAATAGGTTCATTTGTTTATAATAATCATAAGTATAGTAATTTATTGCTGATAGTACCCTTTTTTTTATCGGGGATGCCACCGGCAGGGTAAGACCCGCGATGCGTCAAAAGTTATACATGGTTGTTATTCCTAATTCCAATTCCCTCGAACGCCATACTTTTCTCACTTTTCTGACGACTATGATCAGGCAGGTTTACCAGACACCATATAATAGCTGATAAAATCTATCTTTCTATCTATCTATTTATCTATCTATCTATCTATCTATCTATCTATCTATCTATCTATCTATCTATCTATCTATCTATCTATCTATCTATCTATCTGTCCATCTGTCTGTCTGTCTGTCTGTCTGTCTGTCTGTCTGTCTATCTATCTATCTGTCTGTCTACCTATCTACCTACCTACCTATCTATCTATCTATCTATCTATCTATCTATCTATCTATCTATCTATCTATCTAAGCCTCTCGGAATAAGGCACTACCGTAGAAAAATCACTGAAGTGTCATGGTAAGTAGTGGATTCAGAAGAACGGCCGACCCCGCGGACTAATTCTATAGGATCGCCATGACGTGCACCGAATAAAAAATCAATCAATCAATGTCGTTGTCTTCTCTCTGTGTGTCCTGTTTCGTGGGCATAAAACCTTTAAAACACAAAAATATACAAAGCAAAAAAAATATATATGTGTGGGTGTTGAATATACAATGGCAATGCACGTATTTTGAACCTGTTAATCCCCGGCCACAAATCCTACATGTAACTCTCGGGAGGACTTCAGCAATTCAGCACTTCAAGTGGACGGTAACATGGACATTGTGTGGCGCCAAAGTTGGAAGTCACGTGATGGGGGTCACAAAGGTTTTTGTGAAAATTTATAAGTTTTCCTGCTTAATTTTGACGGTGTACCATAATTAATGTTAGCATACAAAACACTGACCATCTTGGATTATGTTTTGCAGCTACTACCCAAGACAAAGCCTTTTGCCAACATATGGCACAGGTTAGAAAAAAAAACATAGATATAAACGAACGTCTGTACTCACTGGTCGGATGAAGTGGAACTGAGGTTTCAACAATTTTTGGTCACGGAAAAGACGCCTGTTTGGTTCCTATTGGTTTATCCGTTTTCATGTGGCCATCTCACACACAGGTGGACAAAATATGTTGTGGTTTGTTGCACAATGCACGTGACAAACACATTTTTTTGTATTTGGCGACAATAATGTAATTTGTATTACCTGTCAATCTTACTTGATAAGGTATTTTTGTTTCTATGAAACCATTGAATCAGATGTTTATATTCAACAAGGTGTTGGTTACACGAAAACCAGTTTTCTATTAGAACAGGAAACCACTGTACGAACAATCGGACCCATAAAATGCCCAGTTACACGTTGCACTTTTTGGCATGCAAAGCTGCGCTCGCAACGTTTTGCATCATGTGCCCACTGTGTTGCATGCATATGGCCGCTCCTGCATGGCTATGCAAGCCAAGTGCTCCCCTGTCAACACATTATTGCATTGTGTAGGCACTGCCTTGCTCAAGCAGTATTTCACATGCACATCTTTCCACCCCCAACTGAACATCGTGCAACTCGGCCTTCAGTTTTCGCAGAAACAAAAACCGATCAAAGGAAACTAAACAAGTCCAAGTCAAGTTTTCTTATGCGAAAACGGCTTTCAGGCAGCTATCCACCCACTCCTGATTTGACTGTGCAGATTTGTGAGGTATAATGTGACATCCATTATAGCCCCCAAAAAAGTGAACAGTTGACATATAAGTATAATGTTAAGGTTGATGATATATGTTCCTTTTTTAATTATATGATACATTGTGGAATTGCCAAAAGCTATTGGTACATTTTGAGTACCTGGTAAATGAATGCCAGTAAAATTTTTATGTAAAAATATTTCACATACAGAACAATGAGAAGGAACCAACACACTTTTTGTGCATGTTGTCACTGTTGACTGCCTTGCAACTCACTGACGTCTTCACGGATAGCGGGCATGTAGCCCGAGTTGACGGGCGGACAAACATATGGCTTGGCTAGGGATGCGCATGGATTAGCGAAGCCTGCTCCTATTCCACCCGCGGTTTTTTTTTTTTTTTTTGTGATGTAGGCCTTGGAACCTGAATCTGTCATAATATAGGGATTCGCATACAGCACCCTGCAGATTGGTAATTTGAGGGGACGGACCACGATGACCAGTGATATTAATAAGCATTGAGTTGTTGTAGTCTTCACGTAAAACAGTCTGACTGACATATTTTTTTTTTTTTTTTATAAAGTGCACGCAATGTTTGTGTACGAAAAGAGATTTAATAGGTATTATGTGTGAAAAAATTTGCATATGACAATTTTTCTGGATTATTTAGGACAGAGGTTGAACATTTTAGCCTATTATTTACATTAAAACCACACTAATAGACCAGATGTTAGAGCCTAGTCGGGAGCGCAGTGGGGCGGCTTTGTTTTCTTACTAATTATCAGCTTACTGACTGAAAAAAATTACTGATCAAAATATGGACTTTTAAACTGCAAGTACACAAAAAATACTGTTTTTAATCAGCAAACGTCATGTGAATTACCTTCACTGGGTAACATTGGACCCAAATTAGGATTTTTAGAATAATTTGTCACTGTAGTGATGCCACTTGCTTGCCGATGTCCAGGCATGACTGGGTTCAGTTTGTTTATCTGCTAATTAGGCCCCATGAAAATACTTGTTTATCATCACCTCCCGCCCCCTTTATTTTCCGCCGCCCGTACATTTCATTTTATATTTTATTTTCCTTAAAATTAGCAGACTGTGAAGCTGCAGACAAGCGATGATTTTCTCATTGGTGGCAAATACCCCCCTCCCCCCCCCCCCAAAAATCAAACTGTCGCCTGTTTCTAACATTTTTCTCAGCCTCTCTTTGGACTTTGAGCTCGATCTCATGATGTGGCCTTCACCTTTCCTGGTGCTTATTTATTCTTTGATAGAATCTGGATGACCCACACACGTCTATCTAAACCCATACCCATCAATTCTCTACGACAAAATCTGCCCCCCCCCCCCTCATTTTCTGGGGTCCCTTCTCTCTATCTGGCACCGACTGTTCACATTTTATGTGCCTCCACGGGAGAGGGTGATTCTGAAAAAATGCGTATTGTTTACATGTGTGAACCTATTGTTTACATGTGTGAGCCTATTGTTTACATGTGTGAGCCATATTTCAAGTGGCAGTATTTCAAAAAGCATTTCAGCCATATGTTTGAAGTTGTCACTAATGTTAAAACTTAGGTACTATCAGAATTGACCCTTTGTCAATCTAATTTGACGATCACTTACTAAATCTAGCATTTATTTCTAACATTTAATGATGTAGGAAGTAAGGAATCATTGTTAGATTTGGTAAGCGGCTGGCAGATTAAGTGGAGGACTTCAAGTTAAAGTAATTTGGGAAGTAATAAAAAATGTCATACTTTGTCCGAGATCTAGTTATTTTCGAGCCATCTAGGTTTTACACCATGATGTTTTCAAAAGTCTGAAATGTACGTGATGAAGTTAGACCTTTGTTCATTTTTTATATGTTTGCGAAGTGTCGAGGGAATTTTGGGCTGAGGACATCATCTTGTCAGAAGTATCAGGAACTAATGTAAATGTATGAAGAACTGAAATTTTACTACGCTTAGAATTTATAAGTGAAAATGTCTGGTCTTGTGCTGTATAGTAGGGAAAATGTATTTATACCAGTCACCAGATGAACAGCAAATCATTTATAGGAATTTTAAACAGAAAATGGAAGATATCGAATATATTGCTTTTTTTGATAGCTAGAAACGATGATAAAATTGAATATTTACAGAAAAAATGGATGGTGATAGGTTTGGGGAGAGAAGAAAAACCTAATGTATGTTCAGTACTATTGTTGAATTTTTAATCATTGACCTAGAGTGTGAAATGGATCAAGGCAGATTCAGATAATGTACGAAACCAGTATATTGTGAACGTTGTATACTTCTGTTGTCAATTGAAAAAATCATTAAAAAGGCCTAATTCAACAGAAACGATTCAGAATGTAGCCGGAGCTCTATATCACAAGAAATTGCAAAATATTGAGTCTTCCTGCTGTCGAACTTCAAGTTTTTACGGGTGATCCTTTAACATAGCATTCCTTAATGAGAGCTTTTGATGCGAATGTCGGTAAGTTATGTTCTGTAAAATGACACGCCCTTTCGAGTGCACACGTGGGCACGCAAATGAGTCAATTTCTGGTACCCAGATCTCCGGGGTGCGGAGGGGTATACACGTATACGTAGTTTACTCGGTGAATTGTAATGTTGTAAACGTTTGAGTCCATTCTTAATAGCTTGAGTAAGGGAAAACAAGTCAAATGGTACGAAAATATGCGTTAGTTAGGTAACGAGTTGAGAAATGCACATGATATCCAAAGGCACTTGGTTTAAACATATTTTATTCACAGAATGGGGAAACAGGGCCGCACCCTATACGAATCCCGGTTGTAATGATACCAGTAAATGTCTCAAAGGAAACTTTTAGGGTGAACCAGCTCTTACTTTCCATTACGTATTCCTAGTTCCAGAGACTTAATATAAGATGTGGCACTCGAAACAGCATGCAAGTCGGGGCAACATTTCAGGTGCTGTCTGTTGAAGGATATACAGGGAACTAGAAATGAAGATTTGCTTCAAAGGAAATCTGTCCGTATGCCTACAAAGAAAAGTTGTTGCCTTGAACATTCACATTGAAATTGGAAAAGCTACATGAGAGAAAACATGAAATTCAAGAACAAGAGGCCCATGGGCCTAGTGCTCTGCTGACCTGTTTGGGTATCAATGAGGCAAAAAGAATTGCTGCCAGTAATGTAGATAGAGGAATGAGTTCAAATGCATGAACAGTTTCTAATGAGGTGTTTTACATGAAGGCATGTTGCACCACTTCAAATTTATACAATGTTGAAAGCATCCAGACAGATTTGCTGGCAAGCAAATCTTATTTTCTAATTCAAATTTTACTTCCTTAACAATCCCACTACGTTTCCTGAAAATCCACCAAAATTTGAAGATGCCATATAGACTGTTCGCACATCTTTCACATTTCTACCCATATATTACATAATAAATAGTGTAGGGCGCACATGCAATGTTGACCTTGACTAACATTATCATACCCTTATTTAAGTCACGAAAGTTATATAGGGCTAACTTGAAAATTGTGGACATCATTGGCAAATTATCTCCTTCAACTTTACTGTGTCAGTGACCTGCGAAAAAAGGTCAAGATCATCCACATTACACAATATCTTTGTGCAGGCCATGATTAGTATCATTGTACAATTTTGGCCTATCTAGCCTTATCATTTTTCGAAATTCATCATTTTGTCGCTTTCAACACAATTTGGCTCGCAACTTCCGTCAAAATATAAATGGCGATACTAGTGTCACCACTTGACTTCCTCCACAGCCCTACCAAATTTCATAATGATTTGATAAAACTTCCAGATGGTAGACCATTGACAAGATTTTTGATACTTTGAACCTTATATTCCAATAAAAATTGGGTCATGGTGTTCTAAAATGCAGGTTGCCGAGTAGTCTTTTGTACAGTATACACAGGTCACATTTTGCTCCTCTCCACTGATGCCCAAGCTACACTATACCATTACCAAATCACTACGTTCAACTTTACAGGCCTGGGGAACTGACAAAAATAGGTCAGGATAACCGACATTGCATAACATGTTAGCACTGGCCATAATCTATATATTCTGTAAATTTGTTATGTCTAATTCAATTACTTCTTGCCATATTGAAATTTATGCCTTTCAGCACATTATTATTATTATTATTATTATTATTATTATTATTATCATCATCATCATCATCATCATCATTACTATTATTATTGTTGTTGTTGTTGTTGTTGTTGTTGTTGTTGTTATTACTGTCATTATTGTTATTATTATTATTATTATTATTATTATTATTATTATTATTATTATTATTATTATTATTATTATTATTTCTGTCTGCCATCTCTCTCTCTCTCGCTCTCTCTCCCTCTCTCTGTGCGTCTCATTCTCTGTCTCTATATCGTCACTCACCCACCCAACTGGCTTTTGGATTTATTTTATTTTATTTTGTTTTCTTTTATTTTACTTTACTTTACTTTACTTTACTTTATTTTATTTTATTCTATTCTATTATATTCTTCTTTTTTTTTTTAACTTGAAGTTGAACCTTATTCCCCAAATTGTAAAAATATAATAATACGGGACCAAAAAAAATACATTTCGTATTGAGCGACAGAGCATACAGAATACCAGGATGTTTGTATCATCAAGATTACTAGACATCATATGATTACCTCATGAACCTGTCAATAATTTTGGTAAAGTTACAATGATTGATTAGTTCTACCTGATCATTTGAATTCATAACATTTCTGAATCCATTATATTTGGGTCTGACAACGATCATTTCATGTAGAAATTTCCTTCTTTCATTCTTAAAGAAATTACAATTGAAACTCATTCCCTGCTTGTGAGTCACATAAATTACATATCTTATTTTCTCTGGGTATATTCTCATATTGCAGTCTGGCTACAGGTAATTTATGATTACCTGTTCCGAAGTTACATAGTCGTATTGCATGACGCTTTGGCACATCAATAAGAATTTTTTTTTCAAAACCAATCTCGTCTTTGTGAATTCTATATTTAATCCACCTTTCATTTTCTTATATCTGCGAGTGCCATATCTCTTTGTATTGGTCCTCTAATCTAAGTTTTACAGCATTTTAAAACCTTTTCATATTTACTTTTTGACTTTGATATATATATATATATATATGTATATATATATATATATATATATATATATATATATATATATATATATATATATATATATATATATATATATATATATATATATATATATTTGTCATACCAAGATCATTAATCCATTTTTAACAGTAAATATCTGCTTTGAATTAAAGTGTGTGTGTGTCAACACACACTTTTCTGTTTTTCCTCGAATTCTTTATTAAAGGGTGTGTGTCAACACACACTTTTTTGTTTTTCCTGAAATTCTTTATTTCTTCTTTCTTTCTTTCTTTCTTTCTTTCTTTCTTTCTTCTTTCTTCTTTCTTCTTTACCGGCAAATTTGTCCGACACTTTTCTCGAACACTATTATACATAGAAACTCCAAACTTGGCATGATTGTACCTCCATACATGGAGTTTGACCATTTTATACAAAGGAATGAAGATGTTTAAAATTATGCAAATTAGAGGCATTTGAAATTTTAAATCTTGAATCCCTTCAGAAGTATAATAGATAGGGATGTCATTCCAACTACTACTAGAGGGTTATTGACCATTGCGCATCTAATGAATCTAAAACAAAAGTTGTAACAATTTAAATTATGCTAATTAGCAGTTTTTGAAATTTTAAAACTTGAATATCTTCAAAACTGTTATAGATAGAAACGTCATTTCAACTTCTACTGGGGGGTTATTCACCATTGCGCATGTAATGAACCTAAAGCAAAAGTTGTAGCAATTCAAATTATGCTAATTAGCAGCATTTAAAATGTTTAAACTGGAATATCTTCAAAATAATTATAGATAGCGACGTCATTTCAACTTCTATTTGGGGGTTGTTGACCATTGACCATCTAATGAATCTAAAACAAAAGTTGTAGCAATTTGAATTATGCTAATTAGCAGTACTCGAAATTTTCAATCTTGAATATCTTCAACACTATAATAGATAGAGATGTCATTCCAACTTCTACTAGGGGGTTGTTGACCATTGCGTACCTAATAAATTGAAAATAAAAGTTGTAGCAATTTAAATTATGCTAAATAGCACCATTAGAAATTCTAAATCTTGAATAACTTCAAAGCTTTAATAGATAGAGATGCCATTCCAACTTCTACTCCTGTGTTATGGAATAGTTGTACATTACCATACCAATATCCTTTGAAGACACACACACTGATTTGCTATGCAGCAAATCATCTGTCCTAGTTTCTCTCTTTTTTATGTTTGTTCTTGTTTTGTTTTTTGTTTGTTTGTTTGGGTTTTTTTGTTTGTTTGTTTTTTTTTTTTTTTTGTTTTGGTTTATTTATTTTTTGTTTGTTTGTTTGTTTGTTTGTTTGTTATTTTTAATTTTTTAATTTTTGTTTATTTATTTATTTATTTATTTTTGCTTTTCTGATATTTCGCATTAAGATGATAGTAAATATGATGTCCACGTGACTTGGAACTAATAAACTGTCTGCGTTGGGGATTTCCGTCAGGGTTGGGTATGTGAGAGACAGGCAAGACTCATGAGCTGTGTATTCTTGCCTGTAGAACATCTGACTTCATTTTCACTGTACACAGATCTTTGGATACAGTATATCCCAGATAAAACGCAACGAGAAGTTTCATCATATGTTCAACATAAATTCATCAATTGGTGGCAACCACATTATAACTTGACAAAGCGGCAAAACTGGTAAATTTGCCTATTCTGGGCTTCTCCCTAATTCAGTCATGTCACAGACTAAGTTGATAACATTACCCTCTGCGTTTCACACACTGAAGGTCGTTGCGAAAACCTTCTGAATGGCTAGGTAAGTTTTTCTGGCAGGTTTCCGCTGATTTTTTGAGAGACACGAAAAGAAAAAAATGTTAAAAGTAACGACATTTACACCTACCATCGATTTCCACGCCCGTAGCTGATGGATTCAAACGGTTCGACCGAACTTGCAACCGCCTTCCAGCAAACACTAAGGTGGCACCACTAAATTAAATTTTCCATAGACGACCATTGTAACACATCCTGGCGTATCTGAAAATAAATTAAAGCTTTAACTTTAAGGAAGACTATGCTCACCAGTTAAGTTCAAGTCTGACTTACAAAATAAGATGCATGAACATATATGATGAACACCAAACTTTTGACTTTCCCCACCTGAAAGCAGTCACGTTGGATTTTCACTTATCCGCACCCAATATTACTTTCAAATTTCCGACCCCCAGGGGGAAAAAAAGAAATATGCCCTAAGTTAATTCTTGAATATACTCTTGTTGTGATGGAAAATCTGAATTTAAAATATATGTAATGGGTTTCAGCCTACCACAAATCCACCACTCTGGTCAAGCCAAATCCTATAGTGCTAGTCATTAGACAATTTAGGGGTGCAACCTAAACTGATTTATTGCATGAGATCATAAATGAACCTGTCAGCCATTCCCAAAATGCAGAGAACGCCTTATGGGAATTCCCCTCTTTTTGCGGGCCCCCCTCCCCGGGAGGGGGGTGGGGAGCGCCCGAAACCCACTTCCCTCCGTACCAGATTTGCGCATTCGATGAGCGCAGATTTTCCTCCCAACAAACGAACTCCGCTTTTAAAAAAGGTGGCTACGGCACATGTTTTCTCACGTGAGGGTAATCGCAACAAACTTTTCTTTGCCTCCTCCTCCTCCTCCTCCTCCTCCTCCTCCTCCTCCTCCTCCTCCTCCTCCTCCTCTTCTTCTTCTTCTTCTTCTTCTTCTTCCTCTTCTTCTTCTTCTTCTTCTTCTTCTTCTTCTTCTTCTTCTTCTCCTCCTTTACTAGCAATCTTATCCGACAATTTTCTCTGACACTATAACATTTGGAAACTCCAAACTTGGTACAATTATAGATCCATTCATAAAGTCTAATCTTTTTTGCACAGAGGAGTGGACATTTTGAAAATTATGCCAATTAGGACAATTTGAATCTTTACAACCCACAAAAATGGGTCAGGTAGTTGGGGACAAAAAAAAAAGTTTTTAAAAAATGGTAATAGGGCAGGAAAAGTGGGCTACTTTCTACTTCCTGGGTGGGCTCTTCGGCTGTGATGTCATTCTTTAATGGTCATGTGATAATTAGCTTTTCTTGGAACTCTGTGAGCCAGGCCTGCTGGCCAAGCTACCAAGTTTGAGGTGTTGCCTGCTTCTTTAAGCTGACTAGAGATTATGTGTATTGGCCTGCCTTATGCATATAATTACCATACAATTAGGCACCTGGTAGTAGCAGCAATTCTCATTCCCTTTGATATGTGGAAAGCTTGTCAGGAAAACACCAGTTTGTTCTCATAGCTAGTGACATCTGGTGGCCCAAAGGTGCAGTTTAGGGTATGGGAAGGTTGACAGACAGGTTGTCTGTCAGTAGAGAGCAGCTAAGACATGGGCAAAGTCAATAGTTCTGCTTTGAAGTGTTGACTTGAGCATAAAAATTCGTATATAAAAAAAAAGAAAACGTGAAACAGAAGCAGTAAATACATGTTAATGTCTCGATATCCCACAGCCTGTATTGTGGCTGGCAATAGAGAGGGGCAGTCATAGATGTAGGCTGTGGCATGTCCTGTTGTGTGGAGGAAGAGTAGCACTTAGAAATGTCCCAGGGGCGTAAATTGGCTCCTTAGTTACTCTTGAACATTGTAATAGCCAAAGTGTGTTTTCACATCATGACAACAATGGAAGAAGTTCAAAATACATGCAACAGCTACACAGAACTCCACCACCTGTCAGTAAGCTGGAACAAGATGGATTATCAAATGCCTGTTGGGTCTTCACCACCTATGCAGCAAACAACCAGACATGTGGGCCAAACAGACACCTGCAAGATGGGCCCCAAGCTCCAGGCGTCATGAAGCCCGGGGACTAGTTTCACCAGTGACTGCATGGATGAATGGTTTTCATGGCAAATAACCAGTTGATCAGGCCAGGAATAACTGAACTAATTATGTAATGGCAGTTATGCATGAGTCACACACACACACACACACACACACACACACACACACACACACACACTCTAGCTCCAGTAAGGGGGGATCTTTCCAATCACAAAGTGATTATATAAACACAATTATGTCCGTGTGCCAACACAGACATTCTGTTCCCGCAAAAATTCTTTCTTTCTTCGCTTTCTTTCCATTGTCTACATTTGGTCTGCAGCTTTTCTCTGATATAGCTTTTGCTTGAAGCCCGAGCTGTTGTATGACATGACCCCATTATTGAAATCCGTCCTCTGATTTAGAATAATTTGATATTTTCAAAATTATGCAAATTAGAGGCAAGTAAAATTTTAATGAAAATGTTCCATATCTTTAAAACTATACTAGATAGTAGTGTCATTCCCAGTTCAAAATATGGGTTGTGTTATGGGCAACTCTTACTGCATGCAAACAAAAATCGAGGAATTTCAATTTATGCCAAATTCACAGAATATCTTGCAGACTTTTCTCAATACACCACTCCCCCTTTCTACCACAGGTTGTGTACCTCCATGTTGTGATACAACCTTTTGGCATGCATAAGTAATTAGCTTGCACAGTCAGATCTCTCTCCCAGGCAACATGCTATCCACGGTACAATTGACTGCCTGCTAGGTAAGCTTAGGTCTTACAGCAAAAGAGGAAAAACTGCCAACAACTGTGTAATGACCCAAGTTTTCCACAAAATACAGAGCGTCACATAGCTTGGCTTTATGTTGAGCAGATCTCTGAGGCCCAAACAACCGAGGGGCCCCCAACACAAAGCTGCAGTGCTATATTTATACATGTACATGTTACAGTGCTGCCACTTTATACTTTTTTAAAGTATGATGCTTTATTTTCACTGTTTTACTTTTTTTATACTTTATTAATACTTTTTTCCCTGAAAAACTTTTTCATACTTTTTTCCCTGAAATACTTTTTACACTTTTTTTGTCAATTTTTTTTTTTAACTTCTGATTGGAATTCAGTTAGATATTAAGGGTAGTGTTTTAAGCATTCTCACAGTCTTTCTGTGTGTATGGTTAACGAGAATGATGAACCATCTTCCCACTGAGTAACAACCATGGGTTCATGTCAGTGTTTCTGTTAGGAATTTTTTCAAAGGGTCCCAACCGGAAAGAGATTTAATTTTTTTGCTATCCTTTGCAAAGTTAACAAAGAAAATAGGAAGCTGGGACCCTTTGAATTTTGCGGAGGGGGTATTTCATGATATGAAAGGGCAATATACTCCCATTTGGGCGTAAGCGGAAACCTTGCATGTTTTGGTGTCAGTCATAATGGGGATCTGCAACATGGTACAGAGATACCTGATGCATAGCCAAGGTCCTGGGTCCCATCAGGCACAGCCAAAAATGCACTTTAAGTGGTACAACTCAGCATGGAAGTCTGTTCTTTGTTCATTACAAGCAACTATGACTGATTTTTAGCTCAGCTGAGCTTATGTGGTGGTTAGGCATCCATCCTCCGTCTGTCGGTGTCCACAATTCACGTTTTCGACTTTTTCTCCAAAGTCACTGGACAGATTTACCTCAAACTTGGTGGAAATGTACTTGGGTCCCTACCAAGTTTGTACAAATGGTGATGGTCCATTGATTTTTGGGTGTTTTTCTGATTTTTTGTTTTTGTTTGTTTGTTTGTTTTTTTTTTTTGGGGGGGGGGGGCAAATCTTAAATAAAAAAACTTCTCCTAAACTGCTTGGCCAATTGCTTTGAAATTGCTTAGGACGACTTCTAGGGACCTTTAGACCTTAATTTGTTCAACAGGTGGTAGAGTGATTTTTCAAATATTTTTATGTAAAAAATGTGTTTTTGCTATTTTCGACTTCTCCAAAACCGTCTCTCAGATTATGCTGAAACTTAGTGGAAATGTTCCTTTTGGAAGGGCCAACGAAAGGTGTTCGCAAGGTGGTGATGCTATTGTAACGATTTTTTAAAAATTCTTTTTTAATTTTCCAATGACTCATAATTTTTACAGTGATTTGAGTTGTCCAAGAACTAGTATAAACTCTTATGCATTGCAACATTTAGAACTGGCTGCTTATGCTTGGGCCATCTGTCTGCATCTTGAGTTTCATCAGGCCAAGTCTGCTGTTATTTAACAATGATGTGATCTCAGGTAAGAGCACAGTGTCAGCATTTGAAAGATCAGTGATAGTGTTGTCTATCCTAGAGTCTGGTACAGTAATCTTGACCGGAATATAGGATGATCTAAGTGATGCTGCAATCAAAAGGTGCAAGGGCAAGGTCAGCGTTAACATGTCAAAACTTTCGGCCAATAAACATTTCCAAATTATATGCAAATCATGCACGTAACAATCGTATGTGAAGTATGCAAAGTCTATTTTGTAAGCAATTTATATAGATTATTACTTAGTGTTGGTGAAAATCTGCCTTGTTGAAATTATGTACATGTAGTCAAAAGAGGCTGGCTGTGAGTTTCGTCACCCAGGCAATATTGTGCCTTGGGAACAAACAGGAATTGTAATTGATACATTATATATGGACCGTGGAATTAATAATAAACTTGTCAAGTTTTTAAAGCGACAATCTTCGTGTGAGAGCTCCACAGTATGAATCGCTGATTTTTAATAATTTTTCAATTCGGGTACTTGTCGGTTAATGCATACAGTGTTGTTGATTACTATAAGTAAGTGAATGGGGATTGCAATGGTAATTCACATTTTGGACTTTTTCTCCAAAACCACTCATCAGATTCACTTCAAAGTCGGTGGGGATGTACCCTGGGTGGGTCTCTGCTAAGTTCATTCAATGGTCGTGCTCCAGTGATTTTGGATTTTTTATGAGTTTTTGGTTCATTTTTTGGCCAAATCTTAAAAAATTCTCCCCAAAACACTTGGCTAATTGATTCAAAATTTAATAGGAAGACTTACACAGTGCATGGGTGACCTTGACTTCATTTTGAAGGTCACAGGGTCACTTAGGTTTATTTAAATCGCTTAGACAGTACATGAGTGACCTTGATCTCATTTCTGAGGTCACAGTTCAACATACGTTTATTTTACTCTTCAGTGCTATAACTTGATAAGTTCTTGAACTGGGACTTTGGTGTTGCACATGTAAGTGTTCTTCCATATAAGTCAGACTTACTCAGTACATGGGTGACCTTGATCCTATCCCAAGTTCACAGAGCCACAAATGTGATGAATCTCTGGGTCAGCTGAGCAAGGGCTGTGCACACAGCTCTCTTGTTACAGTATAATTTTGCTGCAATACCCGTGAGTTGCTTCAGATTTATAATTTTTCTATACTTTTTTTTCTGGAAATTGATACTTTTTAAAAGTTGAATTGGATACATTTTTTGCAATTAGGCAGTGGCAGCACTGCATGTAGTAGGAAGAGCATTGTGCAGGGTTATCGGAGTCAGCCCTTGGTCCCAAGACACCACTCGATCTCTGGGGAGAGGCCTGTAATGTGATATTCTCCCATCACATAATGGAGGTGTGGGCCCAGTTGGTTTGACCACTCAAACATAACAGTCTTCAAGTCCACAATGACTGTTTTCACAACTTGAAGGGATTCATAACCACATAACTGGAGTGTAGAACAACAGTCGAAGAAAGTCATTCCAGGGTGGACCTAGGCAGTATGTTGAGGGGTATAGTAAAGACTCAATTTTTGGCACTTTATATGGAAGTGTAACAACTCTCCCAGGTCGGGACATCTTGCCATAATTAGAAACAAAACACGATACAAGTACAATTATGCTATGCGATTTGTCAAAAGAAATGAATTTGTATTGCTAATAAGTGAAACATCCACACACCAAGTTTCTTATCTTTAAGTGTTAGGTACAGGAAATATGGCCCGGGACAAGCATTTTTTATTGCCTGGAAGGACAGGATGCAAACCTGCATTCCTCCCAGGTTTCCATGGGGGGGCCAATTAGAAATTGGACGGTAACTAACAGAGTGCAACTACATTTTCATCAATTGCTTCCATGATAGTGTGACCGTTCGGCGCCCCCCCCCCCCCCCCCAATGGATATCGTACAATATGTAAGCAATGATGATCATGACAGCTGTCCAGGCAATAAGGTAGGGCTACAGGATAACATATGATTGTGTATTTGACCAATGGACAGTGATTATTTGGTTCCATTCATTACTGGGTCTGAGGATACACATGGCAGTCTCCTAAAATGCAGAGAAATTGAAAAATAGTGTTAAAGTCACGTGCTTGTTGGTGAATTTGTATATGTATTTGACAAGTGGAAAGTGACATTGTGACGCGGAATGGATCCTGTAAAGAAAATGTACAAGAAAATAACGATATGGGTAACCCTTTTGATGTCTGTCAGCGTGATTGTAAATGTTTTATAACACAGCACATCTCTATTACAAGCGGAACTACGACTTTCAATGTCTCATTTTTAATCAAATCATGAGTTACAATGCAGTCTTAGTGTATTTCGCAGGTGTTACCTTAAGATACAAGTAATAATATTTAGATAAAATAATTATACTACATGTATATGATCTACAAAGGTGTTGATATTTGTGATACGTGTCCCCAAACAAGCAGGTCTTTAATTAATCCCCAGTAAATTCTGCATGCCGATTGTATTTTACTGATACAGTGCATAATTATATAATGGTTGTATTTCAGCGTGAAAAGGTGCACTTGTACAGCACAGACCTTTTCTTGCTGTGTGTCATTACGTGACCGTTCAATGTTCATATGAAGTAATGTACAACAAAACCTCTATCTAAAGCCGCGTCCTTTTTTTAATTGGTATATATATATATATATATATATATATATATATATATATATATATATATATATATATATATATATATATATATATATGCGAAAACGAGCTGCTTCCAGTAATAGATAATATAATATACATGTAAATAGGTTTACAATTCAAACTCTTGCTCACCTTAAGTACTCTAATGACTCCAGAAACAAATGGGTCATGTACAAAGTCCTTTACTTGCAGTACCAGCATACCTATATTTGCAGAAGAAAAAGCCTTCCAGGTAAAAAGTTTTCCTTGGCCAAAGCACACAGGGCAAAGATGCTTATTCAGTCTCCAATATAGCTTAGAAAACTTAAACGATAAAACAAGACGTGATTTCTTGTGCCCCCTGTTAAAACATCGAGAATTGATCATTGAGACTGACTCAGTTGCCTCCAAAGCAGACCCAAGCTGCGTATTTTGTCTACTCTGCAAGTGTAGTAACACGGAACTTGGTCTGCTTTGCAGGCAACTGACTCAGTGGCTTTGCCGAAATACATCACACATGGACGATAACATATTTACCAATACACAGCAGGAGCCGGTGGCGGTCAGTAGTGTACCGAAGGCTGAGGCTTTTGGAGCTCGGCGGTGGCCAAAGGGAACACCGAGGTAGACAGCGGAACTCGACAGGAGACAGCGGCAGTTCCCCACTGCCTTCTCTCTCTCTCTCTCTCTCTCTCTCTCTCTCTCTCTCTCTCTCTCTCTCTCGCTCTCTCTCTCTCTCTCCGCTCGACTCCCACTGTCTGCCGCTGGCTACTGTCCAGTTTTTCTGACTGCTTTGCACAATATGTAAAATATGAATTCTCATAAAGTGACATGATATACATATTTGCCTGCAAGCATTGTTCATTCTCCAGCAAATATAGTCTGTCAAAACTGTCAAACCAGATAAAATGCTGAGTGGTGTTTTCTGTTCAAAGGAGCTTAAAGCTTTCACATCAAATCAAGGTAATGAAGCCAGATAAAAGTTTAAATCAGGACTTTATTAACATTTATATATAAAATAAGAGATTTGAGCACACCATCATAGGGTAGAGTACAGTATCACAACCTCATTCAGTATTATATGTTCAATTACATCTGATTTCTTGGATTTTTTTTGTTTGTCTGTTTCAATTAATAGATCAACTGCTACATTATCTGTGTTTTTTTTATACAAAATACAGAAAGCCGTTCGTGAGGTGGAGTACGCTCTGTTGGTGCTGGCTGTGCTGGAGATCATCTGCGGAGCCACCGCAGCAATACTCTGCCGTTATGCCCTCCGTGGATGTTGCGGTTACGGGGTAGGTTGATCATTTGTAAACAACGGTGGATGTTGTGGCGATGATTAACAGCGTACTTTGGAAATGTGCCAGTAATGCTGTTGATCCAGCCGTATACATGACCATATCACATTGACCTCCATGTTTCTCATACTTATGGAAATTTGACTAAGATATCGTTGTTTCTTTATTTATTAATCATTCTTTGATACACATCAAAGCATGGTTCTTTTGGACATGATGTTTGGTCAGAAAGTATTCTTATGTCGATAGTTCTATGTATTTTCAACACACAAAACTACCAAACTTCTTCATGCTTTTAAAATTGTCCGGATCAGAATTCCCATAATTCTTTGGTATCCACAAAATAGTACTGACACGATAGTTAGCCATGTTATGTGGCATATTCCAAGATCAGATCATGTCGTAAACCACCTAACAGCCTTCAGATTGATAGAAGTACTTTACGTTATGCTTAATCATATCATTATGAAACAAATGATAAAATTCAGGTCGAAGCGTAAGCTTACATGCATTGCATACGCGACAGCTTAAAAAAGATCTGTATATGGGACGAGATGCTCAATTTTCTGCTTTCAGAGACTCTTATAGTTGGTGACACAACAGACCAACGGCCCTTCACTGCCGGCAGTGCCGTGATGGGATCGCCCATTGCTGGAAAGAAAGACCCTTCCTTCTTTCAAATTCGTTATGAATTTTAAGTAGGTAGCCTATATCACATGAAATACTACTGACCATAGCGATTAAACGGAAACAGTTGCTTTCCACAATGGTGCACGAAAAAACACTCATGTATATACCAACAGATGTCCGTTTTCGGAACTCAAGGATGGATCATAACGTCATTTTAGCGCCAACAGTCCATTGCATCTACTACGCGTGTCTTACAACGGCGGTTTGTGTGTGTGTGTGTGTGTGTGTGTGTGTGTGTGTGTGTGTGTGGCAAGTCAAATGGGCAAAATGTGTTGCAAGGCAGGAATTTTCCCGTACATGTGAAGCTAAGAAATGGGCTTACATGTAACCTTGGAAAAAATGAACAGTAAGTCTAAAAGAGCTGAGAATCGTCGTAAGATCAATAAATAAAATATAAGACCCTTTAAGCTTGCCAGTACTGATGAAAAGTTGTAAGACTTTGTGACTGTGTTCACCGGCAGGACAAGGTACTATGTAGGTTTGGCCACTTCAAATCACGTAAGATTTTTCAGGGTATGCTTCAAATGATGCTATTATCAGCAATGAGCGATGCTTTAAAGTTCGTGTTCTCTAGATCACCTTTCTATCCACAAATAATACCCAGTCATGAGGCTGATCATTATTATTATATAAATGTAAGTACATGTGAAACCGAAAGTCATTTTTATATACCTTGTGCTTTATACTTGACAGCATTGTGACACGTATATGACCTGGTGCAATTCGATTCTAAATTGAAATGTCTTAATGGTGAATGCATAGTTGACAACTATAGCTTGCAAGAAACGTACGGCGAAAATTCATTTGTTACATGCTGGTTTATTTGCCAATCAGCGTCTAAGAGGGACTTCCCAGAAGTCTTGGCATCTGCATCGCCATGAACTATTTTAAACAGTTTCGCGCTGTATAGGAAACTCATCTTCATCGGCTTGCCTAACGTTTTAGTGCCAACTGATGCTCGAAGTCTAGATTCCTTATGCCTGGCGCACTCCAAAGCAAAAAATATTTTTGTAGTTGAAGTCATTCCAGTTCAGGGGACATCTATATATTTGTCAGTATTATATTATAAACATATTTATTTTACCTGGATTGCCTAGGTAGTACAAAATTACTAATCCGGAGGCTCTCCAGACATACAACGCAACACATGGTCTATGTACAAGACGCACAGGACAAGTAGAATGAAAGATACATGTTAAACGGAAAGCATTACAGTCCTATATATCACAAGAAAGCATACATCGTCAAGTTTATACCTCACATAAAATATACAAATAACCCATCTATTAACGATTCAAATTAGTTTCAGCAACATATGACACACCAGACCTTAAAAGTGACACCTCCGAGTATCAATTATGAATTTTTGTACACTTGAAAAAATTTGTTGGTTAACTTCAAGTGTAAAGTCTGTGTTGCCATATAACAGAATTTCCACCAAGCGTTCACTAGCTACATGGAGTGAACCCCTGGTGCGACAATATCTCTAATTTCCTTCAACAGGTTAAAACGGGGGGGGGGGGCAGCATGTAGTGGACAAAAGAGAAAGAAATGAATAATATCTTCGACGGGATGACCACAATCACACGATGAAGAGGCTATAACGTTTATTTTGAAGAGATGTGCGTGTAGACCTGAGTGACGTAGACGTAGCTGGGTTTGGCAAATATTGGCAAAACGGTCACCATGAGCGTAGTATGGGGGGACATTATCAATGGCCAACAAAGTTTGTTTGAGGGTTAATTTGAATTTTGATAGAGAAATAGAGCTACGTATGTCGTCCGGTAGGTCGTTTCACGATTTAATTACTGAAGGCAAGAATGAATCACCAAACCGTTTTTTACGAAATTTGACCTGTCTCAAATACTGCGGTGTTCTAAGACTACGACCACTGGTATCGGCTGGTTTTAAGGGTACTATACTTGATAAATATTCGGGACACAATCCGTGGTACCTTTTGAAGAAAGCAACTAGTTTGAAATATTTACGCCGGTCTGCTAGAGTTTGCCACCCTAATTCAGAGAGTAGACGGTCAAGCGAGGTGTGGCGGCGAGCGCCCGTGCAGATTCTGGTCGCTTCAAATTGCACGGACTCAAGAAGGTCCGAGAGTATTACAGTCAGGTAACTGAAATGATAGGCATACAGTTATGATAGGCTAAAGGTGTGACTTAGGTGGATAGGCGTAAGTCTTCTTTCTTTGCTTTATTATTGTTGTGAACAACTTAAACTATCATTATCAAACAGAAACCATGTTCTTGAACAGTCCCATTTAGACATATGGAAGGTAATGAGAAGTGCTGGTTCCACCAGGTGGCTAATTATGTGTTAATTATATGCATGAGACAGGCCAGTGTACACAATCTTTTCTCACCGCAAGAAGTGGATAGCACCTCAGCTAAAGGTGTCGTGGAAGGCGTGAGTGACAAAGAGAGATGAAAGAAGGATAATTATCACATAAGCATTTTCGAATGGCATCTCAAACGAAATAGTGTGTGTGGGGGGTGGGGGGTGGGTGAGGAAGAGCAAAAGCCCAGTTGGGGGTTAACCTGGATCCGGCGGGTACAGTTTTTCTTTGCCGACTCTGGTAGCCCAGGTAGTCCCATTCGAGAATCCAGTTGAAAGACTATGCGTCACTGTTGAGCATTTCTGGGAATATGCATATTAAGGCGGCCATTATCGAAATTCAATTTTTCTAGCAATATCTCAAGAAGTAAGCATGTTAGCAAGATCAAATTTGTATCTATTCCAATGTTTTCTTGGTCAAAGAATCAGATGAGACCACTTTAGAAGAGCTGTAGTGATTAAGTGATACAGAATTCAATATGGCCCCCGGGCAAGGTACGCTGACTCATAAAAATACGGTTTTTAACACATCTGCCTTCAAATTACAGGTTTGCTAGAAAGAAATGTTATCTGTCTAGTCATTGAAGGGTACTAATGTGCTATCTTTAAGAAATTAAGTACTTCTTTCTTGGTCAGTTCTTCCAGAAGTTCATAATGCTTTCCGTCACCACATATTTGGCTACATCTGATTATATTGTCAATTCTTTTATATCCTGATGATGCAAGATCTTTCTTCTTTGATTTGCACTGGAATTTCCAATCAAAGAAGCATTCATCTTGTGTTGCTTCCATCATAGCCTACCTCAATACGAACGCTTGATATAGATTCATGTTGTCACCCAGGAATAGAAGAAATGGAATGATCAACAGCTGTATTTTCTTTGGTACCCCACCCATCAAACTTTCAATAATGACTCCAAGCTTACAACAAAGAACAAAAGATGGCAGCACTGCACTGAAGCCAAAAACTACTATGCCATGCATGCAATATGTCTATACAAATAGTCTACTTTAGTTTAGCAAAAGTTACATCACATTGCAAACTCATTACTAGTTATTTCATTGCATCTGTGCCCTATACATATTCTATCATGCTTAGTCCTTCATGGTAAGCTTTAAGCCACACTTGTGGCTGTGTTATTTCATCAAAACAAATGAAAGTGAAACTGAAAGTGTCAGGATCATGGATGCACCCATGTTTTGTGAGACAGTGCTTCCATCTGGTATTGATGCGATAAACCAGTTGTTAGATGAAAAAAATTCCCAACCAGTTACCTAAGTGAATGGGACTGTGAACATAAAGGGGTGCGTTTTCAGGTCATAAAGGAGTTGATTTCTCAAAGATGGCACATTAGTGCCCTACAATGACTAGAGAGACAACATTCCGTCACAGCAAACCTATAATTGGATGGCAGATGTAGTAAAAACCATATTTTGCTGCGACGTACCTTGCCTGGTGGCCATATTGAATTCTGTATTATGTAATCACTGCAGCTCTTCGAAAGTGGTCTCATCAGATTGTTTGACCGTGAAAACATTGGTATAGACACTAATTTAATCTTGCTAGCATGCTTACTTCTTGAGATATTGCTAGAAAAACGGAATTTCGATAATGGCCACCTCAATTTGCACATTCCTCAAAATGCTCAACAGTGACGCATGGTCATCAACTGGATCTCGAATGGGACTACCTGGGCTACCAGAATCTGCAAAGAAGAAAACTTCATCCGCTGGATCCAGGTTCAGTCTCATGCTCCCCCCCCCCCCCCCCGACTAAAAACAGCTACCCATTGAAGTAAAACTTGCACACATTTTCTGGTTACCTTTAACCAATGTTTTTGATTAACCAAATTCATAGCAACGGCAGATTTGTAGAATTGAAAAAGATATGTCTAACAAGTTGGCATTATTTTAGCCACCTCAGGTTTTTGTAATTGACAAATTCATAATGAATATCTGCTTCATTTTGGCTAAAGAATGCCATTTTGCCATTGTTCTGGCATTCAATTTCCTCAACTAATATCACTGTAAAACACCGATCTTTGAATAATATAAACCACTTCGCATTCCCAACACTACCAGTAACACCATAGTTTGTGATATCATTTGGTCAGCCAAGCTGTCTGGAAAAATGCATTTTTCCACTTAAAAAGTCCTTTGCATTTTTGACGCTCGAACATCCTTAGGGTATTAAAGACATGACTGTGCGTAGCTGTCTGTGTGTGTTTTTTTCCATCAAGTCTTGTCATCATGAAATATCAAATATGTATAGGAACAAATCTTGACTTTGTGTACCAAATTCTCACCAGATATTCAAGGCATACCAGATTCTGAGTACTGCCAAGAATCGATAATAGGCTCCCGAGATTAATTGGATACTGCACATTCATATTAGCTGCGAGGGTGCTGTGGCCTTTAAAGGTCAACCAGGTGGTGCTCATATGTGGGGACAGATCCTTGTATCAAACAGGACACAATGTATTGCTCTTGCAAATATAAAGACTTGGGACTTTTTTCCGAAAAGCGATGGCTACATTCTGTAAACACCGTATTGAGCTTGAAGTCATTATCATGTTTTAAAATATGGTTATTCTATGTTTGAGGGTGAATTGTCATTTTCTACAGCGAAATTCAAAAGTAGTAAAGCACTGTAGATCACGCGCGTTTTCCTGTTGTCCGGCGACAATGTGAGCGATATTGGCGAGAAATTGATACGGATATGTCATGTTGGCACAAAAATTTTAGGCCGGCAAATTTAGATTAGAATCGAACAGGCGTAAAATTGTTTAAATGGCGAGGCAACTGCAACTTATGGAATGCCCCTCGCCAATATGATTGAGCTGAAAAATCGTACCTGGAGAGCTACACGAACTCAATTCTAGTCTAGTTTACTCTGTTCGTATTTGTTCTATTCTGCTTTCCTCTATATTATTTTATTCTGCACTAACCTCATTGACGGGAAATTTTTAGATTGCTATAAGAGATTCCCTTGCAATTTTTATGTGGATTTCTTGTTAGACGTCACTCTATATTTTTACCAGGTGACTCATTTGTATTTACCCAAATTGCAATAATTCTATGATCTGTCACTCGATCACAATTTTGATTGTAATGATGATAATTATGTGCAGAGGTTAACTGTGTGTAGTTAAATTGAATACTTAGGTCTTGTAGCCGTTGGGCCAGCAAACGTCTCCCTTTAATGGTAAAGAGATCTCATTTTGATGTGGAAACGTTAGCTTTTTAACCGACCTAAACCGATTGGAGGTCAAATGTTGTTTCGATGTTTTGACTAATTTCAACAGTTATGAAAAACAACGTGAATGAAAATTGTAGGTGGGATGTATCTAGATAACCTGCAGCAGGTCAGCTGCTTTCTTCTGCGCAGGTTTGCTCAGCACCCAACCCGTGCCAAGACAAGCCGTTGCCGGAGCCTGACACTCAGTCAAGGAGGAAAACGTCGGGTATCTTTTACAGTCCCACATAGGAATCAGTTGGGTACGTGAAGAAATAAATTTATTCATTCGGTCAAAGATCATACGTATAACTGACACATGCTCAATTTGCTGCAATATTTACCCTCTATTCCTCTCATGATTTTTTTAAAAATGTTGTTTCCCCGTTTGAAATGCTGAGTCGCACAAGCAAGACTGATCTACAAGACTATGTTTTTTTCTGTCTTTTTACCCAGGGTGAGTGCATGCATATAATAAGAATGTTGCTTGGTACCTGTTCAGTTGCTTCTCAACATGTACATATATAGTTCAAATCTGTTTTGCCGGAACAAAGCATAATTTCAAGCAACTGGGAATGTTGAAAACTCTCTTTAACTTGACGGAGGAAGTGGACACTCATGAAAGGACGCTTTATTTGTCATTAAAAACAAACAAACAAAACTAACATAAGCAAAAAAAGCCCTAATATAGCTTCCAGTTTATTATTATTATTATTATTATTATTATTATTATTATTATTATTATTATTATTATTATTATTATTATTATTATTATTATTATTATTATTATTACTATTATTATTATTTTTATTTTTATAAAAGTCTGATTTTTTGATGCGTACAAAACAGAAAGGGGGGAAAATATGGGAGTGTAGGGGGCGGGCTGAAGGCAAATTTTATCGCATCGATGCTTTGGGATGTGGCCCTGCTGATTATTTTGGGGCTACATTCCTCATAGGCCCGTTTTATTAGGATATAAGAATAACGTGAAGTTATATTTATACATGAGTGGAACCACATTCAGCTGTGCCCGTATTATGGAATATTCTGATAGTATTTTTGCAGCTGATTTCTTGCCATATTATATACCACTTTTTTGTGGAGATGCTTCAAGCAAAATCTATGCATTGGATATTATGTTACTTTATATATCTTTGATGGAGACTGCTTCCTTAACTTATTGTAAATTTTAAAGTTGGTGTTATATTCAGGTCGTGTGTACATGGTGTATGCGTCAAAACTTAACGGGCGAAGTGCGTCATGGTTCAATTGGTACCAGAGATACTGAACACAAAGAAATTATAGGTGGTCTTTTTTGTAACTTTGATTTGTTTCTGAGGGTAATATTAAAATATTGTATTTTAAAAACATTCAAAAGCAATATTTGTTTGGCAAAACAGTATTTGCGTTACTGTGTCTCTGTAAGGCATCATACATGATTATGAAATTATTCTCGGTACATATGGATAGCTTTACTTATACCTTGGTGAAACTGAACCCTTGACGGTAACTCTTTCCCCTCAACCGACCAAAACCAACGGCTGGTCAAATGTCGTCTGCTGCAATATTTTGACTAATTTCCATAGTAACGAAAGACTAATTTTGTGAGAATTCTAGTTGTTATGGACCCATCAAGATAGGGTGCTCCTGGGCAACAGCTTTCCTCAGGGTGGGTTGGGCGCCTAACCCGAGCCAAGGAAAGCTGTTGACCCATTGGTATACTATTCCAAATCAAACGTCCGTGATAGGTTGTCGGTAATTTACCCATATTGATGCGAAACTTGTGGCTATAGAAATCGGTTATGTTGTCTGGTATTATGGTTATGAGCATTTACTGTATCAGTAAAAAATAGTTGTTCTCACATTTGGAACCAAACGGTGCTTAACTTTATACATGGGAAGTATAAAAATGGCCACCTGCCAGAGTAAGCCGTTTAATACCACTAGCGGCGGGGCTTGTCAGAGATATTGCAGTCGATGCATTTTCGGTTTGAAATGTGTGAAACGGGACAACCGATTCTGCGCAGCGTGCCGGAGAGCTCAGATGGTCTTTGTTTTGGACCCAGGAATTGAACGAGTGAGGGAGCCCTAACCATTTTACTGGTGATTTATTACAACGTTTACGAATAATATTCGATTCTGAATATTTGTTGGCTAGTTTTCTTTAACTCGACCTCGTAAACAGAACCTTGTATCACTTCCCCGCTCGTATCACCCAATTTTTAAGTCGGGGTGTCATGTGATGGACTACACTTACAAAAAATATTTCTTTTGTCCATTTTGTTTTCTTATTCTAGCTCTCTATCTCCTACCGAGAATTTCACATAGATATTTTACTGATTAATGGTCTCGGTATAGGCCCATAAAATACGATTAATTCTTGGTAATGTATCTCATGTGTCCACAAAGTCCGTCGTGATGCGTATTATTTGGTCTTTGTAACATGTGGGCATATTTTGTTTGTGAATGTGTGCCTCAGTTAGCATGCCAAAATGGCCACGACCAGTGCCTAGTTTAGTGTCGATTTTCCTATCTCTTCTGAGATGGTCACCAATGCGAATTTTATGTTGAATTTGGTTATTTCTGAGTTTTGCATGATTGTGCGAAAGGGTTTTTCTTACTGTGCATCAAAATTTATCAGTCGTATTTGTTACGGAATAGTCGGCCGAGGTCTTTGTAATCGTATATGGGTTACTTTTACCCTTCAGCTCTCAATGGCTATGGGTATTGCGATAGCCTGCGCGTATGGGTCCGTCCTCCGTGTGTCCATCCGTCTTTGCAATTTTATTTTACGTGATATCTGAAAAATTGGGTGGGCTAGGATCACATAATTTGTATAGATGATCATCCTTCTAAGAATCTATGACAATTTTGAAGGACAATGACCTAGACCGAATTTCAAAGTCACTAGGATCAATTATCTCTGAATTTCTTGCGCGATATTTCGAGAACCCACATTAAGTAGTGTCACTACGCTTTTACAGTTGATTACCTTTGCAAACGTTTTATGTTGAGCTCAAGCAAAAGTGACTTGGCCCAATGTCAAGGCCAGCAGGGCAAATTCTTACTTTTTTATTGTTCTTATTTCTTGTATGCAATATTTGATGAAGCAGATAAATTAAGCTGACGAACTTTTACAGTGGATCACCCTGGTTAAGGTCTACAGCAAGTTCAAAGGACAATGGACTTCATCCAATTCAAGGTCGCCATTCAAAATCAACTTTGTCCAAATGTTCTGCGCGAAATATCTCAAGAACATGGATAAGCTAGGATCACAAAATGTAACAGTTGATCACCATTTTAGGAGTCTGTCGATTTTTAAGGATAATGATCTTGACTCAAAAATCAGATGAGGCAGAATCACGAAAGTTGACACATTATCACCCTTTTATGAGAATGTAGCCAGATTGAAGAATAATAACATTGACCCAATTTCAAGGTCATTCTGTGTGATGTTTTGGGTGCTATATCCCAAGAAATAGATATCTGGTATTATGAACTTTGTCATATCTTATTGTGGCACCAAACCGAATAGAAATTATAGCTAGAAATATTTGCATGCATGCTATTATTCGTGGCTTTAATGGCTACGTATCCTGAATGACACATTTCCCCCTTTCATTCTGCACAGTCCAGCTTGATTTCTGCTTTGGCTAATATGCTCAGATAAAGCACCAAAGTGCGGGCTCCCAGGAAGTAAATTTATTAGTATAGCATATTTGTGTGTGCGTTTTTTCAAAATTTGTCAGACAATTTTGTACTCTGACTTTTGTCATAGTGTGAAAGTCGTACAGTGACATAAATATGGCCGTGTTCAAACAAAATTTCTCGTGCTCTGCACGCTACGTTGAATGTTTTCACATTCCATGTCAATTATCTCTTGTACTGACAGTCCTCGTTTGTGTGCACCTTTGGGTGAGTCTTTAAACTTTCTGCTTTTTAAAATGTTCTGAATGTAACTTTTTCCATTCAATGATAACCTCTGTTTCTTGTAAATAACATGAAACCTTATTCTGCAATCCCTTATATATATATATATACATATGGATAAGGATAAGCTGAAGAACTTTTACAAACCTGACACATTAAGTTGACACATTGACTCGGGGTTGGCAGTTAAATAGAGCTTAATTGTTTGAGGAGTAGGTGTCATCATGGAGTTTATTTTACATCTCTGGTGCAGGATGTACGTTGTTACAGTCCTTGTTAGGATTTCCCTTGGTTTGTACAGGTGGTCTAGCTACAACTGTTTATTTTACAATCACTGGGACTGAATATAATGCCCCAGCTTGTTTCCACTTCAGTTAAACATTGGCGGATGGTTTAACTAGGATAAGCTGTCCAGCTAGAAAAGGTACATATTGGTTCAGGGGTAAGTCAAATTGTTCTTATCTGAACCTGTACTATGAAAATTTGGTAATTATGGTTTGTTTGACAGGTGTTCTTCTTTGATATGAAGCTCTGCATTTATAAGCAAAACTTCACATATTTTGCTAATTCATCAATTCCCACGTATATATCTATTCATTATTATGTGGGTTGTCTTTGCTGAATATTTAGCTTAGACTAGGAGCCGCTACTCAGAGAGACATGTACGGGTAAAAGGCTCCGAAACATGTTGAGTAGTTACCCGCTGAAGACCCTTTAATTTATTTGGGCTAATACAGCCTATGTCAAAATTTTACAGAGGAACGTGTGCAATATGTACAATAGAACTTCTATGTATATAAGTTAGACAGGGACAGGTTAGCTTATGGAGAGTAAAGAGTTCGGACTACGGAATAGGGTAATGACTACTAGGAAGTGGTTTTGGACAAAAAGACACAAATATATATATATATATATATATATATATATATATATATATATATATATATATATATATATATATATATATGTATATATATATATAGCTTGTTTTGCATACTGTGAATGTTGTTGCTTCCAGCCCATGCACGGAAATGTTGTTGTCTTTTGAATCTGTCTTTGTCTTTTATGTCTTCGGGAAAGTTTATTCTTTTAGAGCTGAATTTTCTGCAGTGTTCTACTAGTTGGACACTCTGTAAGCATGGTCTCCGACTGAGTATATTGCGGATGTTACTGCCCATTTGAAGTAATGGTGGTCTTTATTCGGTATGTTGATTATTGCTTTCTTCTTTGTCAAGTGCAGTGAAAGGAGGATGCAGGGCGATCCCAACAAGAGTTTGTATTTGTTGATAGGAATATCAAGACCCAGTATTTCCCCAAAGACCCAGTTCGTACTTCCCCTGGAACTGCGACGTTGACTGGAACATCTTTTTACTCATTGACTCCTATGTTTAAGTCGGTAGCTGGAGTGACAACTTCCATCTTGGACTAAAGTATTGCGCCTTGGTAATTACCTTGTCCATAGATATGTTTCTCTTTCCCAAGCCACAGTGGAGAATGGATTTTGCTTTCATGTCTCTACTACTTTTTAATACTCTTAATTTTACTGTGTTCAAGGCTTGGGGGTCAGGTGCCAAATGGCCCTTGAGTGACACGTTTTTAAATATCCCTTGGCAGCTTTTCTTTTTCCCTGGTAATCGATTCATATAGCTCCTTATCTGAACGGGTTTAACAACCTCTATCTTTATATTTGGAAATGCTCTTCCATCCGGCAAGAAGCGAAGAACTTTGTCCATTCTACCTTTCTCCTACACAAATAGCCTCACAGACCAAGCTTGGCCAACAGTTCAATGTCTAATAGTTTCATGGAGTCGTAATGTACAGCTCGAACCTCCGCTTCCATATTGAGCAACTTTCTTTGTGCTGCCTTTCTCACAAGTAGCGTCACGGCCTTTACTGCTTGACCAACAGTTTCATGTCTGATACACTCATGTTTTAAACATATATATATATATATATATATATATATATATATATATATATATATATATATATATATATATATATATATATATATATATATATATATATATATATATATATAATTGTCTAATAGGAATGTAACTTGCCATTTGCTACCCGCTTCTGGCAGAAATGTTAACAACCAGATGACACTGCAAATGTCTATGAACCATCATTTTACTGCCGTGTGACTGGAATGTCATGAGGTGATCGGAAATGAGCAGAACCAAAGCTTCCATGCCTGCGAGTGTCCCTGTATTGAATTCCATCTTAACTAAGCGCTGAATAGTTGCATCAATGCGTTGTTCGTCTGGTCAGTGCTGTGGCTTTCGTACCATCGTATGCTATTCCAACGATTTTTTTTGGGGGGGGGGGATCAATTGCCCCTTGAAACACACATACCTGTCACTTGGATGCATGAAGAGATCTTGATATCTCGATGTTGATTCTAATTTCATTATGCTTCTAGGCAAAAGAGGATGACAAAATTTTTCCGACGGAAAATCATTCCAAGACCAATATTTTATCTCCATTAAATAGTCATCTGCTGTTGACAAATTGAATTAAAAAACCAAGAAAGTAGTAACATGCAAAGAGCCATGCCCCAAAACAACAAAAACTTGATTTGCAGTATCTGTTTCACTTGTGGAACAGTCAAAACTCAATCTGCAGGAGCCAGTGTCTTTGATAACCGAATCAACAGCTACTCACGGCTCGAGCCACTTGTACTCAGGCACAACGTCACTGCATGGTCCCGGGACAAGGTTACATAAGAGACTTAATCTCTATCTCATGCAAAAAAAGTTAAAGTAAACCCATACACCATGCAGACGACACCACATATCGACACAATCTCTGTTTTGCCCAAAACAAAACAAGACACTGCCAAACAAAGACAAAGAAACGAGGTGTGCGACAAAAGCATGCCATCTGAACAAAGGGGCATCATATTATCCAACTCGGAATGAAAAACCAGACACACTGATCGTCCAAAAAAAAAAAAAAAAAAAAAAAAAAAAAAAAAATCCTCACAGGGACCGACGGATTCCACAAGCAAGTTCATCATAAATTACAAAAACGAGGACTTAAGAGAGGGATAGGTACAATATGGGTGGCAGATTTGAGACATGATTTTTTTCGCGAATTAAACAAGGAACAGGGACCGACGGATTACACAAGCAAGTTCATCATAAATTACAAAAACGGGGACTTAAGAGAGGGATAGGTACAATATGGGTGGCAAATTTGATAAACATGATTTTTTTTCGCGAATTAAACAGGGAACGCAATTTTGTCTCAGGGTCATCAACGTCTTTTCCAGATATATATGGATGATTCTGTTGACCGACAAGAAAGGCAAATCTGTCGCTAAAGCATTAAAACTTTTTTTCAGAGAGAAAAAAAGATGTGGATTAATAACGGTAGGCAATTCAACAATAAACGAAACCTTCATCTTCGGTAGGAAATATAGTTAGAATGACAAAAAGAAGAAAACTGTTTCGAAAAGGAAGCACGCAAGATGGATCGAAGAAATTTTGTCACAAGTGAAGTCCATCACATAATATTCCCCGACTATAGAGAAAAAAAATCAGTGATACGAGTTTTTTTTTTTACAAGTCTTAGTTGTAGAAGTTTGAGAAAACAAACAAATAACTAGAAAGGAAGATTTGCTTCAAAGCAAATCTGTCTGTGTGCCTTCCAAAGTTGTAAATATTATATGATACAACTTTTGTGCTTTGGTACTTCACATTCCATTAAGCATATGGCTGGATGAGAATTTTCAAGCCAAAATGATCTTGACCTTTGACCTTTAACCTTTACAGGTTACATGTAAATTGCAAAAATGTACATTGTTACAATACCCACAATTTAAGTTCCACATCATTAGAATTGGATGGAAATTGGCCGAGTTGTGGCTGAGTGAAACTTCCGAAGGTCCAGATGACATTGACCTTTGACCTTTAGGGGTCCATGTAATTTCCAAAATGTGCAGTGTTGTAATAGCTACAATTTGAGCCCAACATGATCAAAATTGGATAAAAATTGACCAAGTTATCGCTAGAAGAAAGCCGCCATCGAATGTGGCCTTTGACCTTGAAATGACCTTTGACATTGAGATGACCTCTACCTGAAGTGAACCTTGACCTTTAAAATGATATTTTGACCTAAAATTGGCCTTTGCCCTTGACATGACCTTGACATTTGAGATGACCTTTGCCTTACTATGATCGAACTCCTATACAATTGGAACTATATCTACTATAGTATATAAGATATTGAAGATCTAAAACTTTAATTAGCCCTATTTGCATAATTTTGAAAAGTATGACCTCTCATTATAAAAAGGCAAGACTTCAAAAATGTGCAGTGTTACAATAGCTACAATTTGAGCCCAACATAATCAAAATTTTATAAAAATTGACCAAGTTATGATAAGAAGAAAGCTACCATCAAAAGTGACCTTTGACCTTGAAATGACCTTTGACCTTGGAATGACCTCCGCCTGAAGTGGTCCTTGACCTTTAAAATGACATTTTGGCTTTATAATGACATTTTGAGCTAAAACTGACCTTTGACCTTGACTTGACCTTTGACCTTGACATGACCTTGACATTTGAGATGACTTTTGCCTTGATATGATTGAACTTCAATACACTCGGAACTACATCTACTATAGTACATAAGATATTGAATATTCAAAACTTTAATTAGCCCTCATTTGCATAAATTTGAAAAGCATGACCTCTCATGAAAGAAACTAGAAAAGATGATTTGCTGCATAGCAAATCAGTGTGTGTGTCTTCAAAGCATATTGGTATGGCAATGTACAACTATTCCATAAAACAGGAGTAGAAGTTGGAATGGCATCTCTATCTATTATAGCTTTGAAGTTATTCAAGATTTAAAATTTCTAATGGTGCTTTTTTTTACATTATTTAAATTGCTACAACTTTTATTTTTAATTCATTAGGTGATTAGGTGCCAATGGTCAACAACCCCCTAGTAGATGTTGGAATGACATCTATATTATACTGTTGAAGGTATTCAAGATTGAAATTTTCAAATTCAGAAAGAAAGAAATTCAGAAAGAAAGAAATTCAGAAAGAAAGAAAGAAAGAAAGAAAGAAAGAAAGAAAGAAAGAAAGAAAGAAAGAAAGAAAGAAGGGAGGGAGAGAGAGAGAAAAAGAGAAAGAAAGAAAAGAAAGAAAGAAAGAAAGAAGGGAGGGAGAGAGAAAGAAAGAAAGAAAGAAAGAAAGAAAGAAAGAAAGAAAGAAAGAAAGAAAGAAAGAAAGAAAGAAAGAAAGAAAGAAAGGTGTGTGTTGACACACACACACTTTAATGATAGAATGCATGAGCAGGGATCTTGAGCATTTCCTGGACTGTGTAATTGTATATAAATAATGTACCTAAAATGTTTTCTTTAAGAGCCACTGAACTGACTGGTGTCCAGAAAGAATTAAATTACCAAACAGACATAGCCATTCAATCAATGCAGCCAATGTTTATATAACAAAATTTGCATAATTTTAAACATCTTCCTTTCTCTGTATAAAACAGTTAAACTCCTTGAATGGAGGTACAATCATGCCAAGTTTATTGGACTTTCTATGTATAATAGTGTCCGAGAAAAGTTTCGGACAAATTTGCTGGTATGGAAGAAAGAAAGAAACAAAGAAAGAAAGAAAGAAAGAAACAAAGAAAGAACGAAAAAAAGAAAGAAAGAAAGAAAGAAAGAGAGAGAGAAAGAAAGAAAGAAAGAAAGAAAGGAGGGAGAGAGAAAGAAAGAAAGAAAGAAAGAAAGAAAGAAAGAAAGAAAGAAAGAAAGAAAGAAAGAAAGAAAGAAAGAAAGAAAGAAAGAAAGAAAGAAAGGTGTGTGTTGACACACACACACTTTAATGATAGAATGCATGAGCAGGGATCTTGAGCATTTCCTGGACTGTGTAATTGTATATAAATAATGTAGCCCAAAATGTTTTCTTTACCAGCCACTGAACTGACTGGTGTCCATAAAGAAAACATTAACTTATAATTAAATTGCCAAACAAACATAGCTATTCAATCAATCCAGCCAATGTTTATATGACAAAATTAACTCATTCAGTGATGAGCCCAAAGGATATGCTCTTTGCTAATTCTTTCAAATTTGCATTGCTAATACAATGTGTGAAACAAATAAAAAAGGTCAGAATATCACAAATCATGAGCACATATCATATTCTATTATGATTGTCAGAAATTTTAAATCCGAACCCCCTCATTTAAAAGATGAGAATACTCAGTATATCCCTTTGATACAAATTTTACTGACAGTAAATGAAGACTTCTGTCCTGAATGAGTCAAGGCATGCCGCATTTTCAAAGGGTCATTTTGATGTCACATCTTGTAAAATATATACCAGGATTATGGCTTGTTTGCAGTTTAATTGAGATGTGACACCCCTGTAAAAATGTCCCACAGGTCTTACGATGTTGATAAAGGCTGTGGATTATGAGTGAAATCTATTAGGGGTAATAAAATACACATAAACTTATGGAGGAAAGGGTAGGGTTTATTTTGATGCGGCTACATTTGCGAGGACTTTGGAATAAGCTGGCCATTTGATACCAATCATTTACTGTCACTGGTCATGTGTGTTTGGTGAGGTGGCAGACACATAGCAGGGCCAGCTCCACAGTAAAATGGTGTCCCTGTAGCCAGATTATTTTGTAAAAAAATCCAATTATTTGAGGCTACAAAAGTGAAAATAAAACCCATATAAATGTCTACAGCAGCACCCATGTGGACCTGTTTACAAACACCACTAATTATAGCAGCCGGGTTGAGTGGCAGGGCAAAGAGGTCGGTGATACGCTGTTTGGTCCACCAGCACTGTGGTCACAACTAATGAGACGGCCCCCAGAGCTCAAGTTAGGTGGAATGGACTGTATATAAGATATTGAAGATTTAAAACTTTAATTAGTCCTCATTTGCATAATTTTGAAAAGCATGACCTCTCATCATAAAAAGGCCAGCCTTTATCTTTAGAAGTATAATTGTGCCAAGTTTGGAGTTTCTACGTGTTATACTTTTCAAATGAAATGTCGGACAAATTTGCCTGTAAAAGAAAGAAAGAAAGAAAGAAAGAAGAAAGAAAGAAAGAAAGAAAGAAAGAAAGAAAGAAAGAAAGAAAGAATTCCTAGAAAAACAGAAAAGTGTGTGCTGACACACACACTTTAATAAAGAATTCCTAGAAAAACAGAAAAGTGTGCGTTGACACACACACTTTAATAAAGAATTCCTTGAAAAACAGTATGTCTGTGTTGGCACACAGACATAATAAGGACTGGAGAAGTTTTTCATGAAGGTGCTGATAAATTACTAATCAAATGGTAATTATATCCACACTCGTTCCAATAAAATAGGTTCAAAACCAAGACCTGAACGCTGTCTGACATGTGGCGCAGGTCGTTCCTATTCAGATAGATCAACCTAAGGAGTCGGTTCACACAATTTTAGACCCCAAATGCATTCACCTGCAGTCAGGCCATGGACCTTTTAACGGGTTAGAGGGTCCATGGTCAGGCAGAGCTGCAGCCTCTCTGATAAGCCCTGTCTTTGATAAGCAGTAGGCCTATTGAACGGCTTAATCTGGGCGATGGACCAGAATAGGACGTGTGATACTGTGCACATCCGGTGAAATAAAAGTCACTCTCCCAAATGAAAGCATGTTGAATTTGATAAACACAATCTTAGTATGTGCAATGAGGCCAGGGAATGGTATTGTTATTTTTCCTGCAACTAAGTTGTTATGTCTGTAGAACTTTAATATGTGATAACCCATGTGGGGTAACAGTAACTCAAATATGGATATACAGAAGATCATTGTAACTGAATAAGGATAGCCATGCCTGAGGATCTTTTAATACCTTTTTAAATAATGCCACTGCAGGGATCAACTGTCACTCATGTAAGTTGTTTACCGCGCATTATTTATTGCATTTGTACATAATTATATAGTATCTCATCCACTGACGTGTTTGTAACCTTGCTATGTTGTGCATTGTTCAAAATATGTGGACATAGTTTTGCGTCTGCTGTCAAGACTTGCATGCATGACACTGTGTAACACATTTTTATTGTTCCACTGCTGTATAAGATCTCAATTATGTGGGGCTAAAAGCTTGCCATGGGACGGGAACATATTTATTTAAGCTTTTCGTTTTATATCTTATCAAGTTCCTTTAAAGTGCTAATGGTAAGCACTTTACTATTGTGTACAGTGCTTGTACTAATCTGGGAAAGGCAATGGCAAATTCTCTCTGTGTACAGGTTTGTAACACCAGAGGACCTTGACACCAGTGTATCAACATGCTAAATTTTCGTTTAAAAAGGTTACCTCCAAGTTTCTGGTGTATAACATTTTGTCTGCCTCATTTTGTCATTGAGAATAATGTGCCATCAAGTGACAGCTTTCCTCAGCACAGTCGGGGTGCAGCAGAGGAAAGCTGTTGACTCGGTCTGCAGAAGTTAATGGTTGAAGAAACTGTAACATATATTCACTCTGGTAACTCAATGGCCAGCTCTGTTGGCGGTATGTTGATGTATTTGTTCAGTTATGTACCGTAGTTTGCTATTAAGCTAGTGCAATTTGCCAGTACGTGTTTTCCTTGACAGCACAATTTGAATGATGATGATGATGATGATGATGATGATGATGATGATGATGATGATGATGATGATAATGATGATGATGATGATGATATGTACTTGTTGCAGTGGTGCCTGTAAATCACTGGCACACTTTGCAGGACGATTTTACTGCAATTCATGAATACATGTAAGGTATCCAATCGTTTAACATGCAAAATGCATGGGTTGGTGGCCGGAAACGATTTCAAGCACTGAAAACACACAACTGGCAACCCGTAGATGATGTTATTTGTGTTCAAGTAAACCTCTCCAAGGACAGAATCAGTCGAACAATTTTGAAGATTATTATAGCGCTGTCAATTTTACCTCTATTTCTTGTAAGGAATCACTATTCTACAGTGCCATCTAGTGACTGTGCCTCTGACTTATCTTGTTGGTAAAGATTTATCAACATGAGTCCCCCAGGGAATGGTGCCATCTTATAACTGTGGGCGTATTTGATACGTTAATCAGACTTGAGAGTGAAAACGCAATAAAATTAAAGTAGAAAGCCATCTGACGTCCATGATGTATCGGGTCGTAATGTGAACATCAGGTATATAGCCTTTAGATGGCATTTTTAAACACATATTCTCTCGTACATACGGGTGTAAACATAACGTCTGTATGATCTGTGTTTTATGCCTATAGAATATCAACCGATTATATTGCCGTATATACCATGTCGTCCTGGTGCCACATAAACAATTACGATCCAAACTATCATAGCAGTCAATGTGTGGACTCCAATATCCTCATATTCATTTATGCAACCAGTATTCAATAGGCCTCATTCAAAACATCTTGCCATTTTTACATCTGGCTGAAGTTCATACGCTGGATTTATGTTTGTATGCTGCACGAAGTGTTCGATAGCATTGCTGCGATCTGTGTGCACTGAGCCGTTACACTTTGTTAATGTTATCAGGGAGGTGTATACACCTCCCTGATGTTATTGAATGAATTTTTACGGTGCTGGGTCCGATGCAGAGAGACTGCAGAATCTTAACAGCTACGTGCCACTGTTGGAGATCTGTGGATCAATTTGCCATGGGAAAAACAACTGCATCTGCCATGAGCAATGCTTTTACTGAAAAAAATCTTTGGTGTATATTATGTTCAGGGCCTCGAGATAAGGTCCGAAATTGTGCATACACCGAAATATTTTGTGCGTTATTTGATTGGTTGAGCTTGTCATGCTTGTTGTAGGTAACAGATCTGCAAGAGCAGAATAAGGTTGAATCAAAGCTTCAGAACTATGCCACGGTAAGTTGTAGTCTTTCAGGCCACCTCAGTCTGTTATGCACAACAGTTCATTTTGCTAGAATTTAGATTTGAAATGGATGGTTAGAATTTTGACATACTTTAATGGAGACACCGCATTAATATCATGAGAATTTAAATTCATTTGTAATTTTGCAATTATGTCACTGATAATTGTATGATCCATTTTGAACCCACGAAAAGATATGTAATTTTATGGAATTGTGTAAAGGTAAAGAAGCATGGCCTATTAGAAACATAAGCCTTGCCGTGTTCGGAAAGCACATCGAAGATAGAATCTGTTGCATATATAAAGGGTTGTTGGCCAATCAGGCGGGTGAGGAGATATCACGTGACTGTAAACCCTCTGTACACATGGTTTAAACATATTTTTATTATGAGAACATGTTCTTGAGAAAATGCAGTGTATGAACTCTTCTGGCGAACAACGTAAAACGAAAGTGAATGGCAAATAAGAATAGAACACTTGGGAAAGTGTGAGTAATGAACATTATTCCGTCAATCCATTTTTTTGACGTATTTTGTGGAAGAACAACAATGACAAAACAAAATGAGACGTGATTGAACTGTTGGTATTGTAGGGGCCGTGGCTGTCAATGCTTCGCGGTTGTCTTAAATTGGAGATTGTGGATTTAGAGCTTAGGCCTATGTGGCTGGAAGTCAGACTACATAATGACACATTTTACTGGCTGTTGTCTACAGAACTCCAAATTCGAGTGTTAATTTTTGAGACAAGCTTCAAGACAGTGCGGACAATGCCAAAACAGCGATATTGATATAATGATAATTCTAGGCGACCTGAACGCTGACCAAACTACTAACCATGGCAGTAAATTATTAAATTTCTGTGCCGCTAATTTGCTCACTCTACACATCAATGAGCCTACTAGAATCACGGAAACCTCTTCAACGTGGCTACACCAAATTATTACAAACATGTCAAATCTTATTCGCAAAGTAAACGTATCCGCGCCTTTGGCAAATTGAGACCACTGTTTTGTAAGCGCAAATCTTTTAAGACGAAAGAAATCTCCCGCTTTCTCCAGACTGGTCTGGGACTATAATAAGGCTGACTTTGATACTTTTAGAACAAATTTACTGGACAGTGATTGGGATGCTTGCTTTGACACTGAAGATATTGATATTTTATGTGAGAAGTGGACGGAAACTTTTCTCCCCGCAACAAAGCATTACAATAAGACCAGGTTATGCTCCAGGGTACACGTCCGCCCTCAGCACTGACAAGCGGAAGGTGGAATGCAACCACGCACGGGCTAAATTGTAACCATCACACTGGCCACACTTCAGGCAACTAAGAAACAAACATATTGATGACTTGAGACATGCGGAAAATGTTCACTCTGATCGCCTGGCTGATTCATCCAACCAACTTTGAGGTGGATCTGACTGACAGTTTTTGAGAAGTCAAAAATGTAATTGTGATGCCAACAGATGGATGGACAGACAGACAACAGATCAAGACACACACACACCATTAGCTCAACTGACTGGTAAGCTAAGCTAATGTGTGTGTGGGGGGGGGAGGGTTGTCGTATCAGTCAGCTGAGCTCAAAATTGACAGAGGCTACAAGTAATCCCACATTTGTAGATGATTTCACCATCATGGTCAATTTTGTAATGGTTGGACAAGCTGCTGCCAGACAGATGTGAATCCTAGGCTCTACCTCTTATGTCAGCAGAGCCATTGTAATCAAATGCTCTTCTGCAATATCAAGACAAGACAAGACAAGACAATTCCAGTTAAATAAACTTTAATATCGCATTGTATGTTAGAAATTACAAAACAAAAAGTGCAATTTCTCTGCAGGGCTCAGGCTGGAAGCATAGGCCCTATGTATGCATAAGTAATGCTGTCTTATATGGCGTATGTACAGTTCATTTACATCTTGTACAATCTTGCTAACTGATGCAATAACCCAAGTCAGGCCAGCTCTTATCCCGCTGTGTGCAGTCACTCCCACCAGGGGGAGCCAACATTTGTCAAAATACGCCATGATCAGTCAGCGGCCAGACCAACATATCCAACCAATAGCAGCTCTGCTGCCAACCAACCAATGGTCACTGAGATATTGCTCTTTTACACAACTGAACAGCTTCAGTTAATGATTCTGGACTGTCAATTTTTTTTTCTTTTGTTTTTCAAATTGTTTTTTAAACCTGCTTGGTTGGCATGGATTTTCACTGCTTTGAAACCAAGCTGACAAGCAGGACCTTCCTGCCCACCACTTGGCACCCACCGACAACCTCTCACTGTCTGGTACCTACCGACAACCTCTCACCGTCTGGTACCAACTTATGACTTCTTCCTGTGATGTTCACTACAAATGGTGAGTTGGCTGGTATTGTGTGGTATATCACCAATGTATCAGCTGGTATTGTGTGGTATATCACCAATGTATCAGCTAGTATTGTGTGGTATATCCCCAATGTATCAGCTGGTATTGTGTGGTATATCACCGATGTATCAGCTGGTATTGTGTGGTATATCACCAATGTATCAGCTGGTATTGTGTGGTATATCACCAATGTATCAGCTGGTATTGTGTGGTATATCACCAATGTATCAGCTGGTATTGTGTGGTATATCACCGATGTATCAGCTGGTATTGTGTGGTATATCACCAATGTATCAGCTGGTATTGTGTGGTATATCACCAATGTATCAGCTGGTGTTGACATATGTATGGGCAGCACACAGTGGACGGTAGGCATACGTCAGAGGCCTCCGTCAGCTGCCCCTGACGTACGGAGAGGAAGCTCACTTGCCGGGGTGGACCCAAGGAGCTGCTTGCTGTCCTGTAAGCAATCATTGTGCATACTACAAACCAGTTTCATTTATACAGTTTAAACATAAGTTTGCATATATTTGTGGCTATTGGAGGCGTGATGGGCGAGGTAGGCAGCCTACCACTATACAATACTTTACATAGCACGGCTGAAGGCCTCAACGTACTGTACACAACTTTACAAATGATCATGTGGCTTCCTTGAGGCCACACTATGGTAACCACACCTCCTTTTTCTCCCAGCCAATGACTGCCCACAAATGGCTGTCCAAGGGCTGAAGATGACGGGCCACTGGGTCTACTTCCTCCTGTGTCTTATCACATCTTTGTCAACCACAAACTACAATTAAATAAAAATCACCAATTATCACTTCCTCAAAATGTCACATTTTCTTGAATCTTTGAGGAAAAAAAAAACACAATTCAAGATATGAAAATGACAAATTGATCATTAAGACCGACATGGACTAGAAGTAATGCACCAAAAAAAGTGGTGTCACAGAAACATACACCTATACATCTGTGTCACAGAGATGTAGACTATGAGGGTGTAGCACAGACATACACCAACATCTGTGTCACAGAGATGTAGAATACATTGGAGTAACAGAGACATACACATATACATCTGTGTCACAGAGGTGTAGAATACATCTGTGTCATGTAGATGTAAAATACATTGGTATAACAGCACAGATGTGTGCCAAAGATGTACAATACATTATGTGTAACAGAGATATACATCTGTACCTTGGCATTTGTTAGACACATGCACCCACAGGTCTGCAACAGACACACCCCTGCACATCTCCTGAACAGACACACGAGATGATACACAGCAGCCAAAGACCAGTCAGTTACTGACCTCACCTTTCCACCTGCCACAGCAGGACACAATACTGCTCCGCACAATCAGTCTGCTATCACAATCTGTGCCTCATAAAATCAAGTTTTCAAATGAATCCTTATCCAGCAGAATTTTCCTGCAGCACATGCCCCCCCCCCCCCCCCCCCCCAGTGTCTTCATGTATTCAAAAAGTTCTGACACAGATTAAAATCACACAAATTTACATGGTCTTGTTGGTACATTAAGTTATCCAGTGATGCAGGGACTTCTGACTTGGGAAAACATGTTTTTGCACTCTGCATCTGCCCCCCCCCCTCCCCCCCAGTCTAGAATTAAAAAAATACACATCTTTATTTGAAAAAAGAGAGAGAGAGAGAGAGAGAGAGAGAGATAAAAAATGAATCGACATGCAATTTGCTGCACATTTAGTCAGCGCTCATGATACTAACATCATCAAATTTTGTTTACTCAGCAAAAAATCTGATCTCAACATTTGCACATTTTGCAGTTACATTTGTGATCAAAGGCAGACTGTTTTCACAGGGAGTTGCTTCCATGTTACACGTCACATGCCTTCAGCTGCTGTAGACAAGGCACTTGTTCAAAATACATACTTTGTGCACAGGTGTATTTTATTCCAGGAGTAATCAAGGGCAAAATTGCCTTTTCTGCTAAGAGCAATGCAGCGAGGAGGTATATTTAAAATTACTTAGGGCATTTAAGTAGCAAAAAATACCTCAACTGACTTGGAAAATATTCCTGCTGGATTCAACAGATTCATAACACCAGCTGCACTGAATTCAGTGTCTCCACTCAACTCTCAAATGCCTGTATAAGACAACACCTGTGATACCTGAGCCACTCATGAGTGGCACAGACTGATGAAATCTACTAGTATTTTGAATACTTTAAAACCAAGGTGATGATTATAGCACAGGCCATTCACTGTCTATAAATACATCATGACTATTATAGCCCTGGCCATTTAGTGTCTATAAATACATCATGATTATTAAAGCACAGACCAGTTAGTGTCTATAATACATTATGACTGTTATAACACTGGCCAGTCAGTGTCTATAATACATCATGATTAATACAGCACTGGCCATAAGTGTCTTTAAATACATGATGGTTATAACAGCACCTTTCATCACTGTGTCTACAAATACATCCTGATGAGCGTTTAGTTCTTGTGTCTCTGCAAAAGCATCTAAACTGTTTATATTTACCAAAAACAGAGCAAGTCAAGTTGCCTTAAAAGATTGCCACAAGCGATGTGGCTACACAACATGGTCATCCTGAAACAAAGACAATGGCTGCAGACAAGCCACAGCCCAAGGGGCACAATGTGACGTGTATCATTTCATGTGTCTTTACATTGGTGTCACGGAGATGTACACATTGGGTCTGACTCAGTCATGCTGTACTCACCAGCTGTCACACACAGATGTATTCACACCATGGTCACAGAAATATATGCCTTAACAACTGTCACCTAAATGCACCTATGTAAAAAAAACATGGCCACCTGTTAAATAATTGTACAAGTTCACACTGTGTCACAGAGATGTACATCCAAACACTTGTGTCATAAACATAAGGTGTGTCAGAGATATACACCCAAGAAAGGCACAGAGTCTGATGTCTTGAATGTTCACATCAAATTTGACTGGTGACTAACCTCACCCAGTTGGTTTATTAAAATAGCATCACGTCCACTCCTATCATCTACATTTCTCTGTTCTCATTTTCATGTTTTGTGTGTGTGTGTGGTGTGTGTGGTGTGTGTGTGTGTGGAGTTACAAAGGTATCAATATTTGAAACATGACATAAATACTGGAAGTCTTGGACCCCGCGCTGATAAAGATAGCATTCAGAAATGATCACTTCTTAGCACAAAATTACACCTTTTTAACTTGTGGAGTTGTACATTTGTCATATACATGAAATTTGTTGTGACCCTTGTAGCCTCAATTGGCACACAGTAGTGTATCCCTACACAACTATGACATCAGCACCTTCTCACAATTGCCACTAGCTAGTTACCATGACAACCACTGACATCAGCACTTTCTCCTGTCCTGTCACTCAGCTGTTACCATGACAACAGCACCACCAAGCCCTCCCCCCTCCTTCCCCCATGTCACACCTTGAATAACAGGTGCGCCCTCTACTCGTGACTACAACCGACTGACACACCCAGCTTTCCGTTGCCCACATCAAGTTTCACATGGGTTGGCAGGTTGTGTGGAGACTGTGAGACTGGGAGGATTGATTGTAAGACTGGGAGGATTGACTGTAAGACTGGGAGGATTGACTGTGAGACTGGGAGGATTGACTGTGAGACTGGGAGGATTGATTGTAAGACTGGGAGCATTGATTGTGAGACTGGGAGGATTGACTGTGAGACTGGGAGGATTGACTGTGAGACTGAGAGGATTGACTGTGAGACTGGGTGGGTGGGGGTTGTAAGGTTTTTTTTGTACTAGCCTACTGGGCATATTTATTTGCTGTACTTACGCAATGGGCTCCCTTTTAATTTCCGTACTTTGTACCAACAATTATTTGTACATTTTCTTATTTTCTGTACCTTTTAATAGGACAAAACTTGTACTAGCGTACCAGCCCCCCCCCCCCCCTTATCCCTCCTCATAGCTGTTTTACCCAGCCACCACTGCCCTCATTACCTGACATTTAATCTTTTCTTAATGCAATTTCTTTCTTGTTCATTGTCTTGGGCCGAGAGCTGCAGACATGGCTGACTTAAAGTCTGAGCCCTCAGTACATCCCCTGGTATCACCTGTAATTACTCATACCCCTATAGTCAACCCACTTGCCATAGTAACAGCTAACAGCAGTAAACAGGCAGGTTGTCTTGGCAACAAAAGTTGTCTACAGTGACAACACAGGTCACTGTGTCCACAACCTTGGGTGGCCAAGTGTTGCCATCATTGGTTTGTCAGCATCAGCCACCAGGTGGCTCTGCCATCCTGGTTAGGTGTAGGGTGGCCCTGAAGGTGCTGGTGACATACTGAGCAGTGAGCATCTGTCTTCAGGGGCCATGTCTCTCTGCTTTCCCCCTGTTTTGGCACTGCAGTGTTCTCCAACAGTCTGCACACAGTTCTGTTCCTGTACAACCCTACTTCACATCTCCGCCATCTTTATTTTTGGAAGGCAGATGGCAAGGCAATGCTAGCAGTGCCACCTGGCGGTGTTGGATGGAGTGAAGACAATAAGGTGAGTCAAAAGTGTGGCACACTGGCAGTGTGGACCCCTCCTGGCAGTGTACCTCTAGTACACCTGACGGCTGATAGGTGGCTCCAGCTCTCATATTTATTAAAAGATAAAGCACTTGTAAGACATATTGAGGGCACATCTCAGAAGGTTGCACCAGCAACTGTGTTGGGGGAGTGTGGGTTAGTTGTCTCAGCGTCATATGACCCAACCTCCTCCACCTCCACAGTCTCTACTCTTTCCTGTGCCACTTCAAGATTCGTTTCTGAATCTACAGCGTCCACAAAACCTTCCTCCTCTGTTGTAGGTGAACTGTCCTGTCGCGTCAGACTCTCCCAGTGCTCTGTCACTGGTCCTGCTTCGCTCTCATGCAGAAGTCCATCAATTACATCCTCTGTCTGGGGCTGTGTGGGCATGTCTTCCCCAGTCACAGTGACATCACTCATGATAGTGGCGTCACCTGGGGGCTGGCTGCTGGTCAGTGACCGCGACGGTGAACTGAAAATCGCTGCAACACACAAACACGTCGAATGAGTTCACAGCATACTGCATTGTACAAAATTCAGGACTGGAAGACAAATGTGTCTGTTACACTGACAGAGGAACAGAGACTGACCGACCCTGCAGCCACTTGTCAGCTAAATTTGATCCCACATTATACTGTACCTCACCACAGACACAGCTCTGTGACCATGAAGACTGTTGACGTGATTGAATGAATGGAAAGCAATAATCAATATGTGAAGAAAATTGTGACAATGGCACAGGCTTGTACTTTCTGCTGGAGGAATTTCAAACTGGTCGATTCAACCTTCAGAATTTGTTCATGCATAGCTACCACTTTGATGTGAATTGTCTGCTAAGATTGAGATGTACACTAGATGACAGACACACAGACCACAGAGTTTTTACAGTACATGCTGCCACATACAACTGAGTTAAGATGCTATCAACTCTGTCTATAAAAATGCTAGGAAATTGTCACACACGAAAAAAGTCTGATAAGCTTTCATTGAAAATCTGAATTCTTTTCTATTCAAACTTTTGCTCATAAATGTAAGTATAATTTGCTCCCAATGGCGTATTGCCTCAATTTGAACAGTCATCAAAATGTACCTGCCTTTTTGACTAAATAAATAATAATGGACACTTCTCATGTTTACTAAAAAATTTTCTCGTGTTTACTAAAAACTTTATGAGAAGTTTGTTTCATATGGATCTCTGTACATTAAATATATATCACCCCACATTGTACAATTCTACATAAAATAAATAAACTGTACCCAAGGACTGGCCGTTAAGAATGCACAATGCCAGGCTGTAATGTTATTACAACTTCTGGAAAATATTACAACCTCACGAGTCCCAAGTGATGGCCATCAAACAGTAGGGTCTCCATTTAATTGTATCAGACAGACCTGGGCAATGCTTCATCATAACACAAGAGGAAAAAAACCATGAGCTTGGAGTTTGTGTCTGTACCCCTGACATGTCTGATGTCACCACACATCAGTTGTGCTGGCAGCCAGGTCAGGGTAGAGGAACACAAGCCTTGCTTGGGGTTTTAATCAGAGTTCACCAATCATTTCTCTGGTTGATTCACCATGGCAGCTGAGCATCATTTAAGTACCTGATTCCTCACTAGAGGACGCCATAGGCTGGCCGTCTTCCGTCACCTCTCCTCCTTCTGACACTGATGAGGCTATGGATACAAAACTCTCTGGTCGGCTGTGGCGAGACACGCTGTTGCTGGGTGAACGCATAGGCGACTCCTGCATCAGTAGTAGCCGCTCCTGGACTGTGCGTAAGTCTTGCTGAAGGCGTTCCTTCTCCTGGTCCCTCTGCCATATCACGTCCTGCAAGAACACAGCAACGTCAGCCCTGGCTTTACATAATACAGAGAGTCAGTCTCAACCAGTGTCATGTCACTGAACATCACCCTCAACTAGTGTCCTGTCACTAAACATCATACTCAACTAGTGTTCTGTCACTGAACATCATACTCAACTAGTGTTCTGTCACCGAACAGCACACTCAACTAGCGTTCTGTCACTGAACAGCACACTCAACTAGTGTCATGTCACTGAACATCACACTCAACTAGTGTCCTGTCACTGAACATCACACTCAACTAGTGTCATGTCACTGAACAACACACTCAACTATTGTCATGTCACTGAACATCACACTCAACTAGTGTCCTGTCACTGAACAGCACACTCAACTAGTGTTCTGTCACTGAACATAATTCTCAATCGGTCTCCAGTCACTGAATATCACACTACCACAGACACAAGTTGACAGACCCATGTAGGCAGTATTTTGAAAGATTATGAATAACAAGTTGAAAATTTAGATTTGCTCGGAACTAAACGCATATTGTTGCACTAGCTCCAACGATGAGGGATGTTCTCACAGGTGGCAGCACTGGTTCACAGTATATTTTCATAATATAACATTTCCTGTTAACAACCGCTGGCCAATAGGGACAGTCCCACTTGCAAATGTTCGCAACCACGGTACTTCTGAGTAGTGACATCATCTGGGAGAACATGCCCCATTGAGCACTAACGAGTTCTATATTAAGGAATAAAATCAAACAATTAAGTATATTGAGAAAAATAAAAGCTGGAGGTGGTCCCTGACAGTGGTACCTGACAGTGGTCCCTGACAGTGTTCACTGCTGACTGACTTCAAGTTAGTCCTGGGCTTCCTGTTTCACATTATGCATATTCAGTGAGAGAAATGAGTTGACTTGTCACATCACAAGAGAAGTTGATGTTGTAAACAATCAGTATGTGAACAAACTTATTACCAGGGTATAAGATTGAAAGAAAGAAGCTGTACAGCAAATAATGCCAAAGACAATACATGACAAACATTGTCACTTCAAGTCCTCTTTGATTGGAATATGAAATTTTAATTAGAATTTACTCCTGCATGTAACACTAATATAACTGTGGCAGGAAATGAAGGACTTCTGTACGTACTTAAAAATGTCTTTTTCTTATCAATTACTTATATATCAAAACATCAAATTAATTGTTGGATTTTTTATTTTCAACAGGAACAGAGAATGAGAGGTTGCAATGATATTACATTTTATGCTCACAACGAGCGGGACTCGAACCTGCAACCTTTGGCACCAGTCGCCTAGCTGTAATGGGAAACTCAAATATCCACTCAACTAAATCCCCGTTCTTCTTCTTGAATGGTTCAATGGAGGTAGTTATGTGCAAGTGCCATATCAACATGGTTGTACAGTATATTTACTGAATCGCCATTTATTTCTAGAATCCGGAACTTAAATCCACCACCATTAAGGAAATGCCGAAAATATATATTTTATGTTTGGAACGACTGGGACTCGAACCTGCAACCCTTGTCACCAGTCGCCTAGCTGTAATGGGAAACTATGATTATTACAACCTCTCACTCTGCATATATGTCCAATTCATTTTCAAACCTTTACTGCTGGTGGTGTGGGGTAACACTGTGGGGGACAGGTCATGTGACATATACCTGGTGACCTAGAGACCACTGCCCCCTGTTGGTGACCTGGGGTACTTACCAGTAGCATAGATAAGTGCTGGTTCAGTTTGTTGGCAATGCTGGACACTTTATTGGAGGGCAGTTTCACTTCCAGCTCTGGTTGTCTGGCTTCTTCCTTGCTGACATCAGCACTGGCTGCAGCGCCCTCTTCTGATAAACACAGAAAAGTTGAACGTTGTATTAAATACATTGTGTATTTCAGATGAGTTGTCTACAGCCTGCCCATCAAGGTTTAAACGACAACAACAGTCATACATGTACCTACTTTCATGTGTACAACTTTTCATGATTTTTGAGTTTCAGACGTTTAATTTTTTAAAAATTACTTTGGCCACATTTCCCATTAACCCTTTCTCTCTTGAATTAAGACCAAGTCAACAGCTTTCCTGGTCATGGGTTGGGCACTAAGTGCCCAACCCATGACCAGGAAAGCTGTTGGCCTGGGGCATGTGATCTTGATAGACCTCATCTACAATTGTCAGTCAAATTGTTTTTGACTACTGTTGAAATTAGTTGAAAACACTGAAGCAGACGTTTGACCACCAGCCACTGTTGACCTTTTAAGGGGAAAATGTTTAAACTGACGTTAAAAATATTATTTTACAGGTGTTTTCATTTTCAAGGTTTTGTTCCATCCACAACATAAGCAAAAAAAAAATAGCGTTGAAAGAACTCATAACCCTCGGCGCCCACAATCTTTTTTTCCTCAATTCTGCATTTTTTGGGGGGGTGGGGGTGGTGGGTGAGGGGGAGACTTCGCAGTAGAACACTTTACATACAATTTCCATATTGTTGTCTATGAAATGAAAGAGCCATTTTGGATATATGTTCTTTGGGTAAGTTCTGGTGACAGAGACCACTGTACTCTGCGTCATTCAAACGGCTGTTGAATAAATACTTCAAAAGATTCATAACAAATTTAAAAATAATAAGAGGAAGATGGTTTTCAATAGGAATGTGGTCCACTATAATGTGCATCTCTGATGAAACTTTGGTGACTCTACGTTCGATCCTTATTGAGATATTGTAGTAATGTTGTCCTTTTGTGCACCACACATATGGCCTTGAAGATAAATACTTTAAAGTCTCATAAAAAGTTTATAAACACAAAAAGGGAGCTGGTTTTGGATAGGAACCTGGTCCATCATAGGATGCATCTGTGACAAAAATTTGGTAAAGCTGTGGTCCATATTTTTTGAGATATTGCAGTAACATTGTCAGGGTTGATGCCACTCAGATGGCAAATACATTTAAAGTTGCGTAAAAAGTTTGAAAATAATCAGAGGAAGCTGGTTTTCTATAGAAACCTGGTCCATCATAAGGTCCTTCTGTGACAAAACTTTGGCACAGCTACGGTGAATATTTTTTGAGATATTGCAGCAACGTCATCAAGACAGACATATGGACAGACAGACGATACGGGACAACAATACCCTCTGGCACTTTATGAGCCAAGGGTAATAAAAATACAGTGACATGACTTGACACGTCATGGATTTTCAGTGAGTTCTGACTGTCTGTGTGTGTTCAGGGTTATGACAGTCTGTGTGTGTCCAGGGTTATGACAGTCTGTGTGTGTCCAGGGTTCTGACAGTCTGTGTGTGTCCAGGGTTATGACAGTCTGTGTGTGTCCAGGGTTTCACCACGTGACTGCCACAGTCCTCTCAATTAGCTCAACTGGCAGCCTGTCACATGCTATCTCAGTGCTCAGGATTGGCTTCCAAATACCAGGTCCACAAGCCCCTTACCTTTCTGTCAAAGGGGGCCATGGTTCCCACACCAGAGTACATGTGCAAAGATGTGAATCCCCTCTGTAGGTATTTTGTGAGCCAATCCACCCCAAAGTGAAGTTTTGAATTTGGAACTTAGTGCTACTAAATTATACTGAATAATTTTATGTCCAAAAATAAAGACTAAACACTGAATGTTTGCCTGTTTTACAGGGGCCAAATGGGAGGCCATCTTTTCAAAGTATCAAATGTCCCCATGCCCTGTCCAAGACTGAACACTGACAATATAGTGCTGATATAGATAGGTAGTCACTGATGACAATATAGTGCTGATACAAGCAGTCACTGATGACAATATAGTGCTGATATAAGCAATCACTGATGACAATATAGTGCTGATATAGATAGGTAGTCACTGATGACAATATAGTGCTGATATAAGCAGTCACTGATGACAATATAGTGCTGATATAAGCAGTCACTGATGACAATATAGTGCAGATGAAGGCAGTCACTCAAGAATTTACCATCTTGGAAATAGCCCCATCACAAGCACATCAGCAGCTGAGTGGTTACATTCACAAGTTACATTGGGACATCACTCCAGTCATTGAGGGAAAAGTTCTGTCACATAAAATAATTTATTGGGAAGGCGTCTGTTTACCTGTTTCCTCTGTTATAGATTCCTGTGCCACGGCGCCCTCTGGTGTGGCATCCTTGGCTCCGGCAGTGTCTGCTTCACTGGTGATCACGTTGAGGCTGGAGTTGACAAGAGTCAGCAAACGGTTTGTCTGAAGTATTGACGCCAGCACAAGTTCCCGCGGCTCCTTGTCACCATCCGACTCATCAGCAATCTGAAACATCAACCCAAACAGTGCCTGACATGTGCCAGCAGGTGTCTGACCTCAATACAGCAGTTCTGGTTTTAACCATTAACCCTTTACTCCATTCAGGTTGATATCAAGTCAAGTTTATTTAGATACATACAAGAATACAGCACACAAGAGCAATTAGACAGTGACATCCTGATGGGCTTATAAACTACCTGTAAACTGTGGACAGTAACATTGAGCGCATATCACATAAAAGCAACCATGTAGTCTAGTTAATTAAAACATGTTCAAAAGTGTATACAAATTAATACTAAATTACTCTTAATTGAGATAATGAAAGTCTTGCTCATTAACAAAAAGTTTTCGTTTAAACAAATGAAATAACTGAATCTGACAGAAATACAATGGGAATGGCAAATTATTCCATACTAAGGATCCATGGTATTTCACTATAATATGAGTAGTTTGGCAAGGAAAATATGAAAATTATGTCTCTGCCTTGCAAAATGAGTATGAACATCAACATTGTTGCAGAAAACATTTTGAACAATAGCAAAGACTAATCCATGTACCACTTTGAACATACATATAGCTGTTCAAAATCCATTAAATTTTTGAAATTTCATAATTCTTAAACTATCAAAAAGAAGTTCAGTTTGAGCATTGACATGTGAAAAAGTTACCCTCAGTATTTTCTTTTGTAATTTTTGCAAAGCAATCAAGATTACTTTGTTAATTACTTGCCTCAGTTATACTGCAATAAGTATAATAAGGGTGTGCTAAAGCAGGAGAGTTTTCCCAGCATCTGTTTACACACACTATATCATATTTTCCCAGCATCTGTTTACACACTGTATCATATTTTCCCAGCATCTGTTTACACACACTATATCATATTTTCCCAGCATCTGTTTACACACACTATATCATATTTTCCCAGCATCTGTTTACACACACTATATCATATTTTCCCAGCATCTGTTTACACACACTATATCATATTTTCCCAGCATCTGTTGACACACTGTATCATATTTTCCCAGCATCTGTTTACACACACTATATCATATTTTCCCTGCATGTGTTTACACACACTATATCATATTTTCCCAGCATCTGTTTACACACACTATATCATATTTCCTTCAGAACATCAAGAACCTTTCCCACTTTACCCGAGATGCATGTTATATGGGATTCCAGTTAAGTTGTTCATCCAGCCACACTCCAAGAAATCTTGGGCACTTGAGAAATTTTTATATCATTGATTTCAATTTTAAAGTTATTGATTTCACTTAGGGCTGAGTCAACAGCTTTTCTGGGCATGGGTTGGTCACTAATTGCCCAATCCATGCCACGCTGTTGACCTGGGGCATGTGATCTTGCTAGGTCTCACCAACGTAAGGTAAAGGAAAACTGCTTTATGTGGGTTGTCACTAGAGGGCTCTGTAGGCAGCCTGGCTAGCTGTGTCTTTATTGCCATTAGTTTCCATTGTAATTTGCACCTACGTCATTTTAAAACTACTCTACTTAGAAGCTCCAAATTTCGTGGTAAAGGGTTGTACATAGTTAAAATACTCATGTAAATTTAGTAACTCTCGCTGCAAAATTATTTAATGCACAGACTGTTATTTTAACATAGAACTTTACAGGGATACACACTTGTAGCCCACAAGAATGTTGTGTTTTGGGTTGTGTTTTCAAACAAATAGACATAAAATTGTTAATTGTGACCTCTCCTATTCTTAGTAAAATTGTTTTTCATTACTCTTGAAATTAGTTGAAAACACTGAAGCAGATGAGATTTGAAGGTTTAACTTCAGCAATGGCTTGTTTTGTTTTTCTTTTTCATTCTGGCAGGGATGAGGGTGGAGTGGCAGGGGGTACCCAGGGGCGCAAGAGTTCTATCTTAAAGAGTCAATTACAAAGACATTCCACAAAATCAAAGAAGTGACACCCATCAATTTGTCCACCTTCTGTGACATCTTACCTCCGCCATGTTGACAAACTCCTCTGGTGGAAACTGCAGGATGTGAGCCACAATCTGCTGTTTCTCCTCCATAGTCCTCTCTATCAACTCGTCTTTCCTCTTGAGGCTTTCTGTCAACACAACAACACCAGTCAAATACCAACACACTCTCCACTTCCAATTGTCCACTTTCTCTGACATGACCAGTTGTCTTGCTCTTAGCATCTGGACATGCCACCAGGTGTCACTTTTATTACATAGGTATTCCACCAGGTGGTGTGATCATTTTGCAGTGGCACTAACATTCATGTCATAGCTTCATAAATCATGAGGATATGACTGCAATGTGAGAAGTTTTGGTACACTGTATACATATATATATATATATATATATATATATATATATATATATATATATATATATATATATATATATATATATATATATATATATATATATATATATATACTATATATATATATATATATATATATATATATATATAGTGGTACCTGCAATTTAAGACCACCCCTAATGCCAGACAAAAGTGGTCACATATGACAGATGGTCTTTCATTGCAGGTAAATTAACAAAGAAATAAAAGGCCAATGTCTTGAAAAGGAGGTCTTAAAAACTTATGTGGTCTCTCACGAGAGGTGGTCTTTAGAGCAGGTACCACTGTATATATATTACCGTTGTGACAAATAACCAGTGCACTGGTGCATCTGGATACATCTGGGCAGGATACACATATTAGTTCCTGACACAAAGTATCAAACACAAATATACATATACAAGCTTTTACTTTATTAAATACCTACATAAATTGCTGAACAGCATAGTTAAATGATTCACAACTTGCCCATATTCTTTTAATGTTTGAAATGAGAGAATTACAACCAAAACTCACTCTGCAGTTAAAGCAGATGCCAAATTTTTATTTTAGGGACAGCTCCAGATGGGTCAACATGACTGCTTGCAGTGCCATCTATGAAGCTTCTGGTTTAACACTGGGCAGCCAAGTGCCAGACGTACACAAGTCACTTGGATGCCAAAGACAGACAGGATAATGTACAGATGTATGGCATCCTGTCCCCTGACCTGCCTATCAACATATATGTTTGGCCATAAAATTTGTATGTTGCACCCCGAATATATAATCCTGGTATTGAAATCAAAGGAGGCTGCATTTAATTATAGCACTATTGTCTCTTAAGGCACAATTTTTCATTTTAATTACACATAACTGAGTACTTTACAATATTATATCACATACAACAATTACAATCAAGTTTTTATTATTTTAATACACTGAGACTTGATGGATCCAATGCCTTCCTAAACTCTTAATTTCCTGGAGTTTATTTCTCACTGTGCTGACGAGGCACAACTTGTGACAGCGTATCATTGCCACAGGCACCGTCAGAGTGCCTCAATCTGACACAGTCACCAAGTGCCTCCATCTGCCACAGGCACAGCCAGCGGTGCCTCAATCAAACCCTACCTGGTGCTGACCTGGCCACTACGGGACTGGTTCTATCTCAGTACTTGAGGACTAATACAAGTCTGGTGCTGGCTCCCTCCCCATCACCCTATGTTATACAAGGGCTAAAAAAGTCTCAAACTTGAAGCTAGATTTTTATACCCCCACAAGTCCTGAAAGTTATATTGGGCTAACTTGAAAACTGTGGACAGTATTGCTGTCAAAAGATATTTACATTTTGACCTGTATATTACATAATACTGTAGGTGGCACCACCAACATTGGTGTCGACAAAGATTTTTATACATTTCATAACTCCTAAACATTATATGGGCCTATCTCAAAAATTGTTGGGTGCAGAGCATTCATGAGATGACCCCTATACACAAACTGGCCATCTGACCTTGACCTTCAACTCAGATTAAAAAATTGTTACTGTTCACAATATGCGCCCCACATCCAGCTTTCCATATATAGTCCGTCAGTTCAAATCCGGTAATAACTTATCGAGTTACTGACAAAAACAATAAACTTGGATAAGAGCCAACCTCCATAATTACTGGGTCACAGTGACCCAAAAAGTAGGTCATCAAGTACAATTTTATGTATTATGTAATTAAGTGCAATATTGATCTGGAGGCTCAATTCTCTTTACTATTGATGGCCAAGCTGCACCCTGCCATTACAAAATCACCTTTTCAAATTTACAGGCATGGTGACCTCACAAAAATAGGTCAAGGTCAATTATATTACATAACATTCTACCTTTGCCCATGGTCTATATATCCTATATATTTGGCAAGTGTAATCCAATTACTTTTCCAAATAAGGAATTTTACATCTTAACACACATTTTAGCTCATAATTTGTCAAATAATAGGTGGCGCCACTAGTATCATTAGCATCTTAACACATTCACCTCCCCCACAATCCCACCACATTTCCTGACGATCTGCCAAAAATTAAAGATGCTAGAGTGTTCACAAGATTTTCACATTTTGACCCCTTTATTACACAATAATGTAGGTGGTGCCACCAATATCAAAAGGGGCCTTGATTTTCATACCCCTATCAGTCCTTAAAGTTATATCGGGCCAACATGAAAACTGTGGAAGGTATCACGCTGACGGGCAAAAGTTTATGGACGTCTCTAGTATGTTACACTTACGTACCAACAATGATCGTGAAGTGAGTGTCTGAGGTACTTGACTATAGTCACCTCTTCACCCAAGCAATGATATAGTAGGAGCCAACAATGAATGATGGTTTCTGACTGTACACAGACTAGAAAAAATCTCTAGGTGGGTTTAAGTTAACTTTACGGTATACCAACTACTGCCCTATGACCACTTCTATGTTAGCCCTGCTTAAATCTATAGATTAATATAATCTATTAGTGCCTTGGAATGAGTCTTGTATTTTGTCAGTATTATTTTTAATACAAAGAGAAACTTAACAAACCTAATTCTGTGAGCCCATGACAGTACCGTTTGAACACTATCAAGTCCGATATTCTAAGAGCAAAGTCCTATTCCATACCATTCACTGAAAAACTGTAATTTTCTAAATCATAATAGCAAATTAATTTATGAAAGGAACAAATCATATTCATAAAATTTGAAATTTAGAAGAAAGTTTTAGGCACTATTAGCCTTTAAAAAATCAGGTCATCAGCGGGGAACCAGCGCAAGACTTGTTTCGGTGCCATTAATCCCCGGACAAGTCATTCTGCTAACTGGCGGCACCATGTTTGCATTTCCAATACAAACATCCCGAGCTGATGTATTACGGAATAAAGCGAATATGATGTTCCTTAGTTAATAGGCCTACTTAAAAACGTAGCCCACGACATAAATATGATGAAACTACACCTAACACTCATGATTAGGCCTAGCAAAATTGATATTTTATATTTTATAGGTCTATGGAAACACCTCAACAGTTTGATATAGCTTTTTGATGTCATAGGTTTTGGGGCCTAGTTTTTTCATCAATATTCTTATTCTCCTTACTAATTCACTTATTTGTGATGTGTCTCTGCTAATGTGTAAAACCTGTCCAATGACCACACCACACGCTAGGTTCTCTGGAATGTTTCCTTGTGATGTGTTTTGGATGGACAGACATGAACAGTCGCATAAGCTCTGCCACCTTTGGTCACAAGAGCTAAAAAAGCATTTTTTTTCACTTTTGCGGCAAGCCTGCACACGGGTGAATGTTTACCACGTTCACCTGTTCATCGTGAGAAGTGATGACTCCATACGTGTACTATAGCTTAAACATCATCCATAGTGGAGTGGTGTGCAAACGGCTGAGAACCAGGCAGGTAACATGTCACATATGGTGCAGTCATAAGGCATTAATGCGTGAATCCATTATCAACTGTTCACTAACTAATGATCAATGATGAAATTTCAACTGATACCCATCCCTACTGACCTAGGGGCGTGAGAACCGGCTCCGCCTGTTCGAATCTGGTGTCGGCCACCACAACCTCTGTGGGTTGAATGAGCTCCGGCTGGTTGGTGTGCAGCACCTCCACCTTCTCAAAGGTCTCCAGACTATCCACGCTCGGACTCTTCTGATGCTCGTACAAATGTGCTGCTTCCAGAGGCTCACTGCAATGGTAACCATGACAACATCAACAAACCGGCCTTTACCACTTATCTACAGAGCTTCTGTGCAGTGCATAAGAAATTGTAGCTGACATTAGCAGCAATTTACAGATCTGCATTTCAACCTTTTTAAATGTTCTTCAAAAAAGAAATAGTAGGCTGACAACAGCTGGCATTTAACAGACTCTGTTTTGTTACCAAATGACCTTTGACCCAAGTGTACAACTCGCGTCACAGGATAACAAATCAAAAATATGTTGAATTGGGGGGGGGGGGGAGGGGGTGCACTTAATTAATGACAATTAGGGGCACTTCACCCCTAAAATTTTGGAAACTTCCTGTTTTGTGGACCAAGATACCTTAACCACTATACATGTAGTTTTAACTGCACATCCAATGAGTGTTGAATAAAACTCCTACAATTTGAATGCTGGCAATCAGATACATATCACAAGTACAATAGTGAAAATCTAAGACAAGACAAAGCACAGGTCATCACCATTTGTTTACATACAAGTAGATACTGACATCCTCAGATGGATCATCTCCTAAACAAATCTGAAACTCTTAATGTAACCTTCTCCCATGCTTGTGTGTGCATAAAGTTTCACGTTTTTTTTAATTTCAGGCATTTCACTTAATTTTAAATTTACTATTTTGAGCATAATTCCTGTCAGATCAATGTTAAAATACTATTTCACTGTATTTTTAGTTTAACAGTTTTGTGCCATCAGTGAAATCAGCAAAAATAGAAATACAGCCAAATAAAAGCAATTTACAGCAATTCTTTTCTGCTCTAACTGGTCAGACATAAATTGACTTTAATTTCTCATTGACAGAAAATGTTGAATAGTTGACAGACGATCACAATAGCATGTGCCCGGCACAACTCTGTCCTTGTTGTGGTTGCGTGGCCTGGGAGTCTCCCACTACAACCCACCTGTTCACTCAGTTTTGCTCTCCCCAGCAACACGTTAACTTCCATGCCTTGCTGTGAAACAGCGCCCCCTATACAGTATTTGGTCCTGCCTCTACTTACTCGTCCTTGCTGCTCTTGCGTTCCTTGTCCAGCGGTGTGTGCTGGGAGTCATCGTCCTGTCCCGCAGGCGTGACCACTGTCTCTTGAGACACAGTTGCTACCTTGGCGTTGCGGCGATGGTGTGACCTCTCGCGCCCCTTGTGGGCCTCGGCAGCATCTGTGATGTATTTAAACCACCTGGTAAAAACAGAAAACAAGGGATACAGGTGAGCTGTCTGTGCCAGAGGGACAATGTCCTGACTCACTGTCATCCTGCCCCATATCAACACTGTTCTCACAGTCACTTTTACATGTCTACACAAACCAGTCATCTACATCTCCTGACAAGCCACACAGGCCTGTCAAATACTCTATAGCACAGGCCTGTCAAATACTCAATAGCACAGGCCTGTCAAATACTCAATAGCACAGGCCTGTCAAATACTCTATAGCACAGGCCTGTCAAATACTCAATAGCACAGGCCTGTCAAATACTCTACAGCACAAGCTTTATACACTTTCTCATATTTGTTGCTATCAAGTTGTACAAACAGCCATGCCACTGGTGCCTTGTGCCATTCCTGGTGGCTGTGACTGGCCCTCCCTCTGGGCCACAGACTAATGGCTGCCTGTGTTCATGGTCATGTGGTCTCCCCACATGCCCGGGGCAGCAGACTACACACAGCATGACACACAGACTGAGAGGTTTGGTGAAAACACATGCAGAACATGGCAGCCATATGGGGTGATATTGCAACAGCTGTCTTAACAAGAAAATTGAAGTCATTTTATGAGGCCAAAAGATGAGCAGTCAGCAGTCAGCATGATGACATCTGTGGGCTCTGCTGGCCTCACATCACTCACACTGCACAGTATGCCTGACAATTGTTCTGAATAAATGATAACAGCAGCAACATTAATGTATATTGTGTATAAAGACACTTGAGCAAGACTGCTAAGTATTATGGTAGCCAATAAGACACTTGAGCAAGACACCTGTGTATTGTAGTAAGCCATCAACTACCACCCCCCTCCCCCCATCTGCCTCCATGTTGTTTGTACACTCAGTCAAAAATGTCAATTGCTGACGGATAAAGGAGCATGAAATACAAAGCTAAGCTCAAAACAGTCCTGAAGCTTGAAGCTTGTGAGTCACCTCCGCCACAGCAAAGTTTCAACTTAGAAAATTGCCATGCTCTTTGTTGTCTTGTGACTCACTGTCACCTCATACTCCTGACCTCATACTGACCTCATACTGCTGACCTCATACTGACCTCATACTGCTGACCTCATACTGCTGACCTCATACTGCTGACCTCATACTGCTGACCTCATACTGCTGACCTCATACTGCTGACCTCATACTGCTGACCTCATACTGCTGACCTCATACTGCTGACCTCATACTGCTGACCTCATACTGCTGACCTCATACTGACCTCATACTGCTGACCTCATACTGCTGACCTCATACTCCTGACCGGCAAAATAATTTGTGTTTTGACTTCAGTTAACTCTTTTAGTGCCAATCATGTCTTAAATCGACCTAATTAAGTCAGACAAGTCTCAATTATCATCAGGATCCCAGATTCGCATTTCTCATAAAGAGACCTTTCATTCAAGTACCAGTATACCTATAGGTCCCAACAGAATACCCCAGGTCAACAGCTTTTGCATGGAATGCACGTCGAGAAAAGCTGTTGACTCAGTCCAAAATTTGGCACTGAAAGGGTTAATACATGTTTGATGCAAATTTTGTAGTTCCATCTCAATTTATTATCACAAAGATCAATTTAATGTGTTTTTGATACTTATGATGTTAGTTCCAAATAACACCACCAGTGGTGCCACCATGACTGCACAGGTCATAGACTTCTGTCTATTCAATGTTCCTGTACTGGTATTTAGATATATGTCCACACTGTCAAATGTAACAACTATCAAACTAAACATACCTTCAACAAAAGCATTGACTGAAGAGTCCACCATTTGCTCAAATTATGTCATGGTGACACCAAAATCTAATCAGTTGGTCTAAGCAGGTAAAGTAAGCATATTGCCAAGTTTGAGCAAAATACCTGGAGGCATTGTGTAGATATGGCAGGAGTAAAGAGAATGTGCACATCTGGATGGGCATCCAAATGAAAGGACGGACAACCCAAAAACAGAAAGGGTCCCCCCACAGGGCAGACCCTTAAAAATTATTTCCTGAAATGCAGTTCTGTGTGACCTTGAGAATGCAAGTGAAGGTCACCCACATTACATAACATTTAGCTTCTACACACGATTAACATTTGTTGAGAACATTTGGTAATATTAGTCTTTCTATTTCTTGAGATAAACAATTACATAAATCTCCACACATATTGGGTCATATTTTCTGTTGACTTATATATGGCGCCACTAGTAGTTTTGTTTGGTTTCAACACATTTACCTCTTGACCATTTTACACTAAATTTCATAAAGACCCATTATGTATTAAGGATGTGGGAATGTTGAAAAGATTTTCATATTTTGCACTATATATTTCCTAATATTATAGGTGATGCCATTATCTGTAGGGACCTACCTGTCCATATAGCTGAGATGCCAGGGAAGTCTTATGGGGCTACAGTCAGAACTGTGCACTGTATTCATGGTCACAAGCAAAAACTTTTATGGATGAATGTTGCCTCCAAAGCATCACCCTGACTTGTTATTGCATTCACTGACGTGAGTGCTCACTGTGACAAGAGCACATCAGAAACATATAGTGATGTAGGGGGGTTCTATGGAGGCAAGGATGAATGGTCCACATGAGCTACTGCATAAGCTGTACAGCCTCAGCTAAACTAAACTTAATACACAGACACAAAGTGACAGTGCTAAAAGACAATTCAGGCTTCTCACATGTATTTGCCAACCTGTGACACACAACACATGGGGACTCCCCAGAAAACCCTGCCACACACAACACATGGGGACTCCTCAGAGAGCCCTGTCACACACAACACATGGGGACTCCTCAGAGAGCCCTGTCACACACAACACATGGTGAGAGTGTTAAGAGAACTCTGTCAAACACCAGACATTCTTCTCAGTTCCTGTTCATACACCCTCCCTCCCCCCCCCCCATCACCAGGAGGAGTGGTGCACTACAGATGTTGAATGTGCGCTTTATACTGTCCACTGTTGCCACTAGAGACATTTAACCACCTGCCTCCCATCCCATCCCCACCCTGCAGTCCCTGCACAAACTTTCACTCGGGCTGTCCTGTCATGTTGTCATGTGATGTGTAGAGAGGTTTACAAACACATCAGTGGTGACGTGACTCACTGGCATACATGTACATGTGTATCTAATGACATGTCTTAGATTACACTTATTACTGGCAATCAAGTACCTAAACACACGTCCACCTCAGTATGATAAAAGACTTTAGTAAAAAAGTGTACACCAGACCAGCTGTACTGGATGTTCATATCTCATTATGGCCATAAACAACAGGATACTTTCAAGCTGGACCCACAAATACTCAGTCAGCAGTTCCAAATAAGGCCTGACCAGGACCCTGAGCAGCCAGTCAGCTCCACATTAAACCTCACCCTGACTATGTACAATGCTCTGCCTTAGTACATAAATACTTGACAATACTTCTAGTGACATCAAATAAAATATCAGTTTCCACCTAATTAATTTCTGGAAGAAATCACAGCATAGTAAAATTATCAAAATTGTTTAAAAATCCATAATCAAGTTGTTTTGATACAGGAGGGCAGTCAGTCTGAGGCCACAGACGTGTCAATGTCCTACATTTTTTGTTTTGCCATGTTGTTTGTGGATTTAATTTTCTGCTCTTTTTATATTACATGCCTTTTTCATGTTTGTAGCATAGTCAATATTCAAACTAGCAGGTCATCTCCACGCACACAAACACACATCTATTTTGCCCTTAATAACCTTGGCACCTTAGGGCCCGGTAACACCTCCTAGGACTGACAAGTAGAATACATTCATTGTCACTTTTTTATTTGTACGGGCAATTTTTGCCCAAGTGGCAGCACCAGGCTGTGTGTATGACCCGACACCTGGTTGACAACACACACAGGCCATCTCTGTGTGAGTCATGTCTGCCACAGGCCGCCTGGCCCTGCTGCTGATAGCATCACTCCACAGACTTCCTACTTCCCCATCCCTTGCCAGATTTGTTTGGCCTGTTTGTTGACTAAGGCTCTCTCAGTCTGTCTCCCTCTGGCTCTGCTTCACCTCCAGCAGCTGCCTTACAAACACCCTCTACAAAATTCCACTAAATAATCAAGTGGGGGGGGGGGGTAAGATTAGATACATGTATTCCCCCATTTATTGAAAACCTGTCTGATACTTCAAGAGATAAACAGTTTCCTACGTGAAACAACATTTATGACAAAATATGTGACCCAGAACTTAAATCCATTAAGACCACTATAGATGACAAGGTCTCTCCATAAAGACCACTATAGATGACAAGGTCTCTCCATAAAGACCACTACAGATGACAAGGTCTCTCCATAAAGACCACTATAGATGACAAAGTCTCTCCATAAAGACCACTACAGATGACAAGGTCTCTCCCCAAATACAAATTGTTATCATTTATTACACCTGGACTTTCTGCAGAAATGCTGAGTAGACGAGCAGGCTGGTGGCCTGCTATGTGTCACAGCATTATGTGTTTCACCAGAGCTAGCACTGGTCACAGGCTCAAGTTATCCAATTTTGCAGCTCCGTAAAAAAACCCAAAAAAACTGCAACATTTAAGACAAGAATCTGTAAAAATCTGGACTGGATGCTCCTGGAGAAACTGAAGAGACCTGATAGGATTCATAAATATCAGCACCCAGTGGCATTCAGCTGAGATTTCAGCATTTCTTCAGTTATTTTTTAAAGCATTTTGTAATTCTTTTGTGTATTTATTCTGCTCTGTAAAACCTGGAGACCCAGACAACCAAGTGACCAAAATGAACTGAATAGTTTACAATTAACAAAATTAGTCCATATTATTATGATATGAAAAATGACAAGTTTTTTTGAAAAAATTGCAGAGATATGACAGTCCTCAACATATCTCTTGTCCTTTAAAAGTCAAGGCAAAACATGTACTGGAACATGATGACAGCAAAGTGAGAAGAAAATACAATGGGGGGGGGGGGGGTGGTGGTGGTGTTATATTCCTGTATCAGTTCCCTGTGGTCATATCACCAAACATGTTCCCTGGTGATTTACACCAATCTCCATGCAAATCTGGCAGTTGACTTTATTTTTACCCAAGCACCAGTACCTCCAATATACAGATTTTAAGTAAATATGTTTCGTTTCTAAATTTCTTCTATACAGTGTCCTGATCCAATTCTGTGGTTCTGTCAAAGGTAGTATCCCCACATTTGTATTTGAGGTGACCAAAGAAGTTTTGAGTGACAAAGGCTGGTACCGGTACAAATAATAACAAGGGCCACATTCCATTCCCTGTTGTCCCCCAGTTTTCCTCAGTGCAGCATTGCATAGCATCACTGGTAACATTGCATAGCATCACTGGTAACAGCACTTCACCCTACAATTCAATGTTTGTACCACAAAATTGGGACACAGATTGGTCAACCAAGTGTTGTGAATACAAATGAAGCCTGGCCTGCCACTCCATATGTTCATTAGCAAGGGGGGCACCGTGCCTGCTGATGACTATATGCATTGCAATGTGGGCCCAACTGTTCCACTGCCAGGGCACAGTTAACAGGGGGTCACACCTTACAGCAGGGGGGGGGGGCACACCTGACATAAGGGGTCAGACCTTGCAAGAGGGGGTCACACCTGACAAAAGGGTGTCATACCTGACAACAGGGTGTCATACCTGACAGAAGGGTCTCACACCTGACAACAGGGGATTATACCTGACAACACGGGGGTGTGTGTGTGTGTCCATACCTGATAATAGGGGGTCACACCTAACAACAGGCCACCAGTCTCCAACTGAGTGGAATGGATCACGACATTCTTGGAAATAGTGTGGACAACCCCACCTTTTCTGGTGAGGGATTGCTGAAGTCAAGCAACCTGGACACCCTCCTCAACTGGTTCCCTGTTAGTTACCTCTCCACCTGGTTCCCTGTCAGTTATCACTCCCCACCTGTTTCCCTGTCAGTTACCTCTCCACTTGGTTCCCTCTCAGTAACCTCTCCCCACCTGGTTCCCTCTCAGTCTCCCTACCTGGTCAGTTACCAAACCCACAACAGTTTACCATGGACCTAATTAGAAGGAAGGACACAATTCTGTACACAATGAAAACATTTTGTTCTTGTCTGTTTTTTTCGGCACCAAATAAAGTCCAGGACACACAAGGCAGAGTGGATGAAGACAATCCCTCTCTACAGCCCAAGGCAACGCCACTCATTACAAGCCACACTGGTCCCCAACAGAAAATCATTATCTTGCATCTTTTGAATTTCTGTAGTCAGCAATTAAAACTGAAGCTTACCTTATAAAAGACATATGTGAGCTGTCAATACAAGTATTGTGGCTATATCCAATGATACAATATGACAATTGTAGGTTGAGCTCACGTCGACAGGAAAAGTCTTCTTGTAACCTTGGCCTTCAAACACTTGTTTTCCAGCCGTGTGTTCTCTCCAAGTTTCTTTCCCATGTTCTAATCACTGATTACCAACCATACTTGTCAAAACCATCAACCAATCAACATCTGATATCTTCACAACTTTTGTACTGAACAATAAAAACACCTGGTTACCTTTTTTCTTTTTAATTTTAATTTTATGTTTTTTATTTATTTATTTTTTCAACAGTCAAGGAGATATATTTCACATTCATGCCCTCATTTAGGGATTATTAACAAATACAACACATCCCAGAAGTTCAATTATCCAGCCCCCCCCCCCCCTCCAAAATCACCAGTGTCCTTGAATTAGGTTATTAAAACATCCAACAGCCATCTGCAAAACCTAGGATTAAAATACTAAAAGGAAGAAAGAAGCAGGTCATGCAAACATACGCATATTTCATGTGTGGTAATCAAAATATAACTACAAAAATACAATAGTAGGTATGGTGAAATTTCCACTTGAGCTTAGACCCCCCGCCTTCTTCAATAATTTATTGAAGATTTCGGAATGTTTTATTTGTACATGATCCTTGACTGGTAGCAATTAACCTCGTGATTTTGGACGGGGGGGGGGGGGGGGGGGGGGGTATATTGGATATATTTTAACTTTTGGGATGGTTTTATTTGTAAATAATCCCTAAATGATACCAAAAGAAAAAAAAAAGGTAACCAGCTGTTTTTATTGTTCAGTACAAAAGTTTTAAAGTACCTTTAATTTTACCCTTTTTTGCAGAAAAAAACAGCGCAAACACCAAAAAAAAAAAAAAAAAAATGGGAAACATTATTTTCTTATGGGAAATGAAAAAGCACACAGCTAGCACCAGAACTGTAATGTAAATTTTGGATAAAGTTTAAGTTCAAAATTTATATAATGATAAATAATTAGAGCTAAAATGCAAAATTTTTCCAAAAAATGAACACCAACAAAATCAGAACTAAGCCCATTTTCAAAAATTCAAAATACTGCTTTAGTGAGCATCATATGGTCTTTCATTTGACACTATAAACTAGATCTGATTTTTATTACTAAAAATGTTACTTTAATGCAAAATTTTAGAACTTCAATTAAAATCTAATTACATCAATAGATACTAAAATTTCATACTCAGTGCCAGAATCAAACTTGAAATGTTTTCTTTCAGAAAAAATATTTTCTTATGGTATTTGATGATAGACAATTTTAAATTAAACATTTATACATGTCATAAAGTATATCAGGCAATTATGACCAGCCATGGCACTAACAAACAGAGGTCACCAACAGGGTCCACCGTTGGGAGCAAAACACCAAATAAAAACAGAATTGGGGTAAGATGGTGGACGGGGGGGGGGGGGGGGGGGGGGGGTTAACAGGATGATCTCATTATTAAAGGGTCCTTGTGGTAGGGACAGGGGTGGGGTGGGGGGGTCTGTACTGGCATACTGGGCATTTTTATTTGCTGTACTTACGCACTGGAAGCCCTTAGACTTCATACCAACAATTATTTGTACATTTTCCTATTTTCCCTCCCTTGTACTACAGTAAAATTATTATTTGTCACCTGTGTCTGCATGTGTGCATCTAATCACTGCAACCAGCTGGCCAAGTATGACCAAATACTGACTTCAAATTACATGACCAGTCGGGCTTTTTTTTTCTTTGACTAGTTTTTGACTAATTTTTTATTCTATTTTTTCAATTCTGTTTGTTTTATGTTTTTTTTTAAACCAGGAACCACAGAGCAGGTTCAGATGTCACTTTATTAAACCCTTGGCACCACAAACACAGGACCAGCAAGTCCTGATTCTCCTGAAAGCCATGATTAAATCTGGCCCAGTTCTTTTTTTCATGGACTTGGCATCAGTGAAACCAAATTACTGGGCGCCATAGTTTGCAGGCAATCATCCATGAAAATGGGTTATAAACCAAGTATGCTGGCCACTAACACTGCTGCAAATACATGCAACAAAATGTCTTGACACAATTCTTTCAGCAACATAAACACATAACAGAACCAGCACCAAGACACCCAGGTCCTGCAGCCACACCTGTACACACCAACATTATAACATATACACATGCATGTGCACATGTCAAAATGTGTATACATGTGTGTGTGTACATACACATGGGCCGCTAGTGCCACAAGCCAACTACCCAAACGTTGATGTATCATTCATTTGGTTCAAGAATTTGTAGGCCTAAATGGCTACTTTATTGTGACATGACTTATGTAACAATCAGGTTGAATTATGCAGGAATTCATGTTTTTATTTCCCGTTTGGCTACAAATTTTGAAGGCCACATCTGTCCCTCCCTCCCTGCCTACATACATACATGCAGTGGTCCCTTCTTATGAGACACCCCCCCCCCCCCCGTTGAGGGGCCAGGTCTTCTGTGAGGCCACATTTCTGGTGCACTTGGGATATGGCTGCACAAGATGGGGACCACTGTACACATGTATGTCTGTGTGTCCGTGTGCATGTCTGTGCCTATGTTTATGCCTCTGTGTGTGTGATTACAACAAACAAGACAAAGCACCTTGCGGCAAACTTCCTTGTCAATAATACTTGTTTACTTTGACATGTCCTTGACTCAATAGCAGGCAGTCAGAATGTTGTCCTTGCCAGTAAGAATGGCAATATTTGTGATGCTGTAGGGGGCCTGACCACCAGGCCCTGTGTGTTGTAAACTTACATAATACACCAATATTGACACCTGGGTTCAGTGTGTCTCCTTACAAAGTGCTGGCAATGGCTTGCTACAGTCTGACACCTACAATGCATTGGTCCCCTCTTGTTCCCAGACTTTTCTCCCACTAAAACCCCCTTCTACAGTCATCACCCCAACCAAGAGGGTATATACATGTAGCCCCAATGGAGCAGGACACTGCTTAACTTGGGACAAAAATGTCAAAGATCCCAGGCCAAGGTGAGGAGGATGCACCTGCACAGATGTGTGGGGGGCAGCAGTCTGAGGGTTAACCTGACTATAAAGTGGCCAATCATAGAACAATCTCAGTGTGTCACATTTAAAGTGCCATATGCCTGGTGTCTGTCCACTGACACGCTTTGTAGCCCACTCTGTGCACCTTTAACACACAAATCTTCCACCTTCCTTGCTCTGCCTTTGGTCTGCATGCAACTTGGTTACTGTGTGGCAAAAGGTCAAGTCCTTGTTTTTTTGTTAGTTTATGTGAAAAAATACCCCAAGGTTTTTTAAATGACCTTTGCTTGTTTTTGTATAACAAGATGAAATAAAAGCCGGAAAGTGGGACAGCCACCAGATACACAGGTTTCGTCCTGGTATAAAAGATAAACCTCCAGGAATACAAAACATCCATAAAAGAGGCAAAGGTCAAGAAGTTAGCATCTGCCGGTAAGCTGTGATCTAAAGCATGCATATAGGATGGCTGTAGGACAGTCTGACTGGAGCAGAACATCTCGGACACAGCCTGCACCCACCACATTGGACGTCAGGTGATCTCTGGTGGACAGCCACGCCCAGCTACAATTATATGGACTATCTTTATCACCTGACAGACACTTCCCATGTACAACTATAGATTTCCACTTTAGGTTGTAGGACAAACTGTCTTGCCTGGTTGACTGACCACACATAGACACTAGCAGGTATAGGATCACACAAAGTAGTTTTGTGCTGACTGCTGTGTGGTTACGAGGTCCTCCAGCTGATGACACACCAGTCTCTAGGTCTGTCAGTGTGTACTAATAGCCTGGGGCAGGCTGGCCTCATTATACAGTTGTGTGTACATCTGGCCACTGTTGACTTTGTGTTAACCCCTTCCTGCCCACTTGTGTCTTGCTGGGGTGGTGTGGGCCTCATTACCAGACTGTAGTCACTCTGGGCCGGCAGGCAGTGCGGGGGTCGGGGACTGTTCACATGAGACCTGCTCAACACTGACATAACTGGTACAGTACCAGAACCCTGGCCAATGTCTTACACACACTGGCCTTTAAGGGATGGCCACAGTTGACAGGTCATAGCCATGAGGTGTGCGGTCCCACCACTAGATGACGCCTCCGATAGCCTGGGCTGTCATGACAGTGCAACCCTCACTGTCATCACCCTTCACTCCTGGTCACCCCAACCTGTGTCACAACACACAGCTTCAGGCAGCTACCCTCACACCTCCAGACCAACTAAAAAACTGCACCAGTCCTACCTGACTACCACACTCTGGCGCCGACTTTTCTTGTCGTCCTTGTCTGGCACGGCAGAGGCCATAGTGAGAGGCAAATGTAACGCTACCACATCCTGGCTACATCAGCTCTCCATGTCACACACCGCCACACACAGACCCTCAGTGCACATAGACCCTGCCTGAATAACTGGACACCGCAGTTAACCTACATGGACCATACCACTGGTACCTCACCTGGAGGGGGGACAGGTTGTTACTGTGTTGGTTATGACACATGAGGGCTATTCCAGGAAGGTATTGCATTTCACACCACAAGGACTTTGTCAGGCACATTATATCTAACCTACTGACATAAAAAAAGTTGGGAGGAGGGGGGAGATGCCACCTACAGCTATCACATCACATTTATTAGGGTTCATGTGAGAGCAGGAAATCAAAAGGTTCCATCCAATTGACAAAGTGACTGCTCTCTCTCTCTCTCTCTCTCTCTCTCTCTCTCTCTCTCTCTCTCTCTCTCTCTCTCTCTCTCTCTCTCTCTCTCTCTCTCTCTCTCTCTCTCTCTCTCTCTCTCTCTCTCTCTCTCTCTCTCTCTCTCTCTCTCTCTCTCTCTCTCTCACACACACACACACACACACACACACACAAGAAGTAGAATGTTAAATTATGCTAATGAGGGGGCACTTATCCCTTCCTGTGCTATTGAATGTTTTTGGGTTAATTGTCTATCATGTTGAATTTAATCTTGGGATCGCCCACAAACACGATCTTTAGGGCATCCACATTGACATATAAATACATTTACGTAAAAAAACACATTGTATGCTTATTTCTGGTCAATCAAACTGAATAGTTTTTGCTGCAGAAACAATTTTGTTGAATAAATGTGGTGATTTTTTTCATACAGACTTCTAAATTAACATATAATCAATTGTTTTTGGTACAGCGGAGCCCCTCTATTCAGGCCACCCCTTCTGCAAGGTCAAAATGGCCTTATTAAACGGGTGGCCTTTTCAGTGGGATATAGAATCACCGAACCATTACAAACCAGTACACAAAGGAACAACACATGCTTTTACAATACCAATACTGTAATAAAGTAAACATTATGACTACATATATACAATGTATGTTGCTTGTTTCTCACTCAAAAATTACTGTCACTGAAGGTCACTGCACTTTCCACTTTTTTTTCTGCAAATCACTATAAAATGTCCCCAGTGAAAAGTACTAAGTAAAAAAGTAAAAGGCACAAAGTTCACTGTGCTCTACATTGTGAACATTTTTACAATGTGCACTGTAAAATGCAACAAGTATTTTTTTTTTTTTTAAGTCACCATATGGTCACCAAGTGGTCATTAAAGTTCACTGCACTTTTCGACAGTCTGCTATGAAATGTCCTTTGTGTGTCTATGTAGCACCAATTAAAAAATAATTATTATGTGGCACCAATAAAAAAAAAATCACTGTCACTTAAAATTCCTGCAGGTTTCACTTAGTTCCCAGCACATTAAGTCCACTGCACTCTTCAGTCTTCTTTTTTTTTATGCCATAAAGTCTGTGGTGGTTTTGCACACTGGTGTGAAGAACGAATCCAGCTTTGCCTGTTTCATTTTTTTCGGTTGCCTTCTGCCAAGTATGGTCCCATGCCGTCTTTAACCAGATTGCCTTGTGTACAGGCTCCTCATTCTCTTTCTCGCTTTCATCACCACTGTCTTCATTGTCTTCCTTCCTTGCTGCAATGTTGGAATAAAGTCTGTACCCAGTCATCATCCAGAGTCACTTGAGTGGCCAGGTTGTCATCCATGGAGGCACACCATCCCTGTCGCATGGCACTTGTCCATATGTAGTGGATTAAATGCTAAACAAAAACTTGAAACTTATCTGTGTTCAATAGAAATAAAACAAAACTGACTTGTCTCGCAACATCCGATGCTTTTTCCACCTGGTCCACCAGAAAGATGACGTGGCATAGCAGTTTTTTGCGATACATCAACTTGGTAGTCTGGATGATTCCAGCCTCTATGGCCTGTAGTTAGGCTGTTGTGTTGTCAGAAAGAAGGCCAGCTCAATGTTGGAGACATCACGGTGGGGATGTGCACTGCAGTTGTCTACAAAGAGCAAGATGTGTCTGTCTGTCTGTCTGTCCTCCTCATCTTGTGCTTGAGCTTCCTTGGCCACTTCTTCAACAGCTCACTGTTAATCCACGCCTTGTGGTTGGCCTCGCAGGTCACTCCCACGATTTTGAAACTGCAGGGATTCTGTGACTTGCCGATGACCACGGGCTTGACTTTCTCCCCCTTCCACTGGCACACAACAGCATGGTAATATGGTTATCCTTTCTTTTGCCAACTTAGGTCCTTTGCAAGGATCCCCCATTGCCACAAGGGCGCAGTTGGGCAAGGTGGGGTAAAAAAGCCCCTTTTCGTCACAATTAAAGATGTCTTTTATCTCGCACCGCTACACTTGTCCGCCAATCAACTGGCCCAGTCATCTACGATGCTCTGGTCCACATCAGCACCCTCGCCGCTTAACACAGCCTGCTCGATACCATGTCCCACTGAAAACGGTGAAGCCAGCCTCTGCTTGCAGTAAAATCATCATGGCTCATCTTTGCACTTATCACGGTGGCTTTCTCTTGAAGCAGCTTCCCTGTGATCGGGTAGTTCTTGGCCCAGGCAGCGCAGAACCACTCGAATACTTTGACACTCAAATCTTCGTACAAGCATCTCCTTGCTATGAGGATTTTCTGATCTTTCGACGCCCTCCTTTCCCACTGGCCTAGGATATCGTCTTTCACCTTTACAATGTTGCTGATCTGCGTCTTCCCCATGCCACAGTCCTCTGCAAGCTTCCTTGAACTCTTGCCTTGCTCATTAAACTGTATGACTTTGACCTTGTTTTCCACGCTCAAGGCCTTTCGCTTCTTTGATGAAGACATTCTTGAGTTTTGCTGTAACCTTCTGAGTTCTACGGAGTAGTCCCGTAATTGCAGGAATAACGCTTTGAGCAAATTTCAAAGTATTTATACACCAACATAGTTTGTAACACCTTGTTGTTGTTTTAAGATATAGAGCATCAGGGGTAACAATCGCTTCGGCATGGCTCATCACCATCAGTTGACTTCGTATTGTGGAGCATCATGGGTAAAAGTCGCTTTGTATCATAATTGTGTGACCTCTCATTTTATCTCAGGAATCACGAAAAAGTAAACATGACGGAATTTACACTTCGCCAAAATTTGCCGGCCACATTTGAAGGGAATTTTATCAGTTTCTGCACGTGAATAGCGATCGCTGGCCACATTGGAGGGGTGGCCTTTATTGAGAGGTAAATTTTAATTGAAAATGGCTAATGCAAAGAAATTCTGACCGTAACTGCCGGGTGGCCACAGTTCGGGGGGGAGTGCTAGAGAGGGGGACCATTGAACTTTTGCCGACAAAAATCCTCAAAACAGCAGTAAAATTGGCTATTTTGCAGCCTCAAACTTTGTACGATTCTCTTGACGGTTCCAGGCATGTTTGGTATCAATGGAAATATCAGAACCTCGCCAATAACATCATACTGCTTTCCTATTGGCTGAATGGTTTATTCCTGCCAACCAAACATTTATCATCTTACATAAATTTACTTCTCTGAGGTAAAACTGTAAGAATAGAAGGCAGTGACATCTGGCCCTGCCTCAGTGACAGTCTCTGCTTCACTGACAGTCTCTGCCTCACTGACAGTCTCTGCTTCACTGACAGTCTCTGCTTCACTGACAGTCTCTGCCTCACTGACAGTCTCTGCTTCACTGACAGTCTCTGCTTCACTGACAGTCTCTGCTTCACTGACAGTCTCTGCTTCACTGACAGTCTCGCTCGGGTGTTGATTGGCCTTCAGTGACAGTCTCGCTCGCGTGTTGATTGGCCCACACATCATGCAAATAAGTTAAACTTTGCATGTGGTAAAGCATACACAGAGTGCATTTTCAACGAACAAGCATGGTGGAGCAGATTATTCAAGTCAACGGTACTTTTATGTTTTTATGTCACATAAGTACCAAAATCTTGTGACATTTCAATGGTAGATATTTTGAAAACATTCAGAATGTTCCTGGTGAACCGCTGGAAGAAAGACTGAACTGGCAACTGCATTCAGTCAATGTTAAAATGGGCACCTCGTACGCATTATCAATCAATCTGCGCGATGGTCCACACTGAATAAAATCTCTGTGCGTTGTTTTTTTCACAGAGTATTTATATAAATTTGGCGCTATTACTCAATGGTTATGATGGAAACCATTTAATACATTGTACATCTGCACGGAATGCGCCATGCTGCCTTATCTCAGTAATTATGCACACTGAAAGTTGATCTTTGGCATGTGCTACATTAGGCAGATAAACTTGCCTGAAGCATAGGAGAAGCTAAGTATATCTTTGGGCAGGTTTTCTCGCCTGCAGCAGAGGAAGGGTTAAAAAAAGTAAATGTTGAATATCTAGGTAGAGGTGTCATTCCAACTTCAATTCCTAGGTTTGTGCTGTAGGTGCATCCAGCAAACATAAACAAAGCTTGTAGAATTCAGATTTATACCTATCAGGGCAACTTGAAAAGTCTAAATGTTGGAGATCTACCAATAAACCATTATGTGTAGATGTGCCATTCCAACTTCACATCCTGGGTTTGTCCATCATCAATTTTGTGCACAGCTAAGCTGTCTGACACCACTAAGGGTAGAAGCTCTGAACAGTGAGTGGCCATATCAGTGAAGTTGAAATTATCAAATTAAGAGCAACAATAGCAGACTTGTGCATATTCATCCCAGACCAGATACACAACAGGCTGTCCTCTGTCATCAGCAGTCAATGACATGTACATCACTACGATTGCTTGCTAACATTCATGTCAGACATAACACTTTTCTGCTACCATTATGGTGACCATTTGTCATCCGTGCATGCTATAGACCAATTCCGAAACGGTGCTGCCACCATGCGGTAGCATCATGGCACTAAAGAGTAGGGGCGAGAGGTAAAGGTCCCACAAAGGTCACCATATTGTTTACATGTAATCAATGCTAATTGTTCCAGCGCACCAGGTGGTTATAGAACAGTGAAAATGGTACGTACTTCCACATTATTGTGATATTGGTGAAAATAACCATTAAGTACATCTACGCAATTAACTGGTTTGTAATTAAATTGTGCATTCACGTGTAGTTTGATGATAATTGCGATCGCCAGATTTCAATGTTTACAGTCTAAATACACAGCTGGCGGGCATAGGCATGGGCCTGGATTACGCTGTATTCTGGGTATGAAATCGTCAATAAAACATCATTACTGCATATGAAACTTCAATATGGAAAGGTTATTAAAGTGATGAAAAACATATGTGCTGAAAATAAAGCATTTGTGAAATATTTACCGGTAAAACAAATGGTTCTGTGGCTGTAGTACATTGAGCCAACAGCTATGCAACCATGCACGCCGTGACCTCATTTCCCTGGACCAGGGAATAGGTCTCACTGTATTAATGGTTGGCTAATAAGTGACATGACTGCACTGGCACATAGTGTTTTGCTACGGTTTCTACCACCCTGGTATCTTTTGTCATGCAGTTTTAATAAACTGCACATTACAATGCTCCAGCATAATTTATTAAAACTTTGTTACTGATTAAAAAAACGTTATTTTCAATTGCAGCGTAACAAACACTGTGCAGTTAAGTTTAACCTGAGGCCAGGAATACTGTATTCCTGGTCTCAGGTTTAACATTGTAAATGTGATCACTGCAGCCATTGAACTTACATTTACAATTACGGTAATTATTGTTTAGTTTCATTTTGATGGTTCACAAAAAAAGAAAAGAAATGAAACCAAAGATGATAAAATTTAGTTGGCCAGCAGCAAATTATCCTAACCAGGGAAGGTTAGGGCCTGCAGGAAACATATTTTTTTATGGATAGTTATTAATGATGTCAAACTGTGCACTTTTCCCCATTTCAATCACAAACCCTCCCATGTAGCAGAGAGGTTTTGGTACCTCCATGCATGTACTGCCAAGTTCATCTTCTACCATGCTCACATGCACGAAACTGCAATGAGCAACGCGTCCTAATTAGACTTATTAATCGGTAGAGACCTGTTGCCGTCTATGGCCTCAGGCAATCAGCTGTTCGTATCTAGGTCACACACCGTAGCGCTGTTTTTGCCACAAATTGGGTCGTAAAATTTGACTTTCCCCAACAAAACAATATCGCAATAAACATTGATATTATGAAAGTTCCATTAGTTTTTAACGTGGTCCTATTGTAATTTGGTCGTATCTGTGTATACTTGAGAGAAAACTTGCACACTCCGATGCCTTCTCACGTTACTGCACTGACAACATTACCAGCCATTGGGAAAACTGCACTACAAATAATGCATGAAACGATCGCTTAAATACGGCATAACACACGCGTATTTTGTTCCAAAAGTACACACATACATATTATTTACCTCACAAACAACATCATGGCAAAGAATGAAAACAATATTTATCATTTTCGATTAGTTCTCCACAAGTTTCGATTCCCGCTTCCGTGAGTGCCTATTCGCGACCATGCAACGCATTGGATGAAGTGGGACCGCACGCCCCGACCCGCAGTTCGCACAATGAACACCGGTGGCGCCACGGGTTCCGGCATAGGTGTATAGCATCAACAGTGATCCATAAATGAAGAAAAGTTGCAACAAAAATGCACTAGAATTTTCTACAGTAATTTCTCAAGACATGAGCAAATCGTGTTTGTTTGTGGAAACCTGACATTCTGCTTTATCAGGAATTCTTTCTTTCTGTCTGGCATTTCTTCTTTCCCAGCAGCTTTTTTTTCCACGCCAAGATCCTTATTTTGCTACAGCTTTTTTCTCTTTAATTTCACATTTTCTCTCATGTTGCTTTTCCCATTTCAATTGAAATGTAAAAGGCAACTTCCCTCTGTAAGCACTGATTTGCTTTGAAGCAAATCTTTTCTAGTTTTTTGCCTGTATTCTATTGGTGAGCCTGTGTTAACACATGCAAATTGGACAAGTACCTGCTGCTTCCAGCCACAGATTGTGAGCCTTTGTCTGCCGCCATCCCATCCCACTGTGTCAAGCTGACAAAGACTCCCTTCCTTACTTAATCCAAGTGAAAATTAACTATAAATATCCCTCTCCCATTTTACTCATCAACCTACAGAAATGTGCCCATTCTTTTCTGTCTGTGTAAGGATGATGAATTTAAAAGTGTGGACCGCCACAGTACTTGGCCACCTCCCACTGACAGCACACAGTGTAGCAATCACGGGACTCGGTCTGCACCAATGAAGTCATGGTGCACTACGAGAATCTTGTAATACAAAGCATTTGGAACTATGTTGTAACACGAGTTGGACCACTTTTTGGTAAGCATGTAAACAGTTGCTGGAATGTTACAGTTAATGGGGCCGTGAGGAAGTCAAAGCAGTAGCAGGAATTACTGTGCACTGTGAAGAGCTGTATTTGCTGTTCCTGTTCTCTTACTGTTAAAAACTATATGTAAATATCAGTCCATCATGTCAGTGTAGCCCCATGACAGCATCTAACACTGCACTCAGCTGATGTATGTTATACTGCACCCCATTCAAAGGTCACCAGGCAGAGCAATAGAAGGTCACCTGTCTACAAAGACAGGCCAGTTTGCCCCACAATGAAAAGTACATTATGACAAATCACATTGCCCCACAATGACAAGCACATAATGACAGATCATATTGCCCCACAATGACAAGTACATCATGACAGATCATATTGCCCCACAATGACAAGTACATCACGACAGATCATATTGCCCCACAATGACAAGTACATCATGACAGATCATATTGCCCCACAATGACAAGTACATCATGACAGATCATATTGCCCCACAATGACAAGTACATCATGACAGATCATATTGCCCCACAATGCAACATATTCTTTCAAACATTGAGAGGTATATCAAGATAGATCATGTTGCTGTCCCCAGAATGACAGGTATATCAAGATAGATCATGTTGTCCCCCACAATGAGGGGTGTAGACAAGGACAAAGTGAGTCCCCCACCAGTAGTGGAAGGTACTTCTTGTTCTTGTGTGGGAAATGTGGAGCTGACGAGTATTTTCTATAATGGGGTCAATGGTCAAGTTCACAGTGACCTAATTTTGGTATGGCAGATTGCTGTGCAAAGAAGTATCCCCACACCAAGTTTAGTATCTCTTGGTTTTACCAAGTTAAAATATGGTCTGCACAGGCATTTCCTATGCCAGGTCAAAGGTCAAGGTCACATTGACTTAACTTTGATACCCAACACACTACTATTTCCACAATTATCCACACACCAAGTTTGGTATCTTTAAGTATTATGGTATTGGAAATATGGCCCCCACATGCATTTTTATGAGGAGATCAGAGGTCAAGCAAGTGTCACTGAAAAATTAGGAGATTGTGTAATTTCACCAACTTGGGGGACCACTAAAGTGGGAGACCTCCCAATTTATCAGGAGACATGGAGGTTCAGTACAGGACAAATAGGAATCCAAAACAACTTGTAGCCCAAGATGCCCTGTGAGACCAATCCACGTGCCCTCCAGCAAGATGCACTGTTTTCACACTTGGTGCTGCAAGAGCCATTCCTACGAAAATGGTGATGTGACAATGTGTTACGTCTGGTTATGTCATTATTGTCTTTCCCAAAGCAGGTCAATTATGAGCAAAGTGCTTGCAATGGATCATACAATAAACTGACCCCAGTTAAACTGGATGCCATCAAGCACAGTTGTAAGTGCAGTCTCCGTGATCCACCCCAGAGTGCCACTGGTGAAGGTCCCTGGTGCCAGCATACTGAAACATCATCCGGTGAGTCATGGTTTGGCATCCAGCTGAGGCCATTGTCACTGATTGGAATACTCTAAACCTCAAAACTAGTGCCTCTTTTATCAGATTACTATACAAAGAGTTTTAAACTAACAGAACTTGTCCATGACAACAAACTCTCAGGCTGTACTTGCAACATAAGTGGACAAGGTACAGAACTACTTCAAGATTCCACAAAACAAAATTTGTGGCATCAAGGCCTAGCACAGTGCTCCTGCCCCTGTATCTGGCTCAGGCTTGAGGCGCCACCTTGTGGTGAAGGCTGTACCAACAACTTTCAAGGGCCCTGCTGCCTTCATAGCAGGGCTTTTGCTGACCTGAGACCAAATCTACCATTGTGGGTACGACTGACACATACTGAATGCAGGATACGTTTGCCAAGTTATTCAGCCATGTGTCATGCCCAGACGTATCGGGCTGCCACAGCTTGTATCTTGCATATACCACCAACTCTCGCATACAGCTTGCTCAAGACCCCATTATCCATGCTTAACTCTTTCAGTGCCATGGCGGACTGAAGTCAATGTACTTAAATCAAACTAGTCTGGATTATCATAAGGATCCCAGGATCATATTCCTCATGAAAAGACCTTTCATTGAAGTACCAGTATGCCTGTATTTCCAGAGAGGTTATCCCAGGTCAACAGCTTTTCTCAACATGCATTGAGCGCATTGCACCAAATGCACACCGACAAAAGCTGCTGACTCAGTCCAAACTTTGGCACTGAGAGGGTCAACTGTTTAACTCTTTCAGAGACACATTGTGGGCTGAGTCAACAGCTTTCTTTACCACACTTTGGGTGTACTGTGCTCAAACATGCTGAGGAAAGCTGTTGACCCGGACTATTATATTCTATTTAACCACTGCGATGCTGGTACTTAAATGAAAGGTCTTTTCACAAGACACATGAGTCTGGCAACCTTGTTATAATTCACAGCAGTTTATTTTAAGTACTGTGTTCATCTTAATAAGCACATCCCCCCAATTTTTTCAAATAAAGAACCCCCAAAATATCCCCCCGTTTTCAAACGAGTGGTAGAATTTTATATTATTCTAAGGATCTACACTTCGTTTAGCTTTTGTGGATGAAATTTATGTAAAGTAGACTGTGCGTTTATTAAGATGATTACGGTAGTTCTGCTGAGGTAGCAGCTGTCAATGACAGAGCTGATCACTGACCTCTGAACCCTTCAACAGCTCTATTCTCCTCTCATAATATTCCCTTCCTGCCACATCAAAATCTTAAATTGACAAGACTCCAAGACTCTGTCCTCTTTGATGCTCAGAGTTGACACATTTCTAGGGACTGTCTAGAAATGCTTCTGGCACAAGTAATGAATGCACTTACTTTTTCCGTTCTTCTGATGAAAAGGCAGCCAATTCATAGATTTGGGGGCCAACTTCTGAGGTACTGACCAGGAAGAATGCCTTCTTATCTGAAAGGACAAGTAGATCACACTGACCCAGCTGTATCACACAACGTTACAGTGCCTGCAGAAAGGCTTCGTCAAAACTCTGGGTGGAGCCACTTGCAGGTACCACTTTCCAATGTGTAATAAACATTATAATTCTGACACCATAACCAGCTTTAAAGAGCCAATAAGGGCGGGGGGAGGGGGGCAGAGGTAGGTACAAGAAGCACACTGAGTAACTAACATCAAACTTCCTAACAGTGTTCCCTGCAGGAGTCCCTTGTACAATATGTACCTGAGGAGGACCACATGCAGGGGCCACCAGAGGAGACGGTGCAAGACTTTCTGGCGGCACTGTACCTCTCATGCCCTCAATACAGCCTGCCCACTAGCTGTACATAGACTAAGACTGAATTGACAATTATGTTATCAACAGATACACCAGCTCTCTTTATGTACCTGATACTCTCCACCGTCCAAAAACCTGGCACACTCCTGTCAGGTTACTGCATCAGTTCTTGCTTATCAACATGCCAGACATTTTGGAGCAGGCATTTACAGCCTATCATATTGCTTCTTGAAGGTCAAAAGTCTTTGGCCTACAAACATTAACTTTCATGTCAGCAACATGAATGTTTACACTTGTATATATAAACATATGGGGGGGGGGGGATTGTTGACCTCTCTCTGATGAGATGGGTTAGCATGGAAACCAGTAAGACTTATGAATCTGTGTACAGATTGAATGATTGTACTTCAGTCTTGCTCAGTCTTGCTCAGTCTTGCTCAGTCTTGTTCGACTTTGAACACTGCTTCACATCTGAACACAACATGAAATCAGTTCCTTTGGTGCTCCATGGCAGTGTACTTTCCCATCAACTGAGTAATTTTAATAAAAACATCTCAATTTGCCACTGATGCCAGGCACATCCACACTGACAATTACAACATAATATGTTGTAATTGTCGGGTTAATCAGTATATGTACATGTAGGCGTTAACATACACAAGAGTGAATAACGTCATTACTGTGGCAGGTATTAAACTGTGGCCAGTCAACGTCCAACAACTGGCTGCAATATACACAGGTTCAGCTGTAACTAAAGACAAACCCTGGCTGGTTTATCTCTCAAACAGCCCACTTTTATGATAGGTTGGAGCCTCAACCAATATGTTTAGGGCTTCCATATTTCTTGTCATGTAAACATGTATTTTACAGTTAGTGTGGTTTTCATACAAAGCCCACAATATGTCCGTTTTACTTTTTCTCTGTTTCTCTTTCTCGTCTTCTAAAGGAATTCTGTGCTGCCATAAACCACTATCATAACAATGCTGCTGTGTCACTGTCTGGCTGTGTCACTGTCTGGTTGTGTCTTTAGTGTTGTCGTCTCAGTTTGAGCGCAAGGTGGATCTGCACCAAGCTTGCATTGCTCCAGATTACAAAAATATCCTTAAAACAAACAAGAGGAATGTGGGACAAGACTCAGACCATGCTTAAACTATGCTGTGCTATGACACGTGTGTGGGGCGTGTCTGGAGACTGCTCTCAGCGGCACAGGGCTGAGACCAGTCACAGCCTACTACTCACCAACGGCAACATTTCTGGTCAGTAGATTTGTCATCTTGATGATGGGGCTGTGTGTGAACTTGGTGTCCTCTTTACCAGCCACCACCGTCGTACTCTGACACTTGAGCACCAGTCGGTCATCAGCCTTCTGTAGAAGCACCAGGATGTCTTCCAGCAGCACCGCGTGCACCTCCACATGCTTCCTACCAATCCGCCACACCAGCTGGCCGTCGTAAAGCATCTTGTGACGCGTTAAGTCCAGGTTCTGCACCATAAAAACACAGCATCATAAACCAATCAAGTCCTCCCGGTCTCCGGACAGTCTTGCTGATGTACTCTCTGTTACATGACAATGGATCGTAAAAGGATATGGACCTCATTGATAAGGTATGCAGCCAGACTGTCATGGAACACTAGGACTTACATAATACACAGTCTACAGGCAAGCCAGGCCTTGAATTTCTTTTAATGCCTCATATTTACACTGTTTGAAAGAGAAATTGCTGTAAAGATTGTTTCTTGCTCCTGAAACTTTATTGGTAAAAGTATCAAGTTCCCGGCCAGATGGCCATGGCACGCGAGAAGATGGCTGTTACTGATAACTTGCAGTCACTGTTTGCTGGCCATCTAGTCTTTTGAATTTCTTTGAATGCCCCACATTTACCCAGTTGACAAGAGATTGCTGTAAAGTTATTTCCTTGCTGCTGAGACTGTCCTGTTACCAGTACACAAAGACATGTGTTGACTTAGGTTTTGCTAAATTATTTTGTATTTAATTGGATTCATGTAAATTATGGGCTACATTTATAAGTAGGCTTATGAATGAAGGAACACCGTATCCAATGAAACAATGCCTTTATATACATCAGCTCTGGATGTTTGTGTCAAAAACTCAAACATGGTGCCACCAGTTAGCATAATGACTTGTCCGGGGATTAATCAAAACAAGTCTCGCCCTCTTTCCACACTGATGAGCCGATTTCATTTAAAGGCTAATAAAGCCTAAAAGTTTATTCTAAATTTCAAATATTACGAACATGATTTATTCCCTACAAAAAATAAATCATTAATGTACATAATGATTTAGAACTGTACCGTTTTTTCAGTGAGTGATATAGAATAGGGCTTTGCTCTTTGATTATCAGACTTGATAGTGTCCAAACAGTATTTGCGCTTACAGATTTGGGTTTGTGAAGTTTCTCTTTATTTTACACTAGAAAAGTGTTGGCTGTTATTAATTAGTCCATGGTTTGGAGTGGACTATAGCGTACAGCTTGCTGAGTGTGAGCTGTACGCTATAGTCCACTCCAAACCATTGACTAGTGATTTTATCCCATTTTTGTTTATCTTAAAGCAGCTAATGAGACGAGCTTTATAGTCAGGCCCCATGCTTCGTCACTAGGCCTAGCATATACACCATCGTATTTGCTAGTTTCAGAGTGATTTCAACCAGAATAAAGTTCCGTCAAGTAGGTTCTCCGCATTCTGGCTGCCAAATCATTTGACATCAGTGTGCTCATTGGCACCACCTTCCTTATTTAGCCTCTATTTCTATTGATGATAGGTGGGCAAACCTGCCTTTTGCAGGCTGTTTCCCAAGATGACCCCAAGTGGCTAGTAAACTTGCCATTTTCTTGTCTTCTGACAGGGGGAGTGCACTTTGCATTATGGGAGCCGTTATTAACTACAGCTCTTAACCAATCAGAAGCCAAGATATTTACCAAAACTGGGATAAATGTGCATCTCCATCCATTGTTACAGATGGCTACAGCCTGACACCTTGATCCCCTGTAGACTATAATGCCCTTACCCTGTACTCTGAAAGCACTTTATTGTTGGAATTCTCTATGGGTCGTTTGTCCATTCGCCTGTGCAGGTCTGCGAGTTTATGCTGATTTTCACATTCTTTGACTGCCTGGTCCACATAACTCAGGATGTTTCGAGCACTTTCATTGGCTCTCTCTAGCTTCTCATGTTCTGCTGTTCCAACTACAAAATTAGAGACGTTTGTAACATCCATATTAATGTTTGAAAAATGAACCTGATATTGCTAACAAAAGGACAAACTAACAGTGCCACCAAGATTTATGTTTGTGATTTCACTCACACAATATACTTACTCATCAAGTATTAAACTAAAATGGAATGTTCTTGGATTATAGTGAAGTTTAAATTGATAACACACAATATAGGCCCTACTTTACAACAACACTTTCTGCCTAAGGCCTTCAGTATGTATTTAGCTAACTGCATAAAAGCTTGCCCACGTTTAATAACACAATTTTTGGCCACAAGCTACAGACTTGTCACCCAGAGACTTCAAGGTAAGAGAGTAACTCTTCACATGGACTCCCTTCACCTTACCCTCCCCCCCCCCCCCAACAAAGACAACGCAAAATTTTGTATCACTAATTATGATCCAAACTTAATAATTTTCAGAAACTGTCATAAAACTTATGACCAGTCACGTACAAGTGACTGAACAACATAAATGTAGCAGGTGACAATCGCTCTTCTTTCAAGCGTCCACATACTGTAAATTGTTTTATATTTGAATGTATAAATTTTTATGGCTTTTGTATTGTTGACATTTCACTGTAATTTTAATTTCACTGTTTTGACATAATTCCTATTGAAACATTGTTGAAATTCTAATTCACTGTCGTTTTACTTTCATGGTTTTGTGCCATCAGCAAAATAAGCGAAAATATTAAAGCAATTTCCAGTAGGGACACTGTGGTGCCATGCTGGCCTGCAGTCTAGCCAGTGTGGCAGTCAGACACACTGCGTACAGACACCTCTTACCTCCTGTGTACTTCAGCAGACTCTCTATCAGCAGCGGGTACTTGGTTAACCTCTGCCATTGCATGGGCAACAAGTCCTTCAGTTCTAGGCGCCGACACAGTGGATTATTTTGCGCTTCCTACAAAAGACAAAATAAGCGTTCATGTAAATGTCATACCATACTCATTATGATACACATAGAGATTGTGTCAACAGTGGTTACAGTGCTCTCTGGTTTTCCCATATTATGCAGAGAAACCAACTGTCCCTCATCATCAGGGACTGTCTCTGAAATTACTGAAATTTTGACCAATTTATGGTGTTTGTCCCACATTGAAACTGAGTATTTTCTTATATATTCTTTGTTACATATGCTCTGATCCTGATGTTCTCACTTAAATGTCCCTGAAATGGCATTTTGAATGTTTGCATTTCTGATTATGCTACACCTGTTTGACCAGTCTTTGCACATAACATTTTGTATGAAGGTCTATGGATTCATATTCTCGGCAATTCCTTCTGGACAGAGAGGCTGCAGTGCACACACGGTCGTGCCACTTTTATAACTAACTTTTTTTGTACTAGTTGCAGTGACAGCTCCATATTGGTGGTGCCACCTGGTGGCTGATATATGTATACATGCTGCAGTGATGCGGTGTCACCACACAATGACAGGACCAACCACCTCCAGCTGCCAGCCCTGTGGACTCATCATGTGACTGTCATGTGACATACAACATCAGCCATAGCATGGGTCAACACTGGCCTCAGTCTACAGTACTGACACGTATGAAGTTCTGTCTGCCCATCACACTCACCTGTATAAAGGCCAATAGCCGCGGATCTTTCCTCTGTCGGTTTTTGAGATGCTCCAAAGTGTAGGATTGATTCCTGCAGAAAGTGGCGCAGGCCGAACGAAACTTCTCCCCTGCCTCTGAGTCTAACTGTAAAACAGCATGCTTCTTGTTTAGTTATGTCAGCATTGCAGACCAGCAAAGCCTGTCCCTTGAGCTGGGGCACTGGACACTGGCCATGTGTCAGTGTCTTAGTGGCTACACAAGATGGCAGTCTTTACTGCTACCAAAGTAAACACTTAGTGCCCAGCCCATGCCAAGGAAAGCTGCTGACCTGGGACATGACATTTATAGACCTCATCTACAATTCTCAGTCAAATTGTTTTTTATCACAATTGAAATCTGTTGAAAACACTGAAGCAGACGTCATTTGACCAGCAGCTGGTTTGGGTCAGTTTAAGGCTCAAAGGGTGAACTGCTTGGGCTGTCTACCTCTCTACTCCACACAGTTAATGGCCCAAATTGTTTTGCTTAAGAGTTAAATGGTATCAGACAGCACCAGTAAACTGCACCTGTTTATTTGTTCACACAGCACTTGTCATACATCTGCATTCAGATATATTTCACAACACAGTGAAGTTCATTAGATCAAATAAAACAGGTGCTACCACCTAATGGCCAATAAGTTGGTTTGCCTGGAAGATTACCATGTACAGGTAACTACCCACCCAAGAATTACCACTGTTTGGTACTGTTTTATCATAAATTTTTGCAAGGGATAAATATTCCAGAATTTTCCTGAGCAGACCCTATTTGGGAATATTAAACTCATGGAAAATTTGGCACATTAAATTAAAATAAAGTCACAACACAAACTCATCTTTTACATAGTACTTAAGTTAAAATATAAAAAGAAACTTCCACACACACAACTGGGGAGGTCTCATGGGATTAATTTCAGGAAAATAAAACTTGTGAAAATCTCTTTTGAGGCTAATTCGAAAAATTTTACTTGCGGGAATGTAAATGATTATACAGTAATATAATCCACATCTGGTGGCAGTACTGGAGAAGGGGCTGGGAAGCACTCACCCGTTCAAGCAGAATGTCCGCCACGTCTCCTATCACAGGATTCTCTTTCCTTTTGACCTTCATGGAATAATTTAACGTACCTGGAAACAAGTAACAGACCAGAGATGACAGCAAGCTTACCACAGAAACATAAAATACTTTCCACATCCCATTATAAGCTCTTTTGCACACATGCTTAAAAAGAGGGCAAGAGGACATTGGCCACCTTGTACTAACACTGTCAACAAGAGGACATTGGCCACCTTGTATTAACACTGTCAACAAGAGGACATTGGCCACCTTGTACTAACACTGTCAACAAGAGGACATTGGCCACCTTGTATTAACACTGTCAACAAGAGGACATTGGCCACCTTGTACTAACACTGTCAACAAGAGGACATTGGCCACCTTGTACTAACACTGTCAACAAGAGGACATTGGCCACCTTGTATTAACACTGTCAACAAGAGGACATTGGCCACCTTGTATTAACACTGTCAACAAGAGGACATTGGCCACCTTGTATTAACACTGTCAACAAGAGGACATTGGCCACCTTGTACTAACACTGTCAACAAGAGGACATTGGCCACCTTGTACTAACACTGTCAACAAGAGGACATTGGCCACCTTGTATTAACACTGTCAACAAGAGGACATTGGCCACCTTGTATTAACACTGTCAACAAGAGGACATTGGCCACCTTGTATTAACACTGTCAACAAGAGGACATTGGCCACCTTGTATTAACAGGGTCAACAAGAGGACATTGGTCACCTTGTACTAACACTGTCAACAAGAGGACATTGGCCACCTTGTATTAACACTGTCAACAAGAGGACATTGGCCACCTTGTATTAACACTGTCAACAAGAGGACATTGGCCACCTTGTATTAACACTGTCAACAAGAGGACATTGGCCACCTTGTATTAACACTGTCAACAAGAGGACATTGGCCACCTTGTATTAACACTGTCAACAAGAGGACATTGGCCACCTTGTACTAACACTGTCAACAAGAGGACATTGGCCACCTTGTACTAACACTGTCAACAAGAGGACATTGGCCACCTTGTATTAACACTGTCAACAAGAGGACATTGGCCACCTTGTATTAACACTGTCAACAAGAGGACATTGGCCACCTTGTATTAACACTGTCAACAAGAGGACATTGGCCACCTTGTATTAACACTGTCAACAAGAGGACATTGGCCACCTTGTACTAACACTGTCAACAAGAGGACATTGGCCACCTTGTACTAACACTGTCAACAAGAGGACATTGGCCACCTTGTATTAACACTGTCAACAAGAGGACATTGGCCACCTTGTATTAACACTGTCAACAAGAGGACATTGGCCACCTTGTACTAACACTGTCAACAAGAGGACATTGGCCACCTTGTATTAACACTGTCAACAAGAGGACATTGGCCACCTTGTATTAACACTGTCCACAAGAGGACATTGGCCACCTTGTACTAACACTGTCAACAAGAGGACATTGGCCACCTTGTATTAACACTGTCAACAAGAGGACATTGGCCACCTTGTATTAACACTGTCAACAAGAGGACATTGGCCACCTTGTACTAACACTGTCAACAAGAGGACATTGGCCACCTTGTATTAACACTGTCAACAAGAGGACATTGGCCACCTTGTATTAACACTGTCAACAAGAGGACATTGGCCACCTTGTATTAACACTGTCAACAAGAGGACATTGGCCACCTTGTACTAACACTGTCAACAAGAGGACATTGGCCACCTTGTATTAACACTGTCAACAAGAGGACATTGGCCACCTTGTACTAACACTGTCAACAAGAGGACATTGGCCACCTTGTATTAACACTGTCAACAAGAGGACATTGGCCACCTTGTATTAACACTGTCAACAAGAGGACATTGGCCACCTTGTACTAACACTGTCAACAAGAGGACATTGGCCACCTTGTACTAACACTGTCAACAAGAGGACATTGGCCACCTTGTATTAACACTGTCAACAAGAGGACATTGGCCACCTTGTATTAACACTGTCAACAAGAGGACATTGGCCACCTTGTATTAACACTGTCAACAAGAGGACATTGGCCACCTTGTATTAACACTGTCAACAAGAGGACATTGGCCACCTTGTACTAACACTGTCAACAAGAGGACATTGGCCACCTTGTATTAACACTGTCAACAAGAGGACATTGGCCACCTTGTATTAACACTGTCAACAAGAGGACATTGGCCACCTTGTATTAACACTGTCAACAAGAGGACATTGGCCACCTTGTATTAACACTGTCAACAAGAGGACATTGGCCACCTTGTACTAACACTGTCAACAAGAGGACATTGGCCACCTTGTATTAACACTGTCAACAAGAGGACATTGGCCACCTTGTACTAACACTGTCAACAAGAGGACATTGGCCACCTTGTATTAACACTGTCAACAAGAGGACATTGGCCACCTTGTACTAACACTGTCAACAAGAGGACATTGGCCACCTTGTACTAACACTGTCAACAAGAGGACATTGGCCACCTTGTACTAACACTGTCAACAAGAGGACATTGGCCACCTTGTATTAACACTGTCAACAAGAGGACATTGGCCACCTTGTACTAACACTGTCAACAAGAGGACATTGGCCACCTTGTATTAACACTGTCAACAAGAGGACATTGGCCACCTTGTACTAACACTGTCAACAAGAGGACATTGGCCACCTTGTATTAACACTGTCAACAAGAGGACATTGGCCACCTTGTACTAACACTGTCAACAAGAGGACATTGGCCACCTTGTATTAACAGGGTCAACAACCAGGTTTTGGTGGACTGTTTTGAGGTATATCAAGTAAGTACTGTACACATACAGGTATACGACACTGTAATCTTTAGTCCCAGCAAGGTGTGTTTCCAGCTCACAAATGGTGCTCTTTTAAGTCGTTTGTTGCTCAGGATCAGCTACAGATGGTATTCCTGAGGTGTCATCATTACCCTGTCACTGATCCAGTGAAAAATACAAACTGTCAAGACAACGACACTGAGTGATGTATTGTTCATTACGTACAGAGTGCTGGGCCACATACTACCATGGCCAGTAGGCTCCACTCAATGCTGCCACTGCTGGCACCAACACTAGGCTTACTTTCCTTCCTGTACTCACTATGCATACGGATCATCTCCTCCAGGTTGGGGAAAAGCTGCCTGACCAGTTCTGGAGGGATGCAAGACTGTCGCTGCATGGTCATGTAGAACACACGGTACATCACCTTTAATACCCGCACATGGGCCCTCTCTGTGTGAAATAGCTCTGTAACCACACCAGAACAACATCTATGAATAGCTCTGTAACCACACCAGAACAACATCTATGAATAGCTCTGTAACAACACCAGAACAACATCTATGAATAGCTCTGTAACCACACCAGAACAACATCTATGAATAGTTCTGTAACCCCACAAGTAGCTCTGTAACCACACTACAATAATGTCATATTGAAAGGCAATCAGAGATTGCTGGATCTATGGCCCCCTGGCTTCATTTGTTTCATGGCACACCTTTAGGTCAACATATATGTCAGTGCCAAGCTTCATGAAACTTGGTTCAATAGTGAAGGAATAATAGCCCGGACATGATTTTACAAGGATATGTCACTGAGACACAGATACTCGATCTAGTGACCTACTTTTGGTACATGACCCACCCTTATGGAATGAACCACTTGTGTGTAGAGTTCCATTAACCTCACTTGAAGGACAAGTGAATTATAGCCCAGACACAAATAGTGGAGACCCAGATACTTGACCCCTAGTGACCTATTTTTGTTTCATGACACACCTTTCGGTCAAGATACATGTGTGTGTCAAGTTTCATGAAACTAAGTTAAATATCAAAAGAAAGCCTCCTGGGCATGATTTTACATGGGTACATCACTGTGACCCAGATACTTGACCTAATGACCTACTTTTGGTACATGACACACCCTTATGTATAGATGCATCTGAGTGTAAAGTTTCATTAATCTAAGTTACCCAAACACAATTTTTACAAGAATATGTCACCATGACCCGTATACTTGACCAAGTGACCTACTTTAGTTCATGACATACATTTATGTGTAGATATGTTCTGTTCAGTTAGCAGAATGACTTATCTGGGGCTCAATGGCACCAAAACAAGCCTTGTGCTGGTTCCCCGCTGATGACCCAATTTTATGTAAAGGCTAATAAAGCCTTAAACATTCTTCCAAATTCCAAATTATATGAATATGATTTGTTCCTTGCACAAAATAAATTATAATAATGATTAAGAACTCTACAGTTTTTCAGAGAGTGGTACAGAATAGGACTTCGTTTTTTATATATCAGACGTGACAGTGTTCAAACGGTATTTGGGCCGACAGATTTGGGTTTGTCCAGTTTCTCTTAATATTAGATATGGCTGCATTTTTAAAATAATAATTTAAGTACATTTTCCCAAGAAGCTTGACTTCGCAAAAAACAAAAAACTTCTTTAATTTTGAAAACCTAATAATAATTAAAACTGCAGACCTACCAAGGTGTGAGTTAGGACAGCTGTTGAGGAGTTAAAGAGCTCAGTGGAAGCTACCGTATTGTTCTACAAGTGTGCTGATACGAAAAATATAAAAATTTTCCTGTCAACTGTGATGACTGGGAAAAACACTGAAATTCCCATTCCGACACGTGACATTTGATTTAATATTCTGTACTGATTTACACATAATGTGGTAGTTTCTCACATTCAACACCAGCATGATGATGTGTTGAATTTCTTTGTATCGCTACCCTTGTCAAGATTGAGGCGAAATACAAAAATTCTCGTGCACATTGTAAACAAGTCAACACATCCCATCATTACAACTGCCCCCCCCACACACACACACACACTGTAGTTTATACATCAAGACTGGTCTAATAATGGGATTTGGAGGTGTGAACACTCTTCAGTTGCCTTCCCAGACCCTTACTTTGTACCCCAGCACAGACTTAGCTCCATGCTGGACTATTCTACCTCTCTACCTGCCTGTTGTTCCCCCCCCCCCCCCCCCACGTATCTCTCCAAATCCCATCACAACATACTCACCATTTATCACCTCTTGCCGTTTCTTTTCTTTTGGCTTCAACTTCTTGAGAACATCTTTGGGTATGTATGTGTCTAGGGACGGCAACTCCGTCTCTGCCTCTAAGTCAGAGTCTTCCTGTTGCTGCCGGTACACGTCCTCCGTCGAGTCATTGGGACTGTCCAAACTGAAACATGCATCGTAATACTTGTAGGTCTGCTGCAGTCCCTGGACACCCGACCACTCTCCCTAATCCCTGTACACCTTACTACTCTCCCTAATCCCTGTACACCTTACTACTCTCCCTAATCCCTGTACACCCTACTACTCTCCCTAATCCCCATACACCCTACTACTCTCCCTAATCCCCATACACCCTACTACTATCCCTAATCCCTGTACACCCTACTACTCTCCCTAATCCCTGTACACCCTACTACTCTCCCCAATCCCTGTACCCTAACTCTACTCTTTTTCCACTCTTTCAGTGCTATATTTTGGAGGGAATCAACAGCTTTCCTTGGCAGGTTTTGGGCGGAATGCACCCAAAACCTGTCAAGGAAAGCTGTTGACCTGGACTATCATATCGTATGTAACTACAGGCAAGCTGTGTGTTTACAAGGAACATCAATCTGACACCCTTATCATCATTTGGAGCAGTTCAATCTGACACCCTTATCATCATTTGGAACAGTTCAATCTGACACCCTTATCATCATTTGGAGCAGTTCAATCTGACACCCTTATCATCATTTGGAACAGTTCAATCTGACACCCTTATCATCATTTGGAACAGTTCAATCTGACACCCTTATCATCATTTGGAACAGTTCAATCTGACACCCTTATCATCATTTGGAGCAGTTCATTGAAAGTAGTTGGATTTAAGTCGCATTTGGCACTGAAAGGGTTAGCTTACCAGGTAAGTTAGGTATAGGTTTGTATTGTGTCCACCTGTTTGCATCCCCGACACACATATACAGTACTAGTGCCATCAGAAAGTCTTGCACGGTCTCCTCCGGTGGCCCTGCGCATGGTCCTCCTTGGGAACATATTGTACAAGGGACTCCTGCAGGGAACACTGTTAGGAAGTTTGAGGTTAGTTACTCAGTGTGCTTCTTGTACCTTCCTGTGGCCCCATTGGTTAAAAGCTGGTCATGGTGTCAGAATTATAATTTTTATACACTTTGGAAAGTGCTACCTGCAAGTGACCCCCCAGAGTTTTGGAGCAAGACTTTCCGGCGGCACAGTGTACTCTCTTATCAGAGTCTGACTTTGCACCATATAGCACAGCAGACCACTGCAGTCAGGTGTCGCTCAGTCAGTCTATTGTAACCTGGTGTCTGGAGACATGAAAATACCATAAGCCTCCAAAGTTCAAGATTTACCACTCACCAATGCTCATCAGAATATCTTCCTCATTTGTTTACTGTATTGTAAATTCAATTCATCTTCAGTTGTTTTCAGTTTGATCTATTTTGCTGATGGCACAAAACTGACAGTATAAAACATAGTGAAACGTAATGTTTTAATGGGAACCATGTCCAAAATTATGAAATTGAAGCTTTGTGATTGTGTGTCGTAAATACAATAATCATGAAAATTGATACACATGACAGTGAGTACATACACGATGTTTGTTTATTAAATGTCAGTAGTTTGTGTGGTAAATCAAGAGACTGGTAGCCACCATGACACAGTGACCTTGTGACAGGTACCCACAGGCCCTGACCTTCAGGTAACCACCACCAGGTGGCAGCATTGAGTCAAACAGCAGGTTGTGACCTTGAGGCAGTGAGCTGACCAGGCCCTCATGATCAATGACATACTGACCTTGTGGACAGGCTGGAGTTGGAAGAGCTACCCATCCCGGACTGGGTGATGACTTTGAACATATTTTCATCCATGGCAACATCGCTGCAAGAAACACAAGCCCATTACACATATACACTGTATGAAAACCGGTTATGCATGTGCATTGTACACAAATCTACCGAGACTGAAGCACTGTAAAGGGTTACAGGTGGCGATACTGTAACGGTTACAGGTTGTGATACAGTAACGGTTACCCATACTGTCAAGGAGAATAAGGGCACACATACACCAGTGACATTGACAGCACTCTATAGGAGCCATTGGTAGCAGTGCCACATTGAACTATCTTCTATCTGTACTTCTAGTTCATGGGTACTTATCTCTGATACACTGTACCTACACAAGTATGATACAATATACTATCTGTACTTTAAGATATCCAAAGATATCGCATAAATGTAGAACTTGGTAATATACAAATACTGTAAACAATACTTTGCATTTCACAAGTATTTTGTTGCACATATAGCACTCTGTAATATACAATTCTTGTACAGTTGTAGTACTCTGCTTTAGCTAAGTGCTGTGTAGTGCTACTAGTACTCTGTCAAAGACAAGTATTGAACACCTGTAGCACTTTGTATTCCACATAAAGTACCTAGTAGTCTCTACTATATAAGAAACACTGTGCTGTACATACAGTACTCTATAATATACAAGTACTTCACAACAGTACTCTATAATATACAAGTACTGCACAACAGTACTCTATAATATACAAGTACTGCACAACAGTACTCTATAATATACAAGTACTGCACAACAGTACTCTATAATATACAAGTACTGCACAACAGTACTCTATAATATACAAGTACTGCACAGCTGTAGTCTGCATTATACAAGGCGTTTTAGGTAGTGGTAGTGAATACTAGGTTGTGGTACTGGGTAGTATACAAATGCACAAAGTACATGATTACAGTCCTTCAAAGTATATATGTTCTGCATTGAAGTGGGTCTACTGCATTCTGGACAAGATCAAATTAAGCCAAAACAGAGTCAAAAACATAATCATCAACAATAAGAACTCGCACATACAACACGTTAAGTTACAAAAAAAATATTATTTCAGGTTTTTCTATAATAAGAACCAAAATACTAGGTACGGACATACACAACATTTTACACCAGAAGCAAGAGTCTAACCACAGCTACCCACAGGTCAAACTGTGAGTGTAGGTGTATAAGACACAAAGCGTCCCATGCTCTGTCACCGGCCACACCTGCCACACAAAGCTAAACAAAGCACCATTGACCAACACTGGCGGATGCTGCATTACCCTGACTGGCTACAGAAGTCATGTGACAAACCACACTACAGCCTATCAACACACTGCTACCTGTCACTAGTTGGTGCTGGTTTAAAATGAATGTTACCAGTCATGTGACAAGTCACAGGAACAGCCATACTAAGGCTACCAAAACCATCATTACCTGTTACCATGTGTATTGTACAATGAGGACTACATAAGTCATGTGACCAGTCATATGAACTGTTAGGACCCCCCCCCCCCAAAAAAAAATCAAAAAAATCTGATCTACTATAAAACACACATACAGAATGCTAAACATGGATTTGTGTTTAGCCTTTGTGGGTCACTGTTCATGTGTATACTGATTGTCACCTAAGTACAATGCTTGCTTACTTCCAGCGGCAACCATTCCCAGCTCTCTGGCATCTGCCCCCGTCATGTGGAGCAGGCAGTCGCCCTGCTCTAGTTAGTTGTGAGGTGGTGGTCAGTGAAGCAGTGTTCTCGCTGGCTGACACAGCCACTCAAGCAGTCTACAAGCATGCAGTGTTCCCAGCCCCTCTGTGGCTGGGCTACATGGCATTGCCATGCAGGTCTAGTGAGTGGTACGGACCACTAGGGGGCACTGTGCCAGATTAGTCGTCAGTAGCATGGTGTGACTGGCAAAGTGATGTCACAGTGGAACAGTTAATTAATACCAGGGTCAAGTCCACATACAAGACATTCAGCACAGCTCTGTGACACGGGCATTGATACCAGCCTGTGACACGGCAATGGCACAATACTGTCACACTCATTCGCACCAGACTGTCACGGTCAATGTACATGATTATGTCAGTGCCTGTGTCACACAGCTGTATAGACTGACTGTACATGGCGTGTACTGAGCCTCACAGTAACACTGGACACTTTCACACCCAATCCCTCAGTGCTCCCTGGCAGACAGCAGTTGGTGTATGTACAACACGCCTCCAGCATGAAGCACAAATGGCCACCCTGCACATCTATGTGAACACAGCTCAGTGAAGTCATTCCTTTGTAATTATCAGGTTTACATAATGTTAAAATTGTTTACTGGCTGGAAAAAATGAAAAAAAGTGGGGGGGGGGGCAGGTTCCACGTTATTTGGAGGTGCTGGTAGTGTGAAGTTTTGTGCCACGGGACCAGCCCCGGAGACAAAGTGTACTGATAGCCTGAATGAGGCACACCCCCCTAGCACTGTCTTCACTTCCCTCCCCTTCACCTTCTGCAACATCTGGGCTTGTTTTACCTTTTTTGACTGTTTTTTTTTACAATCTTTGATGTGGACATCCAATCCACATGCAGACTCCCCAGTGGCTGCCCTTTTTAAATTTTCTCTGGTGCTTACCGGGCCATGGCTATCACTGAGGCACCAAGCTGTCTGTAAGACCAGGCCCTAGCAGCAGTTGGGGGCAATTGACAAGGAGCCAACAAACCTTACCCAGTGAACAGTTATTAATACAAACATTGAACAAGTCTATGTCATATGTAAAAGGAGTATAATCCAAAAATTTCAATCTCGCAAAAATATTCCACTCTGTGAGCCACCTGTTCAAAGTACACTCAGGTTTGTGACAAAAATGAATTGGCAGATGGCAAAACAAATCAGCAAAGTTACCTTTTTACACTTTAATTGTTGCACAAAAATGATGAGTTTTTTAAAAAATCTAATTTACTTTTCCAAATACGGCAAGTACGATGAGCAGACAACAGAGTGGACCAACCCATCACTCCAGCCACACCCACACCCACATCACCCCCACACCCACACCCACATCACCCCACACCGCCACCCTGCACCCACTCACTACATCCAGGCCTATACCAACATTCACCCACATCCACACCCCAATTAGCAGAAAGGGCTTCAATGACATGAGTCTGATGTGTATGAACTCTACGGTCGTCCAGTGGACTGACTGGGAGTCATTGTGAACACTGGCCTTGTAGTTGTAAGGACCACTAGCGACCCCTACAACATACTGCCACACACACTCAGGGTCAGTGCCCATGTCCCACCACCAGCCAAACACCCGACACCTCATGCCATACTTCTCTTCTAATCATCTGAGTCTCCTTCCTCTGGGCCTGACTGGGGAGCAGGTGAGGGTATCTACAGTCCTGGGCACACACACACATACACAGTGTATAGCAGCCAGTGACACACACTGGCCGCCTGACCCACTGTAACTGCTGGGTCATTAGGACTCCCGTCAAATGTATCATAGAGGGTAGCTACCTGCGCGTTCTCCTGACTGGTTTTGCCGAAGTCTTCCTGCCTCTATTCAAGCTTTCTGACCTGTTCAAATTTGACCCTTTCCTGAAAATTTGAAAAATGGCTGTGTATATGAGGCAGACATTGAGAGAGTTAGACGACATGGCCACGTGTTATGTCCAGATTAGACGGCTTTCATGCAAGGGATTCAATGCATCAGACTTTGAGATTACCTACAATGCCTCCAACCTTCCAGCCAATCAGAATTGAGCAACTGTGTGCCAGTGTTCTGTTTGAGCTGTCATTGGCACAGGCCATTGCTGGTATCTATGGTAACAGTGCAAGGACCATGGGGGACAGATGTGCAATGGCTCTTTTTTCGTTAACTGTTAACAGCAGAGCTACCAAGATCAAAGTGAAGTGCAGCTAGCAGTCTTGATAGGTTAGTAAAGTACAGCTATCCCAGCATGCACTCCCAACTACATGGCAAGGCTAAGAGTGGCTGGCACCAAGACGAGGCTTGTTGTCAGGGCAGAAGAGCACAGATGAGGCTGCACTGAGGTTGGCAGTGAGATGAGGGGGGGGGGGGGTGCTGTACGAGGATCGAAGAGGAGGGAATGTGGCAGAATTACATGCAAGCTGCTGTCAGCCTGAAGGCCCCGTGTCAATGGACTGTTGACAAAAACAGCACAGGGCACTGCTCTAGACACATCATACTGCAAAACCATCTTCATGTGATACAGGTGTATGGCCACCAGGAGGCGCCCATGTATACATATTACACTGCAGCACCACTTTCATTTGTAATACATGGTGGATACCCAATCGGGGGGTGGGGGGCAATACTGATATACTGCAGCATCATCTCCTTTTGTGATACATGGTGTACACAGGCCAGCTGTAAGGATGGTATAGAGTTGCACTAACTTTCTGAAGGTCCAGTATGCCTGACAGGTACAAAGCCAACACTGCGCTTAGTCTGCCAGGACACATCACTTAAGCCAAGCCATCAAACCTAATATTACATGCAGCTATGTTTATGCAATGTCATCATATGTTGTGTTACATGGGGCAGTGTTCATGTAACATTGTAACAAGTGCTACATGAAGTAACGTTTATGTAACATAACAAGTGCTATATGAAGTAATGTTTATGTAACATTGTAATAAGTGTTACATGAAGTAATGTTTATGTAACAAGTGTTACATGAAGTAACATTTATGTAACATTGTAACAAGTGTTACAAGAAGTAACATTTATGTAACATTGGAACAGGTGTTACATGAAGTAACATTTATGTAACATTGTAACAAGTGTTACAAGAAGTAACATTTATGTAACATGGGAACAGGTGTTACATGAAGTAACATTTACGTAACATTGTAACAAGTGTTACATGAAGTAACATTTATATAACACTGTAACAAGTGTTACATGCAGCAATGTTTATGCAATAGTAATCATGCCTCATATTACAATGCATGACCTGTTTTAGTTTGTGCATGGACCAACCAACCAAATAGTTCTGTCCTTACTTTGGCACATGTCTGAGGTGATAGTTATGTTGACCTGGCAAACTGATAAGGGGACACAATGGACAGAATGACAGAAGATATGAAGGCAAGTCGTGCAATGTACATTCTGACCTGGTACTGTTTTGTACATTGACCACTGAGTAGTTTGCAGCAACTTTGGCCGCAAAGCCACTGTACAAGGCTTTGGTGTTTTATTGCTGACTGGTGACATGATAACCATACTTTACATATTGCTATCACACAAGGTCACTGTGTCAGGGGCTGTCTTGGCTCTACGTGCACCAATGGGCCTCAATCTCACGTTATTTGCTGGATACGTTCAGCCTGGACCCAGGTCTGCAGTTGTAGCCCCATTTTGCCCGCTTCATACACACATGGCCACCACTTACCACACACTGACAGCACATCAGATATATTCTATGCCTTATCTGTTCCCCTTCATTTTGCAGCTTTTGCCTTTAACTGTTGCTGATTGCACTGATTCCTCCAGCGTAGTACAACACAATGGGACACCTAACCACAGCACAAATTGTATGCCGTGTCTTGTACTCTTGTCGTCCATAAAGAAATCACAGTTTTCTTAAGTGGCGATTAGCTGGTGTATTTTGAATGACTTTGAGAGCTGTCCTTCTGTCCCCACATGTACACTTATAATTGTGAATGTCGGCTTTTTGTTTGTCAGACTCAAAAAAAATCAGGCACTGCACATTACTATTGGTGCTTTTCTTAACTGCATTGATCTTGGCCTTCCTTCTGTTGCTTTTGCAAACTGTTTACTTTCAAGTGATTAAAAAATATTTGAAATCAATTTAGAACCAATATTTGACCACTGGCCTGTATATGTTACCACAGCTTTGTCTTTCAGTGCTGTGCTGCCATCTAGTGACTGAAAGCAACATGACGAGTGACAGCGTGGCATGCACCATCTCTGTGGCAATGTCAAAATCCCGGTGATCAAACACTGAAGTCAAGCAATGGACAGATGAGGAGCACTCTGTTTCAAGTGCCTAGGCCTTGGCCTTTCTACCCGTACTGGGGCTCAGTTGCGTTTTTTTCAACAGAGACTGACCTGTCTGTCTACCTTGATATGTCATTAGTTTCTACAGGTGAGTAATTATGTGTATTTCCATGTCCTACCTCATCTACCTGTAGCTTATCAAAGGTCTCACTTTTGCTCTCTGTCTACATTTCTATGTGGACACATTCTCTGGTACATGGCGAGAGACGTGACTCTGGCATAGCAAGTGAGCTTAGCGCCATCAAGGTGGGCCTAGGTCATGACAGTGACCCCTGACACCATCTTCTTATCAATGAGGTTGGCGGCAGAGCCTGGCTGTCCACCATGAGCCTAGCTGTGCACCATGAGCCTGGCTATGCACCATGAGCCCGGCTGTGCACCATGAGCCCGGCTGTGTACCATGAGCCCGGCTATGCACCATGAGCCCGGCTGTGCACCATGAGCCCGGCTGTGCACCATGAGCCCGGCTGTGTACCATGAGCCCGGCTATGCACCATGAGCCCGGCTGTGCACCATGAGCCCGGCTGTGCACCATGAGCCCGGCTATGTACCATGAGCCCGGCTGTGTACCATGAGCCCGGCTGTGTACCTTGAGCCTGGCTGTGCACCATGAGCCCGGCTGTGTACCATGAGCCCGGCTGTGTACCTTGAGCCTGGCTGTGTCCCATGAGCCTGGCTATGTACCTTGAGCCTGGCTGTGTACCATGAGCCTGGCTGTGTCCCATGAGCCCGGCTGTACACACACCATGTTCTCAACAATAAAGCAGTCAGTCTGGTACTGTCTTCTCTCTTATGTCTACAGCTTATCCTGGATGGATAAGGTGTTAATTGTAGTCTTTCATTTGGTTTGTCACTCATTGGTTTCAAGTAGTAGACAAACCAATGAAAATATCGACTCCTCCCACTTTTAAAATGGCGCCGTTTTCAAACTTATTTTTCCCATAGACCTTCGATTTGGTGTGTATTTGCCTGTTTAAGACATAGGAGAAAGGAAATCCAGTATGGCTGGCCCATCGGGGATAATGTTGGGATCACGAGTTGTTGGATTTTCTTTTTTTTTTCATGAGGCTGTGCAAAGCAAAAACAGGAAAACCAACAAGGAGTGATCCCAATGTCATGCCCAGTGAGCCAGCCATACTGGATTGTCTATGTCCCCCTACCAGCAATAACTGTCAACAGCTGGCTCCTCATCCTTATCTACTGCAAGGCCACCAGGAGGCCACAGTTGTCAGAGACCAATCAACATGGACAGTGACAGAGGATTTATTGGTTGATAACTGTTGATAAGTCCAAGCTAACCAATGACAACTCAGGCAGTAGGGTATGGGGGGTGGGGGGGGGCAGGGGCATCTCAGTTTGGCACAGGCATCAGGGTGAGACAGAGAACTGCAGGAAATGGGGATGAGCCTGTATGGCCAGGCCACACCACAGGACAGTGTCATTCTCAAGTATGTCACCAGGTGGCAGCAGAGTATATAGTCCACATCATGGGCATTCCTTGTGTTCATGTGAGAGCAACACATGGCAATACAAGAGAACACCAGTACAAAATATCAACATGCACATGCACATGCACAATGGCACAGTGCTGTCCAATGACACATGTCGCTGTAGCACAATGCCAGCCTTGTAGGCACCACAATCTTCTCCATCATCTCGGCGGTATTTCAAACACCTGTTTTCTTTTCTTTTTCTTTAAAAATTATTTTAGCAAAAGATTACAACAGAAACAGCTCATTATTACATTAACCTTTAATGTGCTGATTTAAGACTGAGTCAACAGATTTCCTTGGGGCACTTTGTAGGCAATGCGTGCAAAGGGTCCAGAGGAAAGCTGGTATTTAAGTAAAAGGTATCTTCATGAGAAACTTGAATCTTTTAACCATTACATGTTTAACGGTAATGAACAAATGACTATAGCCATGATTAGCATAGCTATGATCCCGGGTGGAAACAGGGAACAGTGAATCCTTCTGTGATCAACAGTGGCAACAAGTTTATAACCTGTGTGTGGAGGCAGAGTCCTGTTGCCATTACTTCCCTATGACACACAACTCTCAACTAAAGCACAACAAACCTCTGTCTTACTCTGCATTTTTTAATACAAAACATAAAATATAACACTAAATGAGGAGGAAATAGCTGCAGCAAACCCTCCCCTGTGCAATAAATGAAAAAAACTCGCCAAAGACTAAATCTCTTGCTGAGTGAACTTGTGTGTCCCTACATATACTGGACACATTTAATGTGAAGAAGTCTATCCCCAACACTGGTCATTCTCATTTGAAGGATTAAATTTCCACTTAGTTTGAGTTGAGTATTTTAGAGGGAGAAGACTGGAGTGGACTACAAGTGCTGACAGCACGGTACACCAACACTTCCATACACAGCCTGTGTCAAATGGTTTACCAGTAAAATGTGGACACTTGTCCACACATGTTCTACCCTGTTGCTTCTGCTCATTGCTTTCCCGCTCTCCTGTACTGATACTAGGTGGAGGGGGGGACGGCTACTACAGTACTCAGCATTTCCATTTGCTGTACTTAAATAATGGAATCCCTTTTCATTTATGTACTTCATACAAACCATTATTTGTACATTTTCTTATTTTCTGTACATTGTACTAGGGTCAAATTATTATTTGTACCAGGGACACTCCCCCCATAGTACACTATCAAGCTGTCGGCCTGTTTACACGTCTCCAACAAAGCTTCACTGACTTATCTCAATACCCAGCATTAGATCCTGGTTTCATTAAACATTTGTAGTCAACCCTTCTTAAACAGTTCACAAGCAGCAATTTTTATCAGGCCAAATCAAGGTATGATTCTGGTGTACAATTGATTGAAGCTGCCATCTGGTGGACAAGCTGAGGAATACTTTACACAGGAATGAGTGCTTTATGCGTGTAACACTTCTGGCTGTGGACAAAAGCAAAAACACACAACTTACTTCTGGTCATCTGTGTCCAGTGTGTCTGGACTCTGACTCCTAGGGGGCGTCACTGGTGATGTGGCCTCTTCTGCGGGAGACTTAGACAGATCCTGGTATCTCTCCACCAGCTTGCCAACTCTGCTCGATTTCTTAATGTCTTCTACAAAGTGATAGTTCCAATAAAATACAGTATGTGATTATTGCGTATACATTAAAGTCAAATCAAGGTATCTGGAGTCTTTTCAATTCTACTTTTTCTGGCTGTGGTCACTGGAGTTGAACCATCTTTACAATGTGCAGCACATGTTGCTATGTTAACCTTTTAAGTGCTAATTTAGGATTGTGTCAATAGCTTTCCTCAGGGCACTTTGTGCACAAAGTGTGCAAAGTGTCCTGTGGAAAGCTGTTGACTCAGACTTCTTGCTTTAGACTAGGCTTGCTGGTACTTGAATGAAAGCTGCATGAGGAATTTGAATCTTTAACCCATTGTACACTGGTAATGACAAAAGACTATAGCTGTCATTAGCACTTGAAAGGTTAATAAATGCTCACATGGCAGGCCAGGTTCTGTTTTGACCTCAGTTTCACCTGTTACTGTACCATGTCAGAGCTCTAGATTTCCATATCCAATTGTCTGGGACAAGTGAAAATTGATCCAGGACAAGTAAAATTTGAAAGAAATAGCATGTTACACATGGGGAACTTTTGGCTGGACAAGTGGACTTGGAGAGCTGTGCCAGTCCAGCACTTTGTTTGTCATGACTGCCCTGACAATTATCTTCTGTAATTAGGACATCACCCAGGTGCGATTTCCTTGCCTGGCAAACAGTCCTTTTCCTACACACAGCTGTACTGCTGCTCTTTAATTTACACCACTGACACATTGTTACACCTAACCTTTAGCCCTTTCCCCCATAAAGCAGCCAAAACTGGCTGGTGGTCAAATGTCATCTGCTTCAATGCTTTTTAACTAATTTCAACAATAATGAAAAACAATTTGACTGAGAATTATAGATAAGTCATATCAAGATCTCCAGCCCCAGGTCAACAGCTTTCCTTGGTATGGGTTGGGCACTTGGTGCCCAACTCATGCCAAGGAAAGCTGTTGATGCAGTCTTAATTCAAAGAGGAAATGTAAAAAAAAAAGTAAGGAGGAAGCAAAAAGTTGTTTCCAGTGAGTAAATAGACCAACTTAACTGTACGCTTTACACTGGGTCACATTGAAAGCAGTGAGCAGACACCACCGTCCTGACCACCTCTCAATTTTTGTGGTGACTGCTGCCACATAAACAGACTACACTCATAAGGCATCAAATGACCACAAGTTGACATTTTATCAGTGAAGTCACAGTACACGTATCAATGCACTGTAATTACTACATGTACCAATCATCACATTATACAAGTGACAACTGTCCACTACCCATGCTGCCAGTTGTGCTGGTCAGTTGTGTGCCACAGAACAGCTCCACATCTTGACTTCCCACAGTCACACGGCTGTCAGTCTAGTCTACTGCACACACCGCATGCTTTCTTTTGCGGTTTTCTTGAAATACAAACCGTGACTCGTGTTCAGCAACCAGAATAAGCATTACCATGGTTACCTAAGGCAGGATCGCCTGGTGACTCTGCTGGTTTGGAGACGTAAAAGGAGCTGGCTCCTGGGGAAGAAGGCGGTCCCCTGTCCACTTCTTCTTCCATTATTCTCTTGGAATCGTGGATCTTTTGTGCCTCTCGAACTAAACATAAATGCAAGGTATAAACTCTACGTTTAAACTCTACGTTTGACAAGCAGACTTCAGGCCTTACCTCACTGCACAGAGGCTGCTCCTTACCCATGATGCATCTGCTGATGTTGCTTACCTCATTCCAGTCAGCCAGCCACAGAACTAGACATCAGACTTTTTGCAGGTAGGAACTGGCAACCAAAGCTTTCCATATAAGCAACTCTTGTCACCATAAGATGTTGCAAACAATGGTATAAAACTATGAATTTGGTCAAATCATCTAATGGACTGAATTTAAAATTAAAAAAAAAAAAAAAAAAAAAATCCATTCTTGAAACAGGGTCCTATAGGACCTAACAATTATGTTGGTCTAGCCACAGTATAAATGTTTCTATCTTTCAGATAAACATAATAAACCAAAGGTGAAGTGATGTCAATCAGCTGGCTGCCTGCCCCCTGTGGCTGGCTGTCTCTGGCCTGTGGCTGGCTGTCTCTGGCCTGTGCTGTGCACTCATGCTGCTTATGTGCACTGCTGTTCTGTCTGTCTGGGCTCTATTGTCATGCACAATGTATCGCAGTGTGTCAGTTACCTATTTCCTCGTCCTCATCGTCACGCTGCGCCGCGCGAATATGTAAAACGGAAGTGGAGATGTGTGATGGACTGGGAGAGTCATCCGTCTGTAGTCGCTGGGCTTCTCTGACTGTGTGATAGTGAGGAACTGTCAGAAAGAAGCAAAGGCAACAAGAGGGGACGGTTAGGGTTAGACAAACAACACGCCATGAGCCACACGACACGCCATGAGCCACATAACATTGAGTCTCCATTCGCCACACAACACTCCATGCCCATGCAAAACACAAGACAAACTCCACAAGCAATTCAGAAGGACCGGACACAAGCAGCAGGTATCAGCGGGTCTACTCATAGACTGATTCCAATCACTAAACTATGTTTGTCCCCAGTGACATAGACCCACATTCCTCCTTCACACCACCCAACCCAGCTGCCTATATACAAACTGAGCTACTCTCTCACTCTCTCTGCCCCAAGTCTTTCAACCTGCACATTAAATCCTACTCTTATCAAGTAATCACCCAATCCAAAGCCACTTCTTTCAAGTAACCAGCCAATCAGGAGCCACTTCTTTTAATGCCATACATACATCCAGGTGAGGATATGGCATCCACTGTCTAGTTTCACATAGAAATGTTATAAAACTTTCATGCTGTAGACAGCAAGCTTAAAAACTCAGAACCAACGAGATCATCTTAGGCTGTAATGGTTATTCTGGCAGAACTTCCTAACCCTGCTTTATAACACCACTATGTGGAGAAATGATTCCACAGACACACCAAGACACCTACACAACTCTGACAAGGAAGAACACTGCCATATTTATCTTAATAAGTGCACACTCCCTAATAAGCAACCCCCCCCCCCCAATATTTTTAAAAGAAAGAACCCCCAAAATATCCCAGTTTTCAAACGAGTGGTAGAATTTATTATTACACTTAGGATCTACATTTTTGTGGCTTTTATGGATGATTTTTTTCTTTTCTTTTTTTATAGTGCACAGTGTGTTTTTGGCACATGAAAAAGGCTGCCGCTGGCATCCCATTGGGACAACAGGCAGCAAATCAAAGTCATCTCTCCCATGGGATTGCCTCAAAACCCAGGTGAAGTTCATGTTGCACTGACTAAACTGATGGACTGGCATAAAAAATCCAAAACTACAATGCATTTACAAGCTGTATTCATCATTAATTCTATCTTATATATACACCAAAAATGATTAGGGCTAGTTTACTTAATACAACGGGAATCAATCAACAAATTTACAAGTAACTGCTTTAATTTTTATATTTTGTCACTGTTTTCACTGTTGTGGTTTTTTATGTTCAGAATCAGCGAAACTCAAACTTGCAACCTTTGGCACCAGTCGCCTAGCTGAAATGGGAAACACACATATCCACTCGACCAAATCTCCATTGTAACAAGATCGCCAAACAAGACATTGGAGTTATCACAAGGTCTATACCCTGACATGCTAGACATCAGTGTTTTAACCAGGTCTGCATCCTAACATACAAGACATCAATGTTTTAAGCAACTCTATAGCCTGACATACAAAAGACAGGTTTTTTTCAAAGGTCTACGCACTCCATTCCATGCACATTAACTTCTCCCTGGCCCTGTACATGCAAACAGACAGTGGTCAGGACTCTCACTTCTCTCTCCTGCCATGACACCTCACATTTGTACTATATGTGTTATTTTTAAGATCCTTCTAAGATGTCCCTTTATAAACTTTAACCCCTTGAACTCCAGTTGTGGGCAATAGTTAGTGCAGACACCATTTATTGAATTACAGTAGTCCCTCCTTTGAGAGACCGCCCCTAGTGCCACCCAAAAGGTGGTCACATAAAGCAGGTGGTCCCTCAAAGGAGGTATAAAAAACATGAAAGGTACTACAGAGAGACCTGAACATTGTGGTCTGTCAAAGGAGGTGGTCTCCCAAAGGAGTGGTCTTTCAAAGGAGGGACTACTGTATTGACCCAAATTCCACACACAGAATTTTAGCGAGCAAAGCCAGGTAAACACCGCAAATGCCTGTTAGTAAATGATTATGGTCATGTTATGGTGGAGCACCATCAAGTCGGTTTGTGGGGAGGGATGTGACAGCACAGTACGGGCCATGTACAGATATAGCTCCAGCAGACAATAGAGGTCTGGGCAACAACAGCATGTTAGTGAGGAGGGTGTGTGGCAGCAATGCTGACTGTAGGACCAGCACCCACTTTGAGCTTAGTGTGTAATGTCAGGTTACACTGAAAGACAATTCAGTGCCATCTGGGTGCAGTGTGGGTGTGGGTGAGGTACAGATTGCCGGGTGTGGGTGAGATACAGATTGCTGGGTGTGGGTGAGATACAGATTGCTGGGTGTGGGTGAGATACAGATTGCTGGGTGTGGGTGAGATACAGATTGCTGGGTGTGGGTGAGATACAGATTGCTGGGTGTGGGTGCAGTGCTAATAAAGATAGACTTCCACACAACAGTTGGTAGCAGTGATGTCAGTGTGTTGTCATCATTCTTACTCACCTGTACCTTATGCCTGTCCCAACAGTCTCATTCAGTCAGCTCCAAACTTGTTACTTTTCAATGTGTAGCAGTCATTACTCTTGTTCAATGTGTAGCAGTCATTACTCTTGTTCATTGTGTAGCAGTCATTACTGCTGTTCAATGTGTAGCAGTCATTACTCTTGTTCATTGTGTAGTAGTCATTACTCTTGTTCATTGTGTAGCAGTCATTACTCTTGTTCAATGTGTAGCAGTCATTACTGCTGTCCATTGTGTAGCAGTCATTACTCTTGTTCAATGTGTAGCAGTCATTACTCTTGTTCAATGTGTAGCAGTCATTACTCTTGTTCATTGTGTAGCAGTCATTACTGCTGTTCATTGTGTAGCAGTCATTACTCTTGTTCAATGTGTAGCAGTCATTACTCTTGTTCAATGTGTAGCAGTCATTACTCTTGTTCATTGTGTAGCAGTCATTACTGCTGTTCATTGTGTAGCAGTCATTACTCTTGTTCAATGTGTAGCAGTCATTACTCTTGTTCAATGTGTAGCAGTCATTACTCTTGTTCATTGTGTAGCAGTCATTACTGCTGTTCATTGTGTAGCAGTCATTACTCTTGTTCAATGTGTAGCAGTCATTACTCTTGTTCAATGTGTAGCAGTCATTACTCTTGTTCATTGTGTAGCAGTCATTACTGCTGTTCATTGTGTAGCAGTCATTACTCTTGTTCAATGTGTAGCAGTCATTACTGTTGTTCAATGTGTAGCAGTCATTACTGCTGTTCAATGCCCAGCAATTTTGTTGCTCCTGTTCAATGTGTAGCTGTCTTGTTACTCTCCAATGTTTTTGCCATCTTTTTCTATTTCTCTACTCATAGTGTGAATATGTGAGAGTATTGCCTCAGAGTACAGTCCACTATATCTATATCTATACTCATGCTGGCCAGTGTCAGCGTACGGCTTGTGGCTTTAGTTCTGTCAGTATAAGGAGTGTCAGTGCCATGTGACAGCTCACACCGTGACCACTTTGTCACACACATGCACAAGCAGCTGTTTCCCAGCATGCTCTGCCATTTCCTGTAAGGCAGTAATTAACCAAGGCATCATGGGAATCAGCATTTGTCACAGCAATGATGCATTATGGGATCAGCCTCTGTCACAGCCTGTTTTTTCCTGTTAATAATCGACATAAATTAATTTCAGCATGCAAACCTAGGAGGCAGGAGAACCTGGACATGTGAGGCCACATGTACAGGTAGCTCAGCTATCAAGTGTGGCTGTGTGAGCTTCACCAGGAGTGCTTGTGTAGAGTACACCAGACACACACTCTGGCTTTGCAGTCAATGTCAAAGTGTGTGCAGCAACTTGGCTTGGATATTTTTCCCAACAAAGTCTGAAGTGTTCATGACAAGTAGTCGTTTTGGATCAGCGTGGTGCTACACTTTTTGTCATCTAGGAAGATCACACTGCCTTCACTTCCTGTCATAGAAATGTTAGCAACAATGAAAACTGAGTGTGTGTATGATGAGACTGCCATCAGACAGCTCTATTCTGTATTCATCTTCACCACTACGTGTACTTTTATAAGCCATCATCCCCCAGTGTGACTGTACTCTTTCAGTGCCGTATTATGGCCTGAGTCAACACCTTTCCTTAGTGCCCAAAGTAAAGCTGTTGACCTGAAATATTACATTCTGTGTCACTTCAGGCAGCTACTTCAATGAAACATCATTTGACAAGGACCATGAAGGTGGCCCCTTATTAGGACTGACAGCAGTTCAATTTTAAGTCATTTGAATTAAGTCACGGTTGAAGAGAAAGAGTTATAGGAAACAATCCATGTGTGGTCCAGTGGGCTGTGTGGACAGCTGACCCCAGTGAGGGACCAGTCTGCCTCACACGCCACTCTGCACCACACTCACCTCAGTTTTCCCTATGTGTTTCAAGAGACCACGACCTGGTCATTCCTACGGGCTGCCTATCAAGACAGATTTTTCTGCATATCAGATTAATTTCATTCATCCCAAAGGAGGAATCAGCAGAGCCTGACCAGACTGATTTTTATAGGCCAACTCCATTTCCAAATTGTTTCACAAGTTTTTTTTTCCAAGAAACTTGGTGTTTGGTTCATCCTAGACTATACAGACCATCTCCTGTCCAGTTCAGAGACAGCCACAATGCGTGATGACATCACAGTCACAGTCAGCAGACTGACTCTTCTACCCTGGTCCCCCACCATAACACCAACCCAAAAGCCATTAAGGATTAAGTGACCTTGTAACCGGTCTACTATCTCTAGAGGGGCAAAATATCATGTCCATGCCACAAAGTCTGCATAAGATGGTGCTCTCTGGTGAGAGGGGTGTCACAACAGGGGGTCAACAAGTACACGCAAAACCTGTATGAATACAATATACAGCTGTACATTGACTGGGGGCCAGACCATCCACCACACACTACTGCAACTGCAGCCTGCAAGCCTCGTTTTGACATTAATCACCTGGTTCCCCTCTCAGTTTAAAGTTTAATGTCCATTGACAGCAGTCAGTGGAGGCCACAATGACAAATCAGTCAAAATGCAGGCCCCGACCACACCCAACCCTCAAACAACCATTTGTTTCCACTATCCCTAGCAACCCAACATTTGTTTTTATCTTCTGAATACATGCATTGTTTATTCCAAAATACTGTTATACTAATTTTTACATGAGCGATTTAAAATGATTTTGGTCCCAGCCGCCCCCAAATAATCTGAAAGTTGAAGTCAGAGCAAAACAGCACGACAAAGGGACCTCCTCACTCAATATAGAATGAGGTCCTGGAAGCATCAAGTGATATCACCAACGGACTCTGAAACATGTGCTTACCAAAAGGAAAAATAAGAACAAGGACTGTGATAGTCCTGTGCTCAGCTGACCTTACCAGCAAAGACTCAAGTGGTCCTGTGAACTTCAGAATGATATCAAGGTCACCTTTGTCTGAGGTCAACATCAATGTTGCTAACCTTAACATATTCTGGGACTCATTTTTCTGAATTTTCATAGTTTGGTAAAAATCAGAAAATGACAGCACTACCACATATTGAACATATCTGCCCCACCTAATATACATCCCCATCTAGTTTGAAGTGAATGTGGATGATGGTTCTGGAGAAAAAGTGGAAAATGTGAATTTCCATTGCAATCCCCATTGACTTACATGATGACCTACTGGAATGCAACATGAATGGAAAAATAAAAATTCAAAACCAGGGATCCAGAGTACCACCAGGGATCCAGAGTACCACCAGGGATCCAGAGTACCACCAGGGATCCAGAGTACCACCTCCAGTCAGCACTTTTGTTTAACCTTCTCACAAGCTACATTTTCAACAACTTTCAGAACAATCCAGGTGATATTGTTGGAGAAGTCAAAAATAGGAAAAACACATAAAAAAAAAATTTGCAAAAAAATGGAAAAAAAAGTTGCACTACCTGTTCAACAAATTTAGGTCTTGGGTCCCTAGAAGTGTCTCAATGCAATTTTGAAGCAATTGGCAGAGGGTTAAGAGATTTCCACAAAAGTCCATACATAAATGAAGCATGACCATTTGAACAAACTTGGTAAAGATATTCTCCCCCCCCCCCCCCCCCCCCCCAAAGTCAGAAGTGAATCCGGCTGGCAGATTCAGAGAAAAGGTACTAAAATGTAAAATGTCGACAGATGGATGATGGGCAATCACAAGAGCTCAGCTGACTAAGACTGAGTAGTCAGCTGAGCTAAAGCAGAAAAAGATATAAAGAGAGGCCTCCAATGTTATTTAATAAGCAAAATAAACACATGTTGGCAGTCCGTGTTTACATACAGTGGTACCTGCATTAGAAACCATCTAAAATGACAGACCTCCTGAGGCCCCTCTGTCAACACACGCCAGTCATTTCTGTGTTGTCACTTAACTGCCAATTAAACAGCCTCCACTGATATAAGACAACTTTTGGTTGGCAACAGGGCGGCCATGCAGAGTAGGTATTACTGTGGGCAGATGTGTGTATGTGTGTGTGTATATATATATATATATATATACACACACACATACAAATACATAGATATATACATATACAAAACACTGTAAGACTGTGGGATGTACAATGTTATGAGCAGATTGACTTGGTCAACGTGTCACGATACAGTTACACAAACCATATGGTGCTGCCCACTGGTGGCCCTGTGGCACACCAATCCATTCACAGTTAATGTTCGTGCACAAAATTAAGCTTTTGAATAATTTCAATCAAAATTAAGAGACATAAATCTTGTAAAACATGCAAGTGGTCAGACACTGTACACATCAAATCTAACAAACAACACTTAGTAACATGATAAAGTGGAATGTTGAAAGTATGTTGCTACGGAAACCTAGTGAGGAGGAACAATAACGTGCCTGAAGCAATGCAATGACCATAAAAATGACGCTTTTATTTTTATTTTCCCTGTTTTTCCAAAAATAGCCAGTTTTAATAAGCTGATTACATGGACATGTGGGGAAGCACATTACATGAATAGTCTGTCTTGGGTGCATTCAATTTTGTCAAGTTTCCCTCCCCTGAACAACAGGCCCTCGATGTCTTCCTGCCTAGCTCTCTCCAAAAGCATGCAGATGTGAGTTGCCGGTTGTTGCATAAAAGTATGAAGACACTCGCAGCAGAACAGAACGCGTTTGACAAGACAACACTCCATTCTGATAAAGCGACATAGTTACCCTGATGATTATGGTTATTTTCGAGATGCAGATGAAACAGTCCTGTTACCATGGTGATGTAAACAAACACGCCACTTAGTTAGTTCAGTCAGGTTAGTGACAACAAGTGAGCAAGCTTCAGTTTGTTAACCTTGCCAGGTATAGGTTTGAGATCAAAGAAAAGTTTCCACACGACTCATTTCTTTGCACCTTTAGTACATTTCAGATAATTTACAAATATTTATAAAATGAATCAAAAAGATACATAAAAATGACTTCAAACAGTTATTGCAATTTGAAATGGACCGAGACTACAATTATCTTTAATTTGTAGTTTCAAGTAAATCTTGTATCCATGTCAAGAAACAATTCCCACCAAGTTTCATACTCCCACCAGATGGCAGCACAAAACACACCCTTCAAGGCACTAGGGCCATCTAGTGGCAGATACACACACTACTTTCATTCCTCTGCATGTTACAATATGGTTGATACAGACAGATAAAAGGTGCCTGACAAAATATTCCGAGGACAGTGCAGGCCAACTGTGGACTGTACATATATCTAAAAGGCAACTGTTTGAAAATCAACGTTTAAAAACTTGCAATAATGGTAGGACTTGTGAAATATTACAGGTACAAAGTAAAGCACTCACTTGCCGCCGGATTGTTGGAGCTGGGTTTGCGTGTGATGATTTTATCTAACATTGATGTGCGTTTGTCTTTCCTCTTTTTGTGTAATTGACCTGGACATTTCTCCCTGATGCGCTCCAGACACCCTTTATGTACATTGGCTTCACAATCTGCAATTAATAATGAAATATCATCATCATCATATGGAAAGAAAGGAAAGAAGCTTGTAGTGTGGTCAGTGGAGCCTATCCCTGAGGAAGGAGCTGCAGGTGACTGCTGTCTGTACAACTCTTATTCTGGGTATTCAGTCACTGTTTACTGCAGACTTTCTTTTATCAGTGTTTGAAATCATTACTGCAGCAAAAGAATGTAATTTAGCCATTTATGACTGTCAAACTGGACAAGTTCAGGGTCAAAATAACTTGTCAGCAAGTAAATGCACTGGACTGGGATGAGCAGAGCTGCTTTACTTTGAATGCTGTTGATGCTCAATGAACTTTAAACTTATTGTCAGTCCACAATTTACTGTGCAGTGCACACAGCTGCTGCTGCTCTTGTCCACCAGATGTCACTGTTTACCACCTGACCAAACCACACACAGCTGCTGCTGCTCTTGTCCACCAGATGTCACTGTTTACCACCTGACCAAACCACACACAGCTGCATGGTGGTCACACTGCTTCATCACTAGTAACTGTGGTGACAAGACACTCACTCATACACTGGTAGCCTTGGTTACCAATTCCCCACAGAAGTCCCTGGCAGTGACTGCAGTACGTCACCACGTAGTAATGCTGTACCATGAAATGGTGCTCCCTGGTGTAGTGAATCTGCAAGAAGACAGTCCACATGAAGAGTCAGACACACAACACTAGGCACAGGCACATGAGCCACTGGTAATACAAGGCACGAGTCATCAGTAAAACAAGGCACAGGAGCCACTGGTAATACAAGGCACGAGTCATCAGTAAAACAAGGCACATGGGCCATTAGTAACAGCAGAACACACAGTCAGGTGGACTTCATTCAAAATGTAATGTTACAAGCAATCTATTACCCCTTGGGTCATGACCTCATCCCAGTGGAACCACATTGACAAATGGACAGTTTTATAATATGGACGACAATCTTAACTTTCAATACTGTGTGAACTTCCGTGAATTTAGGTTGCACACTCGTAAAGTCCATGTATCAGAAAAATGTCAACCTCCAATATAATGCTGACTTGAAGCACCAGAACTGCTCCTGGTGTAACAGGCAGAGCTGCAATGTAAGCAGCACCAGGCACCGGTCAGCAAGCTCTCCAGTCAGCATTGCCATAACTAGACAGGTGTCTGTAGATGGCGTCTACATACAATTCACTATCATCACCTTAAAACTGTTTAAATTGCCATGTAGTTATCAAGATATATGGGTTGTCCCTCGTACAGGACCTAATCCAACACCATCTGCATGACCCCATTATTATTGACATGACCCCATCATTGTTAACTTGACCCCATTATTGTTGACATGACCCCATCATTGTTGACATGACCCCATCATTGTTAACATGACCCCATCATTGTTAACATGACCCCGACACTGTCTGTCTGCATGACCCTATCCTTAACTGTCTGCATGAATCCCCACCCAGAAGGTCCAGGTATATGTGTTCATCCTAAAGGAGGTTGCTTTACCATCATAAATTGACATTTTAACTGATGGCAGGTTAAGAGAGATAAGAAACAGTGATGGCCCTGATTATCATATATGCTCTCTGACTTATGAAGGTTCGTGATTATCATATACCCTTCACACTGGCTTATGAAGGGCCTGATAATTATATACGCTCCACACTGATTTATGAAGGGCCCTGGTAATCATATATGCTCCACACTGATTTATGAAGGGCCCTGATTATCATACATGCTCTACACTGACTTATGAAGGACTTTCACTAAGATGCATACATTTTTGGAAACCTCTCACACTTGCAATGTATTTGACAGCACTGTGGTGTTCATTCTGGCCACAGTGTTCATGGAGACACTGGAAGGGGACACTATTGAGTATCGGTGCTCCCTGAACATGTTGACCAGTAATCACCTCAGTCAGATCACACACAACCCAATGAACTGCATCTATACTTAGAGTTAGCTTTCAGAAAAAAAAAAAATTTTATAACAATTTGTGTTTTTATAATTACTTAAAAATTTTCTGTCCGTTCTGAAAGTGCCTGGTAGCCTGTCCTACACATCTGGTATGCACCCACACTGTGGTGAGACTGGAAAAGTGTCACTGAGTTTGTACAGCTGATATCAGGTCAAACTACACTGGTTACAGTTAACCAGTCTTCACTCCTCTCACCTGTGCTTCAGACTGCTTCAGTCATGTAAGTAACATACCACAGAACAGGCATTAACTGCTACAAACATATGCCACCATGTTATGGCAAACATCTTTTGAAATACTACTGTTGGTATGGAATTTTCTTTGCTTTTATAAAATAACTTTGTCCATCAGCTTTGGAATGAGCAATGATAAAAACAACTGGCTGTTGATGGAGCACTGCAAAAAATTCACATGGAAAACTTTGCTTGATAATGCAAGCAATAAGAGTTAGACCGGCCCACCCCAAAACTATCACAACCTCAAACTCTAAAATATTCTTTGAAAACATTTTTCAAGCACATACGATGAGCATCATAAATGTTGAGAAAAGTGCTACATCTTAATTATTATTTGAATTAATGAATTATTTAACTGTTGTAGTGACTGTGCGTAGTCATGGGTACACTGTCACCACCAGAGACAACAGTCACCAGCATACAAGTGTGACTGTCACCGCCCGTCACACCATGTGCCAGTGTCACAGTTACTGTCACCACCTGTGTGACAAGTGTGCCAGTGTGACAGCCCCTGCTAGTGTAGGTACCACACCAGTGTGGCACACACTAGTGTAACCATACCAGTGTGGCACACACTAGTGTAACCATACCAGTGTGGCACACATTACTGTAACCATACCAGTGTGGCACACACTACTGTAACCATACCAGTGTGGCACACATTACTGTAACCATACCAGTGTGGCACACACTACTGTAACCATACCAGTGTGGCACACATTAGTGTAACCATACCAGTGTGGCACACATTACTGTAACCATACCAGTGTGGGGACCAGACCAGAATGCTGCCAGTGGTGTGACAGACACAGGGCCTGTCAGGACACAGGCAGGTTGCCAGAAAGTCAAGCAGGGAAGGGATTAGACACATGTGTACAGCGGCCAGCAGACAGTCCACAACAAAACAACTATTATACACTCAGTCACGCCCAGCAGCTCCCAGTTACTCAAATGAAGCTCATGCATGCAAACTACCACTGACCTTTCTGTTGGATTTCGAACCAAACTTAAACATCTTTTTGTCCTTGGCCACAAAGCTTTGACATCTTTCCAGTGCATTGCTCTTGGAAAAGGTGACTCCAAATTGTTTAATGAACGTTGCCAAAGCTGATGAGACAGCCCGGTTACGGTCCGAATCCTCCGTCTCACTCCTGAAAGTCAAACAGGGTTTTCACTCATTCAAATTATAACGAGAAGTATATTCACAAGAATTGTAACCTGCCGCTGCAATTTAATCCCAAACTTTAAAACAACCTGCCTCATCTCACATCACTGGACCATCACTTAAAGTGTATGTTTGATAAAATCAGGAACAACTTACCTACATAGATCTGTACATTTGTTGTACAAAAGTTTTACAGCATTATGTCAATATTTATCCTCCTAATATGACTGCATGGTATTTAATCCCACATTAAAATAAAGTGGATCTAGTCTTTGTACAGAAAACCAGCGTGGACAGTGGGACCCACCCTGTTGTCCCCAGACCAAGGAAAACTCATACAGACTGCCACTGATACCTCCCAGCCTGGCCATCTCATAACTGATCCAATCTGCACCATTTATACACTCTAACATTTACAATGCTGGACGCTACCAAGGTAGTGCTCATCCAAATTATAATTACCATTCCCCATGCCATTTCTTTTAAAAAGACCTGTAATTCAAGTACCAGCAAGCCTCTACCCACCCCCCCCCCAAAAAAAAAAAAAAAGAAAAAGAAAGTAATGGAAAGAACGGCCGCAGCCTGCAACTTTGTGCACTCAGAGTGTGCCCGTGAAAGCTGTGGATTCAGTCTACAATTTTGCTGTGAAAGAGAAAATGTTTTGGTTATATGGTTGTGCTTCATTTTAAACTTGCTTCAAAGCAGTACTTTCTTTCAATTTCTTCAGAAAAAAAATCAATTACAAAAGATTTGAAACTTTAAACTTACGGCTAGTTAAATGAATCATGAAATTGTAAACGAGGAAGAAACAGATATTTATAAGCAGAAAGTCAAATTATTTTTTCAAAATGCAAATAACAGAATTACATTGGCTACAAAGAAGTCACACAACCCAAACTTCAGGGGATGAATGCTGCCAATATGGTATCTGAAGACTGCTGTGGTCACCAACATTTCCCCTTTAAAAATGTCTGTGGCACAAAAGACAAAGGTCTGCCATGCCAGGACACAGATAGTTTGCACAGGACATTGAGGTAGACAATCACTGTCAGACTTACAGCTCAGCACTACCACACACAGGGTGTCCACATCACTACACTACTGTGGACACTCACACAAACACTACCACACACAGGGTGTCCACATCACTACTGTGGACACACACAAACACTATGACACACATTTAGGATTTCTTTTTTTTGCATCAAATAATTAAACCCCATATAACACCAGCCTACGGAATTGAAAAATTTAGAATACAATGGGTTGAGGAAATGCAAATTTAGGCAATACATTGTAGGCTCTTTAGCCAAATTGGCAACACTTGACCTGATTCCATGCAATAACCCACAATATGAAGTCTGTCCATCTGTCTGTCTATCTCTCTCTCTTTCTCTCTCTCTCTATCTATCTATCTCCAACTTATTTATTCCTTCATTTATTTTATTTATTTGTTTATTTATTTATTTTTCATTCATTCATTTATTTATTGCCTATTTTTTTTTAAATTCATTTAATTTCACAGTATTTGTCCTCAATTTGCCAGCTGTGGTAATGACATGGTAGTTCAACATAGGTCTCAAAAGAATTCTGTCCAAACTGGTGAAACTTAACCTTCACTTACAAACCTCCAATACAAACACAGTGAAAATATATAGACATGAAAACAAGGACAATTTGCCAGTACCAAGAGACAGCACTGGCAGCTTGGTCCAGCACCACAACAAAATTGTCAACACACAATATAATCACCTTAAACAAATAATAAAAACTACTGCAATGTTTCTTGATCCATTAAATCCAGGAAAAAAAAAAGAAAAGATGAAAGTGTGCCTCGACCTTGTTGCCCATCACTTTCTCTTGCTCTGTTATATAAGGTGGATGTTGACATGACCAGCCTATTATCCAAACCACAAACACTCAGCGTGACAGTATGCATCAGGCATAGCAGCCACACAGCCACACAGGTAGGCAGTGCCTCTCCACAGCCAATTGTTCAAATCAATGATACATCAAATAAATCACTCTTTAAATGACCATCAATAGCTTTTTTTTGCTCTTTTCTTTCTTTTTTTTTTCTTCTTCTTTTTTTTTGTCAGCAAAGGTAAAATACGAATATCTTGGGGGGAAAAAAGCACACACACCAATTTGGCTGTGGTAAGAGTGTGGCTGTGAGTGGTTGTATTGTGGCCCTGTGTGGGAGTGGGTGGTTTACCTCGGTATTCAAACTACATAAACCACAAGGGTAGAGAAAGAGTCCACTTACATCAGGTGTTCAAAATGTGGGGCAAGGCAGCTCTCCACAAGGCGTAGTTCTGACTGGCGGTCCATGTTATCCTGAAGCTCCGTGTCTCCATAAAAACCACCAAGACCTACAGGAGATTTCAAATAGAGATTGAGGGCGGCTCTAGCCAGAGCATGCATGGATATGAGCCACGTTATACACCTGCTACACTAGGCTGCTCCACGTACAAGTCAGCGAAACTTACACCAGACTTGCCTAAGCAGGTGCTTTAATTAATGTATCACTGGGGCCAGGAGAGAAACAATCGGGCCACTTTGCCAGGCCAATGCAAGCCCTGCCCAGGATGATGTGCCACCAGTGCCCATACACCAGACCCTCACTGGGCCCTCCCCAATCCACAGCCTGTGCTCTCAGTAATTAATAACACAAACAATATGCTTTCATTCATTGACATTTTGTGTGAGAATTGATGAGGCGCAGGTTTTCACTACTGACAGATGTCTCTGTAATCTGCTATTCTCCAACATCAATTAATACAACCACTGATACCTATCTACACTCTATCAATTGGCTCTGATTGACATCATCTTCTGGTGGGCCAATCACAAGCCTCCTTCCATATAAGGAAAGTCATTAATATTAATAATGTAGAGCACATGGCAGTGTGTACATACATTTCCCCACGTGGCAGGGGCGGGGCATGGTGCTGGGGGCCCGCTAGCCAGCGGGTCCATGTAATAGTGTGTATATAGGCACTGTATATTACAGTGGACACACAGTGCAGTACACGCTCCCTTGGCCTGCGCTCAAACCACATTAGTCTACAATCAATCAGGGTTAATGTTCCTGCAGCCCACTTCAAACACCCCACGTAGAGCAGCATTTGTTGAACTTTATCATAATTTGTTTTTAATGTTCACCGCTGCCATTAAACAGTGAATTAAACAGGCAGCTGAAAAACAGTCCACAAATCATTTAAACTGTAACCATGACAAAACATAATATCATAATGTTGGAATCAAACAATTTCAATGTTTAACAAGCCCTTTAATTGTTATAACCAGTAACAAAATACCTAACATCATTTGTAGTAATGTAATAATTGAAATGTCTTAATATATCATGACAAAGTTGTCAGCAGTGACTTCACATATAACACCATTCTGCCCACCATCATTTCTACTGCCACATTAACTGGGCTCAAGGCTGTCTTCAGCTCACAAAGCCCCACCCTGCAGGTGACATGTAAATCATAACCACACACACTCAGCACAGCCAGCGCACACTGGGCTAAAAAAACTGCAGCCTTTCTCCAACATGTTGTGGATCTCTTGGACGCTTTGATCTGGGGGGTACAGACACTCACTAGCTGACTTTATTTACCTGGGTACATTTAACCGAAGCTACAATGTTCTTATTTTGGCCGATTACTGTCATTCAGCAAGTCTTCATGTAGTACCTTCATGAGTCTGCTTCACCGCCAGGCAATTTGTTTTATGAATAAATTCAAGCATTTGTATCAAATGTTTCAAATAAAATATTTTTACAACAATGTACACTCATAAGTTTCTGTTATTTGGACTTGGTAGATTCTAGCCAATCCAGGAAGACAACCATAACAACAACTTGGGGCACAGTGAAGTCCTGATGTAAATACAAGTATATCACATGGCGCAGGCATCTCACGGTACACCAGCTCACTGCCCTGACACCCTGCATACACCAGCACCAAGGCTCACTGCCCTGACACCCTGCATACACCAGCACCAAGGCTCACTGCCCTCAAATTTTGAATTTCAAAATAAATTTTTACAAGGAATGTAAAATTTAAGCCTGATTGTAAATTATTGTACAAATTTTGGTTACCATAAATGTATTTTTTTAATAGCAAAAATACTAGGTTCCAACAAATTGAGGGCAAGAAAATGTGTATGTCCTATTGTCAAGGACATAAAATTTGATGCAGGCCAAGTGAAAATTCATTTCAATAACATGTCAATGATTGGAGGCACTTGTCCTCGGAAAAGTACACCCAGGATGGATGGTCACACTCTGACAGGTGTTTGTGCTACTTTTAGTCTTCATTCCCAAAAACTGCATATTTAAAGTTTTGACATCACCAGTTACAGTTAACCCTTAAAGTGCTGATTTAAGACTTGAGTCAACAGCTTTCCTCGGGGCACTTTGTGTGCATTGTGTTCAATGTGCCCTGAGGAAAGCTGTTGACTCATGCTACTTTTTACTTTGGACTTGCCTTGCTGGTATTGGAATGAAAGGTATCTCCATGAGGAATTGAAACTTTTAACCATTAAATGTTTAAGGGTAATGACAAAACGAGTATAGCTGTGATTAACACTTTAAAGGTTAAACTTAAAGAGACTGTCTTAAGAGTTCAGGATCACTCAACATGTTTGGCTTCAAGGAAAGTACAGTTAGGCTTACATGGGGCTGTTGCATACCGCAACACACAAGTTTGGAAGACGTCACGTTTCTGGTCATCTCTAACTTAAAGTACACCAGTATCTCCACAAAGTCCCCGCTAATGAGCAGCTATGGTTATACTTCTGATGTTTTCACATTTCTTCTTGTTTATGATGCCAGCGCTGCTCTCTCTCTCTCTCTCTCTCTCTCTCTCTCTCTCTCTCTCTCTCTCTCTCTCTCTCTCTCTCTCTCTCTCTCTCTCTCTCTCTCTCTCTCTCTCTCTCTCTCTCTCTCTCTCTCTCTCTCTCTCTCTCTCTCTCTCTCTCTCTCTCTCTCTCTCTCTCTCTCTCTCTCTCTCTCTCTCTCTCTCTGTGTGTGTGTGTGTGTGTGTGTCCCCTGTTAGGGCTGGTACTACTACAGGCTTGAGCTTCCATACTTAATATGACACTGTAGTCAAAAGTACTATATGTATACCACAAACCAGACAGGCACTTTATTGCAGTTTATGTACACTCAGCCCAGTCCACATTTAAGTGCAGTGAGCAGTCTGTACCATACTATGAACACAGTGAGCAGTCCGTACCATACTATGAACACAGTGAGCAGTCCGTGCCATACTATGAACACAGTGAGCAGTCTGTACTTTTATGTGCACAGTTAGTACTCTTGTATTCTTCTATATACACAATGAAGACTCTGTACTCATTTGTGTATACAGTGAGCACTCTGTACTGTTTTATGTGCATAGTGAATACTCTGTACTGTTTTATGTGCACATTGAGTACTTTTGTATTTTTCTACATACAAAAGGAGTACCCTGTACTGTTGTATATGAATAGTGAGACTGTTCTGCCTTATGTGAATAGTGAATATCCTGTAGTTTTACTTGCACCGTGAGTACTCTGTACTTTTATGTGCATACTTTGTATTGTTTTAAGTGCACAATAAATACTCCATACTGCTTTATGCGCATAGTGAGCACTCTGTACTGATTCATATGTACAGTGAGTACTCTGTACTGTTTTATGTGCACAGTGAGTACTCTGTACTGTTTTATGTGCACAGTTAGTGCACTGTATTGTTTTATGCACACAACGAGCACTCTGTACTGATTCATATTTACAGTGAGTATTGTGTACTGTTTTATGTGCACAGTGAGTACTCTGTACTGTCTTATGTGCACAGTGAGTACTCTGTACTGTTTTATGTGCACAGTGAGTACTCTGTACTGTTTTATGTGCACAGTGAGTACTCTGTACAGTTTCATGTGCACAGTTAGTGCTCTGTATCGTTTTATGCACACAATAAGCACTCTGTGCCTATTTATATGTACAGTGAGTATTGTGTACTGTTTTATGTGCACAGTGAGTACTCTTTACTGTTTTATGTGCACAGTGAGTACTCTGTGCTGTTGTGTGTGCATAGCGGGTACTGTGTACTGTTTTATGTGAATAATGAGTACTATGTTCTGCTTTATGTGAACACTGAATTTATGTGCATAGTGAGTTGTCTCTACAGTCCTAGGCCTGACCCTGCTGACTGCAGGTCGCCCCCTTGAAACCAGCATCACAACAAATACTGGCTGTGTGACCACACTCTACCTAATTCACTCTTAATCATATTGATGCCTATTATTTTGACCCCCAGGGAAGATCAAGTCATTTTCTTGGTGATCACACAGTGGCAGTCAACAGATAATTGCCCTGACCTCTGACCCCTGATAACAAGGGTGCATTGGGAGAGGGTGTGGAGTAGTAAATCTTTGTGTGTGGTAGAGTGACCATGTTTGATCAACACTGGCCACTGTCTGCCCACTAACAATGTGTCATGCTGTACATTGTCAGCACTCAATGGAGGCCCAGCTGATTGAAAGAGAGCCTGACCTGTGGGCCCTGGGGGCTGACAGGTCAGCCACTCCAGTGTACTTTGTGTCCTACTCCACAACTGAGCTCAACAAACACATTCCATGTCAATGAACAGTGGCGCTGTACACTGACCATCTGACTGCATGCGACAGGACAGACCCACAGGACGCACACAGTACGACTACAGCGATAGTCTCACACACACACCCCATCTCCACATCTGTCCATTTGCCATATCGCCAAATGCTTCAAAAGCTGTCATTTGGCTAATAATATCATGTAATCTCCAGCCACATGGCCTTATTACATTTCCAAGTTTACTGAAACACATCCATATCTGAAACTTAGGTTATTTATAACATTTCATTCAAGAGATAGACAGGAGTTTTGATTTTGGTTTTTGACCAAGTCAAGCCGCATTTGCTTAAAGCCAAGTAAGCCACTGCTTTAGCCATATTGACTCACACTGAAAAATTGGTGGTGAGAGCCCAGCATATCCCAGGCGTCACAGCACTTACGGGTCACGCTTCCGAGCAGCTGGTGCCCGAGGGCCCTGTCTGCCAGTGAAGGCCTGGTATACAGCCAGGTCGTGTCCACACATTGGAGTTGACAGCCAGCTAATCCCTCTGTCCATTCAGCACGTCACATATGACACTGAGTCTCTCTGCCTGGCCGGGCGAGGCTGTTATTCCCTGCCCGTATGTTCTGACACTCTGGCCAAGTGGGGACGTGGTCAGTACAATAGACATCACAGCAGTGTGCCGGCCACCACACACACACGACCCCTGTGTCCCTAGCCACATACTGCCCCGTCCCTGTCCCTACCTACACACTCTGCTGGCCATATTCCTGGCTGCTTCCCCCACACTGGTTTCCACACACAGTTGCCTGGGGGTCGGTGCTGGCCATCAAAGCTAAGGTTACAACAGATGAACCAAGGCACAGTGACTGTGATGCCAATGGCTGCCAGGCCCTGCCCTTCATGAGGCCCAACTCAAGGCTTCCTACTAACACCCTGCACAGCAGCTACACAAACCATCACAGCAGCACTGCTGAGGCACCGCTCAAGGTCATCCTTACAGATACCAGCATCTGTGGACTTAGACACTGGGCCCCTCTCACTCAGGTCCTGGAACCTGACCCTCACAGCACCACACTAGCAAGCCACCCACAATGTGGCACTGGCATGCCAGTCAGGGCATATGTAAACCAGTGAGGGCACCAGCAAGCATGCCATCTGGGCATTAGCAAACCAGTCAAAGCATGGGCATGCCCACGTGGGCACTGGCAAACCAGAGAAGGGAGGGCCAGTCAGTGAGGTCATTGACCAGCCATCAGTGGCATTGTCAAGTCAGTGAGTGTATTGACTAGCTACCAACAGCATTGCCAAACCAGTGCACCCATAAGCCTTACTTGAGCCCTCCCCATTACCTTACCCCAGAGCCTTCCTTAAGTCCTCTTGACCAGACTCCTGCGACAATCACTTGGTCTCTGCCCACCACTGGACTAGTGCCACACTAAAGGACACTCAACAGAGCTTTGTAGCCAGGAGTCTCCCAGCCACATTTTTTAATTTGGCCATAAGAGCTTTCATGTTTCTCTTGAACACAGCTGGTAGCCACACCAAGTGCCAGGTCTAGGCTGGCAGTATGTACCACTGGCAGTGGCAGCAGTCACTGGCCTCTGTCTGACCAGGCAGCCAAATGCGGCTCACTGTAAAGCTGATTACAAGTCCAGGATTAAGGAGCACAAGCGATTACTCCCCCACCCACAGCAAAGCAGTCATGTCCTGACTGCCTGTTAACACTGACGTGCTTCTCACTTGTGTGTACTTGTCTTGCAGGCACCTGCAACCAGTCCTTGTACAGTCTGGTACCCAGCTTCTAAAAATGCTGTCTGGTATCCAGCTTCTGTCACTGTACTCTGTAGCACCTGGCTCCTCATTCTACAGTCTGCCCCCAGCCCACAATCCCAACATCACAGTGTGACACCTGCTCTCTTCATAGCCAAGCTCTGACACTGGCCAGTCAGGCACAATTTACAGTCTGTCACAGTGTTTTCCACGATTTGGAATCTGGTCCCAAGTGCGATTTTCTCAATATTTCATGACCTCAGAGTGTCTACTGTGTATTTTTTTCCCATCGTACAGATCATAATTTTTTGGCTGTCCAAATCTAAGATTTGTCATTCAAAATTACCTGTGGATCTCCCCTGTGGCTCACAATATACAGTTATCCAATACCTGCCCTTCTCCCTCCCTCCTACTTCTCACGCCTTTCACTTAGCCCATAATGACACCAGTCTTGTACATAACCAGCAGAAAATGCAGTCTGGTACCCTGACCTAACAGTGTCAGCTGTCCAATGCACAACACAGTACACTCTGGTACTCAGTGATAGACACCTGGACAATCTGGTACCCAACCCTGACATTGCAGTCTGGTACCCGACCTTGAAACGGTGCTGTGTGGTTCCAATTAAGCCCTGGACATGTGATATTTGGTCCCCAGGAAGGTGAATATTATTCTTTATGTTTGGTATCTGTCTGCCTACTGGAGACCCTCCTGCCAGACTGAGGCTTTATAAGCCCCGCCTGAGTGTCACTCTGGCCTCAAGCATCCAGTGAGCCATTGGCCAGATGCATCATCGTGTGAGATGCCTGTGTGGGACTGCTACACATGGGTCAGTGTGTAGTAAGGTCTGGTGCTGTACCTGACATGGGGCAGCAGCTCACGTGGCTGTGCACACAACTGCCCGCTGTACCCCCAGGTCCATGTCTGCCCACAGTGTAGCCCACCCCTACCCTCAACATCAAGGTCCCTGGGACAATCGGCCTGTCTGTGTGGCTGCATGGCTTCATCCACTCCACAAAGCCACGCTAGCAGTCTCAAGCTACCAGCCAACAGACCTGACAGCCTGCAAGCTGCCTGCAGGCTGCTGATATCAAGGTCCAGCTTCCTTTTTCTGTCAGCTGAAGTCACTGGGCAATTCCACAGGTATATCGGCTGTGTGGGCAGCTCCACACATATCCCTGCTCAATGAACAGGTCCACACATATCCCTGCTCAATGAACAGGTCCACACATATCCCTGCTCAATGAACAGGTCCACACATATCTCTGCTCAATGAACAGGTCCACACATATCCCTGTGTGTGGTTTAGTGGATTACTCAGCCTCCTGTGCCTGTGGTGGACACCAGACCCAGCCTGGGACCCTGTGACTGCAGGCATTGTTTGCTGGATCAATACTTAGCTTGGTGAATGGCTGGCTGCATGGGCCTAGTGGCCTCACACCACACGTGTGCATCACATACCTCCACAGTGACTGGCCTCCTGGGCCCCCACAGCTGTGGCCCACTCACCCTGGCATATCACTGTCATGCCACCACTCACCACACACTGGCCGCCTGCTCACTGGGTATGCTGCACACCCAGGTCTGCTGCAGGGGGCAGGTCAGGCACAGATCACACCCTGCGGTCAGGCACCCACACAGGGCGCAAGCAACCAGCAGCCCTCTGACTTAGTATGGGGGAGAAATATGAAGCCACCTACCTGGTTCCAGGAGCACACAGCACAGAGAGGCAGCCAGCCAGACCCTCTATATATATGTAAGGCGGCTCAAAGGGACACCCTCCAGTTGCAGATGCATCTTTCATAGTAATTCTTTAAAGGTCTCAGAAAAAACAGAGAGAGGTTGAGCTATCGCTTTTCACCATATGTTATGCCTGGTGTATGTGTGTGGTTGCGGAGACGGGGTCAAAGTGATGAGGGCCTTGCACATGTTGGGGAAGAAAAACAGGGAGCTGTTGTGTGGAGTGAGGGCAGAGTTCCAGCCACAAAGGAGATGTTGGGAAACGCAAGAGACATAAATCCTTTGCGTAATTGGCGGCAGCCAGGCAAATGGTACAGGTTCCACCTGGTATGAACAAAGCCTGTGTTTAGATTAGGACAGCCAGTGTGGTGTGCTCAGGGGAAAAGCATATGGTTAGTAGGGTGGCACAAACAAGAGCCCGGGACCCAGAGACCAGGCAAGCTGGTAAGGAGACTGCAGCCTCCCCAACAGCTGGCCTGATCCAGCCAGTGCCTATCTACCAAACACACATATTGTCACCCACAAAAGGAACAAAAGAAATATCATTTCAATAGGCTCTTTTTGTCCTACCCAGTGCTCTTTTGTTCCTAAAGTCTGCCAATAACTCGCTAATTTCCCTCTCTGCATAGAGTCTGGCCGTCACGAAGGCGGATCGCAAGATGTCCTCCTTGTCGGCTTTGTAGACCAGGATGTTGTTGATGTTGGAGATGATGCTGTCTTCCACATTGACTCGAAGTGGCTAAAACAAAGACAAGAAAGTGTGTCAATACTGAGCAACTGCCTTTGTACAGGCCTCAATACAACCACATGTCTCTTGTTTGCCTAGCAGCCACCAAGTGTTTCTCTACCTCTGAGGTGGAGGTCTGCTTCAGGTCTGTCACCAACAATACCCAGCTTCTCCACCATGTAAGCCCACAGAACATATGTCTGGCAGACCCCACTCACTTAATTAAAGCCTCGTCTGCCTCTCTTCTCTGATTTCAAGAGGACAGGAAAAGGATGAGGGGAAAGGTGACCCCCCAAACTCTCCACCTGCAACCCTATCCCCTTAACACCACTCACCCACATCTCTCCAATGCTCTCACTACTTTTCTTGCCACATATGTTAAAATTCAGAAAATGCTGAATGTTTTAGGGTGAAGCTGTTTCCTTTGTACTACAACTATATGCATCAATTACACAGACACTGAGGTCACCTGTAGGCCTAACTAGGGCAGCATTCTATAAAAGCACTGATCTTCTCTAAAGTTCTACTGCCTCAAAATTAAGGCCAAAAACCCAACCAACTGCTCAAATTTTGTCGTCCACTACATTCTCTTGTACTGATACACTGTCACAGAGTTGTTGAAGAACTGTTTCAACTATATATGGCTCTTGATCTAACACTTTTCAGTCCCAGTTGCCATGTACGTAAATTTGACCTTTGATGACCTCTTGGGGTTAGACTAATCTAGCTGTTGGTTAAGCAGCCACAGACTCCCCTGCATTCTCAGAGTGAGGCTGCACACCCCCATCACCTGTGTACACAGAAGGCAGACGTGTCCTGTCCACCAATACCCCCATTAGGGGGTATGTATCTGGGGCAGCACTGGATCTCCCCTCATCCACATTTATGTGAAGGAATGTGGTCAAGTATCAGCCCCATATTCTCCCAGGGTGGGGGTAGCAAGGATATAGGAGGGCCCCAAGACACTCCAACCCCAGGGTTGAAGTGTTTGCCCTGTCAACCAGTATCACTTCCTTATCATGTCTGTGAGTCACACCTCTATACAGCTCCATTATGTGTGTGGTTACTACATGGAGTCATTCTGGGCAGTCTTTGTTATTGCCAGTGAAATGAACAGAAGTAAATGACTTGTAGTTCACTGGCTGGATGTAGCTGCAGTTGTGGCATATGCATATCATACACAGTGGAGGCCAGCATTTAAATCTGCAGCCAGCAAGACATCAAACATTGTACTTACTGCTCCATCCACCAAGAATGTGGAGAAGATCTCGTAGGCCCATTTGCGCATCTCCTTCATGTTTCCTTGTGCATAGGGCTCCGACACCAGGTAGAAGAACTGCAAGCATAAATGAAAGTGACATCAGAAGATGTGCTAGCAGCAGCAGAGGCACAGTACACACAAAGTGTGGTGTCTATCACAGACATAACCCACACCTACACTGCTATATGTTAATCCTGACACTTGCCTTTGGCAATGTTAAGTTTGATGCAGATGAGGCAGATCTATGTGAGGCCTGAACGTCCTCACGGTGATGTCTGACCCCCACACCCCAGACACCCAGTAACATACCATCACAGCTACAACTCAGTGATGTCATTAGCCTGCAGAGACTATTGCTAACCTGTACCTTGTGACACACAGCACAGATGACAGAGTGACTGAGTCACTGCCACCTCACCCCAGTGTCCTGCACACATTCTGCCACTGTTTCCTCTATTGCCCCTCAGTTCCCACTGCCTGTGTCCCGGCCTGCTCCCTCCATCAGGCCAGTCAAATGAAGGCTGTCCTTTATGGCCATAGCACTGTAGCCTGCCCTGCCCTATCACCTGACCCAGAACAGACTGGGCAGCCTGGCATGCTGTAAGGTCTCACAATGGCTCTCTAGCCACAATGCCTGCAGTGAGAGCCAGCACAGACAGCCTGACTGCCTGAGCTGTCTGCACACTTTATATTGACTGGGTCTATTGCCACCTACTGCCCACACACATCCCACTCACTTGTGTGTCTCTCTGTCAGCCCATACAGCCACAGTAACCACAGCCTACACCTTGTCTTTGTATCAAATGTTTGGTTAGTGTCTACCTGAGCTACTTTTATAATCACTGCTGCCTGTTTCACTCTTTGCTACCTTTAATCCTCATTTGTGTCTTTTCTCTCTGGTCTTCCTTGCCTTTAAACCTCACTTTTGGTGCCATGTTTACCCACAATGCTTTGTGCCATGGGCCTGTTCTTGCCTCCTTGACTAGAGAAGTCTACCAGCACACACATAATAAGCTGTTGAGGCCTACCCACACAGCAGTTGTGTCAGTCTATACATGGCTTTTGTTGTGGGTGCTGCTGCCAGACCAGCACTGCAGTATCAAACACTGGCCACCATACCAGCACTTTATTGTTGACACCTGTCTCATGTCTGGCTACACTTTATGACTCACATTGAGCCATTGGCCATAATACAACCTGCCCCCCCAAGTGCCTGCATCTGTAGGTATGCTACCACAGACATGTACACTGGACCCGTCTGCTACACTCACCCCCAACAACTGTCTCGGTGGCCCTACCACACACCTGCAATAGTCCTGTGTTTAAACAGACTTACATCAGCACACCTAGAATGCTATGTCATTTGCAGCACATTTCAGCGTGGCTCAGTCAGCTGTCCTATTGACAGCCTGGGCCAGCTGACACGCTGCACACACTTGCAGGCTTTGTTGCCTGCTCAGCTGTCCTTTACTGGTGCTTGCCTGCCTTTCATACCAACTTCCTGCAGACACCTTCACATATGTGTCAGAAGCCAAAGCCCTGTCACTGGTACATTTGTAAACAAATGCAGAAAAAACTTACAAATTGTGCAATTTTGCCATGAAAAGACTGTCATTTTGATAAATGGTAGGTTGTTGTTGCTGGGAGCCTGGGGGAGGGGGGGAGGGGGGGAGGGGGGATGCAACAGGTGCCTTGACAGCTGTGCCTTCAGGCAGATTCTGCTGTTGTGTAAACCATCTATTAAGAACCTCGCACATCAATCAATAAGTAGTCTCTGACAATTTCCATAAAACCCCTGTATCTCCAGCCAATTACAAGATACACAAACATGTGGCTACATAGACTGACACAAGACCTGTTGAGGCATGGGGTGCCTCGCCTGTCAAGTTAACCCCTTCAACCAGTTACTCCACATTTTACAGTATCTTATGGGCTTTAGCTTGTAGCGGCAGGGGGTTAATGCTTTACCTTCAAATAATATACTTGTTTTTGGCATTTACATTATGCATGTTTGTGTCTGTGTCTTATAATTTTCCCCAAGTTTCATTTTTTTTCAGTAATGTTAAGATTGATGAAAGTGATTTGTCTTCCAATTAAGCTATGCATCTCTGCAGTATTCTTCACTGATATAATAAATCTACACATTTCTAGGACCACAATGCTTTGGGAAATCTACTAATCTCCCAAAAGAGCTTTTATTCAGTTTAATTTTTGCCAGGCCATATGAAAAGTAGAAAGACTGTTACACATAAAAAAAAAGAAAAAACTTTGACAAATCACACAAAACCTGTTTCGTATCTTAATCTCAATAACGATTTAATTTTTAAAACTGTTTTGATTTTCTTTTTTTAATTTTCTGTTTTCTTGACATGAAGGGACAAAACTGGACACTGACTTGTACTTTGATGTTGTTCCAAAAATACAATCTGTTCACTTTTGCAAACCTGTATTTTTCCTTTTTAATTCAGTTGATAAGACATCTACGATTTTACCGATATAAAGAAGAGAGTAATGTTAACACTGGTCCTGCTCTGACCAAAATCCTACTCAGTCCCACAGGTATATTAATACCAAATTGGAAATTTGTTGTAGATCTCTGTAACCAGCTTCCAGGATTCACAGCATCTACTCACTACCCTCCACCCACCAACACTTTCCTTTCTCAAAGTTGCGCATTTCTTCCATTACACTATACATAGAGAACCACAGGGTAGTACTGGAAACATGCTGGTCTCTGCTAACATTACACTATACAAAGAGAACCACAGGGTAGTACTGGAAACATGCTGGTCTATGCTAACATTACACTATACATAGAGAACCACAGTGCAGCACTGGAAACATGCTGGTCTATGCTAACATTACACTATACATAGAGAACCACAGTGCAGCCTGTGGGAGGCCACAAACTGGGGTTGGCAGGAGAGCAAAACAATGGCCAGGATTGGCAGCAATTCCATGTGTGAAGTAGAGGTGAGGGCAGGCATTGAGATGTGCTGATTACACAGACTGTGTGTTGCTCATTGATAGCTGTGTACACTGAGCACTGCATGCGTGACACAGGCAGTCTACATGCATGTGTCCACATGCTCATTCCCAGCCCCCAGTGTGGGCTTGATGTAACACTTGGTGGCTGATGCTATCTGTGGCCAGGCTCACCTGGTCTATTATGACATGGGCAGAGAGGCAACCAGAGTTAGGATAAACCCACACTGATCACTATGTACACACTGCCAGGGCTCAGGTAGTCAGGCCAGGTGACACTTCCACCACACACAGGTATCGACCAGCAAGACAACCAAGCACCACAGGCCACCAATGACACAGTCAGCTGGCCTGCTTTTGGTGTTCATAAGGCAGGGGCAGCATGACACACACCCCTGACCTGTAGTTGTGGACTGGCTCTGATGGGTCTTATGTTACCTCTTGTGTCCCAAACATTATAGGCTGCCTGGCGACCAGCACTTTGTGTACACACACACACACACACACACACACACACACACACACACACACACACACACACACAATGTTCACAGGGGACTTTCCTCTCTTTTCCCAACGTTAAATGTTCCTTTGCAATGAGAGAGAGGGAAAGAGAGGGAGGCAGGGAGAGAGAAAGTGACAGAGAAAGGGGCAAACTAGGGAGGGAGGGTACAAGGGAGGGAGAGGGAGTGAGTAGACAAAGCATCATCTAACTAGGACCATAATCATCCTTCATGTGATTGCAAAGAAAAAAAATCCTCCATGTTTGACAACAGGCTTGTACCAGGATGGAAAGTCCTGTGACTACCCATTACCTTCCATTACTTAAAATATGAAAAGAACAATTTGTCATCAGGTGAGGCACACATTAAGACCTCTTGTCATTACTTCCCATGGCAAGTTGTAACACAGTCCATGTACTTTACAAACAGCTGTCCTCACAAATGCCAAACTAGGTATAGCTAATACAGCCAGCTACAACTTTTATATAAATTTTAGTACTTCTACTGCAAAAGTAAGTGCTTTATTCAAAACAGTAATCCCACTACATAATAATGAAACCACCTATAAGCTGGCCAACTGACCCGTCAGACTACCACAGACATAGTCCTATAAATTTAGCACAAATGGCCTAGGATTATATTGCTAGGATGGAGGTAGTCTGACGGGTAAGACAGCCTGAGTGCGGGTGGTTTTATTTTTATTCTGTGCCTGAAAGGAAGAACAAACTCATATTTTCGTATTTCTACAACAAAGCTACTTGTATTTGCTTTGAACTGTGTTCTTTTGTTTTGCAGCCAGACACTCAGCCCTGCACCAGCATGAATTTTATGCACTTCCAGCACCTCATAATGAGGCTGCATTTGAACTCTTTCACAGCCAAGCACCACTAAAGTTGATCCACTTAAATCAAACTAGTCTGAATTTTCATAAGGATCCCAGACGCATATTTCTTGTAAAAAGACCTTTCATTCAAGTACCAGTATGCCTACAGTTCCAGAGAGAATATCCCAGGTCAACCGATTTTCTCAGATGCTGAGAAAAGCTGTTGACTCAGTCTTAAATCAGTGCCTTAAGGGTTAAAACATAAACCTAGGCAGCCAGGGCATCATTTGAGATCATGTTGTGGGGCAATCTTTGGCACCAGTGAGGAGTATGTACCTGGTGAAAATAAGGAGCAGCTCTTTTAAATAGCTAGCTGTACGTCTGATTTGCCAACTTGATGGATGAAAGTAGGCACTGTCTGCTGACAACAGGCCTATAGCCAGGATGTGCTGAGTAAAGCATGAGTGTGGTCTAGGCTCACTCCCATAGACCTGCCAGCTCTTAACAACTCTGCTTTCTTATTTTGTTTATGTTTTTCAAAAATATAGGCATGGCAACTGCATATGTATTTGGGCAAATTACTGCTTAGCACATTTTTTAATTAAACTTAACATAAAAGTCACAATGCAGATTAATGCTGTTGAAGACAGTCACACGTCTGCATTGAATTACATTTTACCAGGTATTATAGAAAAAAATTCCAGCACAAGGTGGTATGGGTTTAACCACCGTTCAGAAACAGCAGGGGTAGTAGTGGGGTAATACAGAACACCAGACTATCCTACTACTACCTAGTCTGTACCAGTGCCATGTTCAAGGTATTTAATACTGGCACAAGTGCAGAGTCCAGTAAAAGACCAGCCGTCCTGACAGCCAAAGAATAATAAAGCAGTGTGGGACAGCAGTGACAGACCACACTGCTCTCAGCGCAGGGGACTGCCCTTCCACTGGTGTCTGCTGTTGACACTGCTGTCAGGCTCAATGTTATCGTGTGTGTATGAAGACCTATCACTGCATCCTTTTGTTGTATGAGGACCTATCACTGCACCATGTTATATGAGGACCTATCACTACACCATGTTGTGGTGTATGTATGAGGACCTATCACTACACCATGTCCTACTTGCTCACTCATCACCCTACCTTCCTGTTATAATTCTCACTAAAACTTGCCAGGGGACCAGCCTATTGGTCTGGAGTAAATGCAGTGTGACGATTGGAGGTGGCGGTAGCCCTTTGGTAGCCCTTTGGTATCTGGAAACATCCCTGCTGGGTGATGACTGTCTGTAGGGTTGGTGGTGTGGAGTGAGACAGCACACCAGGGACTGGTGGTGTGTAAGTCAGACAGCACACCAGGGACTGGTGGTGTGTAAGTCAGACAGTAAGTTATGCACTCAAAAGTCCATGTGTGTAATCAAAGGACTACAATTTTAGCTGCTGTAAAGCACTGTCAAATATAAGTAGGTGAGCAGCTCCACACAGGAAGTTAAGCGTCTCAGCAAAACAAACAGATTTTCGCACTTTGTTTTGCACATGGCATGTCTAAGTAGCTTGAAAAATGGAAGCCATAGTTAAAACAGACATGGCCTACATCACTCTTTATTGCATGTTACATCATTTGTATTCAACTTCTGCTGAAGTGTCACAGCCGCTATCACCATTTATTACATTTTACAACATTCCAGTTTTGTTGATGTGTCAAAACCATATAAATAAAACGACAGTGAAAAATACTTGCAGTATATCTTTGTACAAAATAGAGAGCTTCATATCAATGTCAATGACCTTCTGTACTGGTGGACAATTGCTTCTTGTCACCTGTCTGACCTGGCAACACTGACAACTAATTCAGCTCTCAACTGATAACTTTCAAGCTCAGTACACAGCTTTCTTCTACACACTCTGAGCACAGTGTGCCTATAAGTGCTCCGAGCACAGTGTGCCTATAAGTGCTCCGAGCACAGTGTGCCTATGAGTGCTCCGTGCACAGTGTGCTTATGAGTGCTCTGAGCACAGTGTGCCTATGAGTGCTCTGAGCACAGTGTGCCTATGAGTGCTCTGAGCATGATGAGCCTAGGAGTGCTCTAAGAAAAGTGTTTGAAAGTTCATTTTTTCTGGAACTGTAGCATTTAGACAAGGCCTGCTACCACTTAGAGGGAGACCTTTGCATGCAGAATTTGGTGGAATTGTTATAAAAATTGATGTAATGACTTGTGGTGATTAGCACTCCAACCATTAAGAAACCCTTTACAAGTCTTGTTGTGGTTAAACAGACCTGTGTAACTTGTTTTACAAGACTCTGGACAGCACACCTGTATGGAACAGTTTCTTATGAGCCAAGTGTGTCAGTGGACTGCTGCGTGGTGTGGGCTGTGGGGAGGGTAAGAGACACAGCGGTCCAGACCTCAGGAGACAGGCGTGTGACAGAAAGGCTATAATATGAAAGGACTGCCATGATGCAAGTTAAGTGTGCAATATAGATCTAGTGGAGATAGGCATACAAGTTGTGTGTTACAAGTGGGGCTCCCCTCACAATCACCTTGTTTGTGGCCATCATTCATTTGAAGCAGCCTTTGGCTCCATGCCAGGCTGTAGAGTGCTGGGATGGGCTGCTGTCAGTGAAAGCTGTGTCTTTGCCAGGCAGATTCTTCCCTGGCTTTCACCCCCTGGTCACACCTGACTGGTCTCTGTCTCTGACAAGTGTTGCTTGTGCAACAAAAACCAGGGAGCCCTGCAGTAGCAGGCTGCTGTGTGTCCACTGAGGGGCCACTTGGCAACAGGGCCGGCTGGCATGGGGCTGTGTGGGTTTTTTGGATGTTTTCCTGGCAAGGAACCTTATGTGAGGCTGGTGCTGGACCAGTGTTCACAAATGCTGCAGCAGATATTGACAATACATAATGTACACATAACAAAAGCTCCCCTACCCTAGGTGCTGTCTCCAGCCAAAATGGTGGTGCCTAGGCTTGGCAGCAGTCCCCACTGTGTGGCTGTCCCCCTGTCCCCTGGTGTACACTATGTGGTTGTCCCCCTGTGTACACTATGTGGTTGTCCCCCTGTCCCCTAGTGTACACTATGTGGTTGTCCTCCTGTGTATACTATGTGGTTGTCCCCGTCCCCAGTGTACACTGTGTGATTGTCCCCCTGTCCCCCAGTGTGCCCTGTGTGGTTGTCCCCGTTCCCCAGCGTACACTGTGTGGTTGTTCACCAGTGTCACCATCCTCACTGTAACCCCCTAACTCCGAGTAAACTGCCACTGAAGTCAAACAACTGAACACTTTGTGTCTAAAGCACAGCCAGGAAAGCTGTGGACTCTACAATGTAGCATTGAGAGGGTTAAACCAATTCTTTATAGATTGGGTGAACAGCTTTCCTCAGTGCACTTTGGGCACATTGTGGAGAAATATTATTGATATAAACCATTTAGTTTCTTTGCAATCACAGAACTTAGACCAGGCTAAAGAAGAGTGAGAGGCCCCTGTATTGAGAATGAGAAGGTGGCACTAATTGAGATATGCGACTATTGTCACGACTGGCAGCCAAGGACTAATCACTAATTATTATTATCAATTATTTTTATAATTATTATTACTATTATTACATGTCTTTATTTGTACATTGATTTCAGTATACTCTATTATATGATATGACACAAAAGTAGACAGTCAGAAAAATGAAATGACTGTCTGTGAGGCAACATATGACACAACTGCACTGCTCCCTGGTCATGTGGATTTGTCTTACAGCGGGCGACGGCAAGAACACGTTCAGCCCTTTCTTTGCTCCTATTATATGCTTTGTAGCCAGAGTTGGCAAAATTTCAACAAGCCACTTGTCAGGAAAATTACAACAATAGTCGTGAAATTACCGCAATAGTCGTCCAATTGGGCCAGTGTCACGTGCCGCCTCTGATGTGAAAAAGTTGTGATGATTACAGCGAAGTAGCCAGGCAATTAACCAAGACACCATAATGGCATTCAACACAAGCCGCAAACCGCTTCTCCTAAAACCAGGCCAATAACCAGGCAGCTGATTCAATGGCTGGCCCCTTTAAGGCAGGTATGGGTATGTGCTGGGGGCAACATGCATCAGTTGGGTTAGTCATGAAGATGACAGTGACAGTGTGGTCATGTCAACAGGTCTCACAGGGCATGGTGGTCACATGGAAAGGAATGTGTGACAGTGCAAATGCAGCCCTACTTGCTGTGTGTGGCCACCCCATCTGTCATGAAAACAGGGCTGTATACAATAGACGACCTTTCACCACAGGTAAATTTACAAAGAAATTGACTCCTGTGTACTTATGCATGTGTCCACAAAAACGCATATGGCGTTTGATGGCAAAGGCCAGGTACAGCAGGTACCCCGTTGTGTCGGGGTTTTTGTGGTGGAGGATGGGTATTCCCACGAGTGGAGGCTGCCAATGTCACATGAGTGCTCATCGAGCACTTCCCAGTTAAATTACATTTTTATTCTTAGACATCTTGAAATCATGTCTAAAACTTGGTGACAGATAAAGCAGCTGTAAGGCAATGATATGTTGTCAAGTGCTGGAAAAGCTCTGTTGCAGACAAGCCTTAAGAGGCATACGTGGCCTGCAGTCTTCATGCAGGGTGGAATACAGGCATCGACCATCTACATGTTACACACACAGCAGTATTTCAGATTCAAGTGCATTGTGTCATGTATCCTGACAGGTCTACCTCTAATCATGTCTTGTTTTCCACCATCTATTTCAGATTTCAAAGCAGCCAAGACAAACCTCCTCTCATTGTGCCCACCCTCTCATGGCCGCCCCATAGCATTTGTTCTCATTTTTGTGCCCCATTATAAGCCTTACCAAAAGACATGATGTGGTATGTACTCACAGAGGCCGATATCAAACAAAAAAAAATGTGTCTTAATGTAGTAAGTACAGAGAAGCAAAGCCTGATTTGCTAAGAATACTGCGTGTTAATTGGAGATCAAGAAGGCTAGGCACGGCCTGTGCCCAGCTGATGGAACAATTATATCAGCTCAGAGCTGTGTGTCCCCAAGTTTGAAGTCGATCTGGTGTAGTAGTGACGAAAAATGACATAGAGAGACATATAGAATACTGCAACATCAACAATGCTAACATGCTTGTCATCTGTCAACTCAACAAGTGATACTGGTGTCACTGTGTGTTTGAGGCATCCTCCAGTCAACCAATATGTCAAATATGCTGCTATCCATCTAGCAAGACCAAAAACACATGTAACCACCAATACTTCACAAGTCAAACATCTGTCCAAAATCAAGAACTACCAGCAAAGACTGGGTCACAGAGAAGTGGTTGTGTAGACTGGACAGAGAAGTGGTTGTGTAGACTGGACAGAGAAGTGGTTGTGTAGACTGGACAGGGAAGTGGTTGTGTAGACTGGGCAGAGAAGTGGTTGTGTAGACTGGACAGGGAAGTGGTTGTGTAGACTGGACAGGGAAGTGGTTGTGTAGAGGGAACAGGACAATGGTTGTGAAGTGGAGGCTGGTCCAACAGGTGTCTATCTGTCATGGTGATTACAGTCACTGTGAACATGTCATACATGGGGGAAAATTGCCTGAACGTGACTTGACTGAATTTCACTAAAAGCTCATTTGCCCTGTACTTTACAATGCACAGGTCAGTCTCCATTCTACTTGATTCAGTCTCTACACTGAAGAAAACTTTCACCCATGGTGATAGATAACTACCAGTAGATGGCACTTAACTGGGCCTGTGCTGCAGTGGGCCTCCGTGTGGGCCCGTGTGAGTCGACTTGTGTCAGACAATGCCACACAGCAGGCCTCACACACTTGCCACCCAGCTACACCTGTAATTGTGCCTCAGATCAGGGCACACCGTGGCACCAGCCACTGCAGCCACATTGAGTTGTGTCCTATCACGGTCTTCCCACCAACACGGCAGAATTAAGTTCTCAAGTTAACACGAGAACATGTAAAGTGGTGCTGGTACACAATACACTAATCTATTCAGCCCGACTTTACCATTTGTCCAAGACTGTGCTTCTCTCAGGATACAAGGCTCATCTCCTGGTCGGCAGACGATCTGTGGGATCAGGTTACTGCCTTATGCTTTCATATCTGCACCTTTTCACTCTAATTGGGATGCTGTGGATTAGAATATTGATCTCCTCCAGTTAATCCCTGCCCAAAGGTGGACAGACTGCTGTCCATTGATGTTTACTGACAGGCAGCAGGGGCTGGGGTTATGGCTTGCTCTATCCCTTTAAGTTACCCTTCTCTACCCCCCACTGACTGGCTTAATGCAGTGTTGGATGTGGCTGATTTTGCTCCACACAAGGGAAAGAGAAGGTCCACATGTTTAAAATGATGTACTAGCTCATCATCATGATAATTGCTGTATTGAATGGCTCAATAAGAAGCCATCATAATATTTAAAAGATATACATACAAAATATCTGTAGAAGGCAAACATAACAGTACGACCTGAAAAAAGTCTGATTGTAAATACAGGTATCTGAGAATGCTCACCCTGAGCCAAAGAATCATTTTCCCAAAGGAGGAATAAATATTCCAGATGTTATTTTCAATAGGAGATTAATTTGCAATTGGGATACACACATATTACATACATGTATACATACATACACCTTCTTTTTTACTTTTTGTATATAAAAGTTTAATCCAACCCAGGGTCAAATATTTATTTATTTATTCATTCATTCATTCATTCATTCATTCATTCATTCATTCATTCATTCATTCATTCATTCACTCACTAATTCATTCATTCACTCATTCATTCATTAATTTTTTTTGGGGGGTGGGGGTGAGAGGGATGGCTAAATTATAAACGGAAGTTTCCCGCATACTGACACCATCACTTCTATTGGTATCTTGCACATGCATACCCAAAAAAATGTTATCTTAATGAAACAATGTAAGCAGGTAGCAAAGGTGACACCAGGACGTTGGGCCTGGCTCAAGTGGCCCAGCAACCTGTGAGTGGCCTCTTCAGTGTTTTTGTGGGTTGAATCAAAGTGTAAAGTGGTCATCAAGTTGGTCACAGCAGTCAGACCTTGTCAGTATTTGCCTGGTTTGGGCTACCTGTTGCCTGTCACAGACAGTGATGGTGCAGAGTGGGGGCTGCAGACTGTTGTGACTGCAGGTCTGGGCCACCTGCATGCAGGCAGTCCTCACACCACACCGCCAGCCATTTGAGTACACAGACATGATGGCTTGTGTGACAAAAAAAAAAAGGGGGGGGGGATTGGCAGACATCAAAGGCTTCAGCCAAAGGTATGAGGAGAAGGCAGACATGCAGGGCTTACTGGGCTTTAGCAGGGATCAAGGGCAGTTTTCTGCCTCAGTGAGTGGTGTGTGCTGACAGGAGGCCCGGCCCTTTGTGAAAGTGAATCTTACCAGCACCTTGGCCGTGTGGTGCCCAGCCACTTTACACCTACCCTTAGTCTGGGATCAAGCACGCCAAACTACCAACAGATTGCAGCAGATTTGTGGGTGTCACTGAGGCACCCGCACAGACATATCTTCTCACACGCTGCCTGCTCAGCAAAGAAAAGCCCCGGAGGTTCACTGTGCTGCCTCTCCCTCCAAGGCAAGCTGGTCAACAAACTCACTGCATTGTACTGGGCTGGCTCAAGGCTCAGGCACAACCTGGGGTGGTGCTGGGTACGCCAGCCCTGAGCCTTCCCCCAGCCAGCCCTGTGGTCCTCTCCCTTGTCCAAAGGTGTTCACATCATACCATGTAGACATATACATATTTACTGTCTCCTCCTCTCTTGATGTGGACACATTGGGTCTACTCTCATCCACTGTCTTCATGTGGACACATTGGGGTTTACTCTCACCCGTTGTATTCATATGGACAGATTGGGGTTTAATCGCACGCACTCTCTTGACATGGGCATGTGGTTGACTGTCACCAGCTCCTTTCATGTGGACATATTGGGGTTTACTATCACCTACACTCTTGATGATGTGGGCACACTGGGGTTTAGATACTTGCTCTCCTGATGTCACCACAGTGGCAGTTACCGGCACCTAATCTCTTAATGCAGATACAACAGAGTTGACCCTGATCTACATTCTTCATGAAGTGGACATATCAAGATTCACTGTCCCCTTGGCACATTTTGTGCACATTGCGCACAGTGTCCCCACGAAAGCTGTTGACAAAGACGACTTTTTGTTTTAGACTAGGCTTGCTGGTATTTGAATGAAAAGGTATCTTCATGAAGAATTTGAATCTTTTAACCATTATATGTTTAACAGTAATGAGAACACCACTATAGCCCAGATTACAACTTTCAGGGTTATATGGGGCTGTAGAGCGCACGGCTGTACTACATTGTACAGAGGACAAGCTGTCAGGACATCATGTGTGCCTAGCTGTCAGGACATCCTGTGTGCCTGGCTCACAGAGGCTTCAACACCATCACCCTCCAGTCTCTTATGCTGTGTTCACACTACTTTGATTTTATTTCGGAATTAACATTCGCATTTTTGCGCATCCGAAAGACCATCCGCAATGTGCCTTCAGACTGTTCACATGACTTCTGAAATAAAAGCGGATGGATAGTTCACTCTGTAAGGTTTCACTTTTGGATTCACCTACCGAATTGGCGTGCTTTCACTTGTTCGATTTTCGGCAAACATGCACATTTTGCATTCACACATGCAACAGAACTTGAGCAAGTAGACACTACTGGTTAACATCCGCAAAAATACCACCCCCATCAGTAGGTTTTGCTTTCAGGAGCGGCTTGCGCATTCTCAACGGATTGCGGAAGATTTTTAGCTGGTCTGAACGCTACTTTCGCAAGTTTTGCGAATAAAATGCGGTAAATTTTAGCAGTGTGAAAGGGGCTTTAGTCACTGCAGAAACATGTGCAGACAGTCCTTGAGATTTGAGTCTGTGTGGCTGACTGCAGACTCAGCCTGACTACATACCTGGCTGTGCTGGCTGCTGGCAAACACCACTGAGGTGTTGTGTGAGCTTAGTGTACAGAGGCAGGCAGGCAGCCCGCATGCTCTACTGTGTTCATTAGCAGAGCTCCCCACAGACCGGGCTCCCTGGGTGCCAGCCAGCCAGGGTGCAGTAAATCACTGCCTGCCTCTTATTATCATCATTACCCAATCACTGTCTGCCCACAGCCTTCATTAGCCCTGTGTGGCTGCTGGGGTAAAACAAAAGCGGCAGGTACAGGTGCTAGGACCAGGGTGTGTAGTCACTACATTGCTTCCCCCACCGGCCCTGCATCTGCCCGCTGTACAATAGGCCAGACTGAGGCAGGTGCATAGAGCCAGTGTGTCATACAGGCAGCCCGGCCCACTCCAAGCATACCCAGTTCAGCTGGTCACTGCTCTCAGAAATGTAATTACCAGGCAGCCAACATTGGCCACAGCGTGACAGTCAGTATCATCACAGCGTGACAGTATCATCACAGCGTGACAGCAGCAAGGTGCCTTGGTGGAAGTACACCTGCTAGAACACCCAGGCACTGCACTCCACAGATTGCCAGGCAGTCAATGCAAAGAGTGTATGTGCTCCTTGCCTGCACATCAACATGAGGCATCCTCCACATTTACAGCCCAGTCTGCCTAGCAGGCAAATGTGTGTGGTGTCAAACACCAGAAAAAATATGTACACACCTGCAGTCATTAGTACAGTAGAGCGTGTTTTGGGTAAAAGAAATCTTTCAATGTTTCTGTATTCATATTTTGGCGGGAGACAGCAACAGACAAGGACAGTACACAATACATGTAAGGCCACAGTTAATATGCAATATGGCCACACACAGTATACAATATAGCCACACACAGTATACAATATGGCCACACACAGTATACAATATAGCCACACACAGTATACAATATGGCCACACACAGTATACAATATGGCCACACACAGTATACAATATAGCCACACACAGTATACAATATGGCCACATACAGTATACAATATGGCCACACACAGTATACAATGTGGCCACATACAGTATACAATATGGCCACACATGGCCACACACAGTATACAATGTGGCCACATACAGTATACAATATGGCCACACATGGCCACACACAGTATACAATATGGCCACATACAGTATACAATATGGCCACACACAGTATACAATATGGCCACACACAGTATACAATATGGCCACACACAGTATACAATATGGCCACATACAGTATACAAAATGGCCACACACAGTATACAATATGGCCACACACAGTATACAATATGGCCACAGACACTATGCAATATGGCCACATACAGTATGCAATATGGCCACATACAGTATACAATATGGCCACACACAGTATACAATATGGCCACATACAGTATACAATATGGCCACACACAGTATACAATATGGCCACATACAGTATACAAAATGGCCACATACAGTATGCAATATGGCCACATACACTATACAATATGGCCACATACACTATACAATATGGCCACAGACAATATGCAATATGGCCACACACAGTATACAATATGGCCACACACAGTATACAAAATGGCCACACACAGTATACAATATGGCCACACACAGTATACAATATGGCCACATACAGTATGCAATATGGCCACATACACTATACAATATGGCCACATACACTATACAATATGGCCACAGACAATATGCAATATGGCCACACACAGTATACAATATGGCCACAGACAGTATGCAATATGGCCACATACAGTATACAATATGGCCACACACAGTATACAATATGGCCACACACAGTATACAATATGGCCACATACAGTATACAATATGGCCACACACAGTATACAATATGGCCACACATGGCCACATACAGTATTCAATATGGCCACATACAGTATACAATATGGCCACATACAGTATACAATATGGCCACACACAGTATACAATATGGCCACATACAGTATACAATATGGCCACATACAGTATACAATATGGCCACATACAGTATACAATATGGCCACACACAGTATACAATATGGCCACATACAGTATACAATATGGCCACACACAGTATACAATATGGCCACACATGGCCACATACAGTATTCAATATGGCCACATACAGTATACAATATGGCCACATACAGTATTCAATATGGCCACACACAGTATACAATATGGCCACATACAGTATACAATATGGACACACACAGTATACAATATGGCCACATACACTATACAATATGGCCACATACAGTATACAATATGGCCACAGACAATATGCAATATGGCCACACACAGTATACAATATGGCCACATACAGTATACAATATGGCCACAGACTATGCAATATGGCCACATACAGTATACAATATGGCCACATACAGTATACAATATGGCCACATACAGTATGCAATATGGCCACAGACTATGCAATTTGGCCATACACAGTATACAATATGGCCACACACAGTATACAATATGGCCACACACAGTATATAATATGGCCACATACAGTATTCAATATGGCCACATAGAGTATGCAATATGACTACAGGGTGTGGGTATTGATGACGTGGTAGTAACGCAGGACATTTAAGTTCTTGAAAAGCACACGTACAGACAATCATTTGTTGCAGTCATATCTGTACACACAGTTGTCTATTATGGTCATATCTGTATAGACAGTTACCTGCTAAGGTCATACCTGTATAGAGAGTTACCTGCTATGGTCATAACTGTACAGACAGTTACTTAGTACCTGCTATGGTCATAACTGTACAGACAGTTACCTGCTAAGGTCATAACTGTACAGACAGTTACCTGCTATGGTCATAACTGTACAGACAGTTACCTGCTAAGGTCATAACTGTACAGACAGTTACCTGCTATGGTCATACTCTGCCAGCCATTCTGACTTGTACAAAACCCTCCATCAGAATCATACAGATACTGGCAGACTTATATCTCAGACCCCTGTACCAATGAACCTTATCAGGTTACATGCACAGAAAGAGCTCAGCCACATTTGTGCATGTAAACTTCTGACACAAATACAACGAGTCCAGTAGTCACAGAAAGACATCTGCAATAGGCACTGCCACACAGGACTTCTGCCACAGGCACAACTGTCCACAAGACACTTGCTACACATGCCACTATACAGAAAGACATTGGCCAAAGGTACCAGTGGTCAAGACATTTGCCACAGGTGCCGCCGCAAGAAGACATGTGCTACAGGTACCACTGTACAAAACATTGGCCATAGCCACCACCATATAAGCCATCTGCCACTGGCACCACTGAACAAAACATCTGCCACAGGCACCACTGAACAAAACATCTGCCACAGGCACTGAACAAAACATCTGCCATAGGCACCACTGAACAAAACATCTGCCACAGGCACCACTGAACAAGACATCTGCCATAGGCACCACTGAACAAGACATCTGCCATAGGCACCACTGAACAAGACATCTGCCACAGGCACCACTCAACACGACATCTGCCATAGACTGAACAAGACATCTGACACAGGCACCCCTGCACAAGAAGTCATCTGCCTTGCAAATATTAGGTCTTACATGGAATTTTTTTATCCCATCTTATTACACTCAATTGATTTTATCCAAGTGCTGGCCTCACAAGAGAAGTGACTAGCGCCTGGCTGCATTGTAAGAGCAATGTGCCTGCATGGACCTATCTCTTATACACAACAATTGTCAAGCTGCTGTTGTATGTGCCAGTATTATGCCAGGCCAACCACAACATATTATTTGTTTATTCAGTCAATCCATTATCTGCCTGTCAAGTTTACATAGAACAAAGTTGGCCCAGTTGTTAAGCCACAATGACAGTTCTCCCCATCACTGCTGCTCCCTTAACCAGCACAAAGTCTGCCCACTTGAAATAGTAACTGGTCCCCTCAAACCAGCTGATGGTCAAATGTCGTCTGCTTCAGTGTTTTCAACTAATTTCAACAGCAATAAAAAACAATTTGACTGAGAATTGTAGATTACACCTATTAAAATAACATGCCCCAGGTCAACAACTTTCCTTGGCATAGGTAAGACACTAGGTGCCCAACCCATGTCAAGGAAAGCTGTTGACTCAGTTTTAATTCAGCAGGTTAAAACTATGGATTCTACATTATTTGGAAAGTTTCAGATCTTAATGTCCATATTTAACCTGTGCTAAAATAAAGTTCCTGCAACTAGAACTTTCTCAGTTCCTGTTGCCCTGATGCTTTGAGGGAGCACAGGGGACACTCACTGTAGGAGCATTCATTTTTACAAATAAAGTTAAACACAAAACTTTGCAATTTCATTTTTGCAAACTGAACATCCAGGAAGAAAAAGGTAGTGAAAGGATAAACCACAAGATTCTATCTCTATTTATCATACAAACTGGTCAAACACAATACACCCACCATGCAGTATTGAATTTCTTTTTTTTTTTTTTTTAATTCTATCTCTTTATGCTCCATGTTTAATGCCTGGTCCCTGTCAATTGCTGCAGTAAGCAGCCCCCACAGACCTGTATCTGGTTTCTTCTCCTATATCTGTGACAGAGCGGTGGTCTGGGCTGACCCGCCTGTCACTGTCGACAATGCCAGTGCTACACCTTGTGTTTATAGCCACATCAAGCTCCTGTCATGGCTCCACACACTGTCCTGGTTTGTAACTTTCTGGAATGGCACTGCTTAGGAAACAATTGGGAAAGTACATACCATATTCATCCAAATAAGTGCACACTCCCTAATAAGCACCCCCTCCACCCATTTTTTTTTTCAAAGAAAGAACCCAAAAATATCTCATAGTTTTCAAACGAGTGGTAGAATTTATCACAGATGTAAGATCTACAGTTTTTTTAGCTTTTGTGGATGACATTTTTTGTGGTGCACTGTGTATTTGTTTAGATGAATATGGCTCCTTGGAAAACTGTGTGCTTGCACAGTAGTTTCCCAAGAGAAACACACACTTTATATTTGCTCAGTAACAATGTACTTCAGTTTCACATTACAACACAGCCACTGGTTACAGGGCTCGACAATTTTTTAAAAAATCACTTGTCCGCAGGGCAAGTAGATTTCAAAATCTGTTTGCCCGTATGCAAAGTCCACTTGTCCTCATAAAACTTCAATAAACATCGTTTTTTTTCTAACAATGCTACACCATTTACCCTAAAATGTATTTGCCGCTTATTGTCGCTTGCAAATTCACAAAAAATGTCCAATTTTACGCTTCTAGCTGCAACTGTTCAACAGTGAAACTGGCAAAATATTAAAAATACAAATTGAAAAGTAAGCTATTTGCATGGGGTGACTAACGATGAAAAATACACTGCAATTTCTGGGACTATAGGAGTCCGTATCCTGGGTAAACCTTAATAATGATTAAATAGTTTCATTGGTTTCAGGATCCTTTCTGATCTGGCTGCCTCTGTTGCCGTCAATTGGTGTAATGCCTAATGGGATGCATATCGTTTGCAGACCTGCCATGAATGCTGTCGGTACATCGTAGTAAATTTGCGTATACAGTATTGGCAAGTTCCTCGCAATAAACGGTGCTCTTAAATCAAATTCAAATAAAAATTTTAATATTTCAAATCAGAAATCGAGCATGTGTGCCGTCAACATCTTTCCTGCAACTATACACAAACAGCTGCTTTGGCCATGTGGTCTGACACACAACACATCACCAGATTTGTCAATTGAGTCACATGCAAAAATGAGCCTATCATGGCTCGTGTTACCGTGTTTTCATCATGGCTTCTGCCCAGTGAACATGTGTGAATCTGCCGTAATTTACGGAGGGAACACACAAACGGGAAGCTCTGTTTATATTGCAGCATGCGAAAAATAAAGATTCCAATGCTTATTGCAACAATTATTTGGAGTCACAGGCAAATGTGCAAAGGTAGGGGATAGAGGGAATTGCTGAATGTGTCCTAAATCAGTCCGTGAGACTGGGTCAGTTCACCGCAGATCCACTCCGTGCTGTCACTTGTGTGTGACTGGCAGCTGTGCGCTGTTTTTGCCCGGGAAGTCATCTGACTGCACCTATTTTTTCCAACACTGTTAGAACCCACCGATAAATAGCATTTGCTGTTAATTTGCAGATGAATTTGCCATGCAAATTTTATTATTTTTTGACACTACTTTGACATCGTTGGGGCAGATCACACTGACGCCAGAGTGACGATGAGTAGTGTGACCTCGCTCAGCAAGCCAATTACTGCCAGAACCTTTGATATCGTAATCGTATGTACGACAGTGAAAATGTCTGCTTCATGTGCTTGTGTTGACAGAAATAAAGTTCTGATGAATACAACTGCTAACCAAGTAATTCTTTTTAAACTTGGCATGTTTATCAATTATCGATTACTATTACCTATCGGCGCCCCACACACGTGCTGCAAAAGCTTTGGATTTTTTTTTAGTGATTAGACCCCCCCATAGTTTTTCAGCATGCACGCAGCGCTCCGACTTCAAATACTGTTATCACAACGGATTATCATTACCTTCTACCAGCCTTGCAAACAACCGCAACTTGTAACTATGTCACGAAAATTTAAGGAATCGAGTTCCCAGCGAAAAAATGTTGGTTGCCCGACCGGGTAAGTACCTATTAATTTTAACTTGCCCGAGATTAGATCTGACTTGTCCCGGGCAATTAGAAATGTGAATTGTCGAGCCCTGGGTTATTCCACAAGTAGTCATCAACATTACCTGACTATTATTCTACAACTCTAAAAACAGCCAGGTTTTGGAAAAGAGATTGTAACATGGGTAATGCCATACATGGTCCTATTGCACCTGATCACTTGTGAAGCACACTGTCCAGTTATAAGCATATAACATTTGTTAAAGATTTTGTAATCAGCCCTTCATACAACTCCAGGCACATAGTGCATAGTTGTGTGCAGAATAACCAACCAGTTCTTATACTATCACCTCCTGGGCAGCACCAGTCTGAAGGGCTTTCCTCATTTTATTTCCATTTAAAAACATTCTAAAAAGCAAAGCAGAAAAAAGTCTAGTGTGTTTTTTTGTACTACATGCAAATAAATATGCATAGAGCAGGGTGACAGTGATGAATGGATATTCTGCCTCAGGACATGGGGAAGCATCCGGCAGACAATCAGAGCTCATGGAAATGAGATGTGCTCCTCTCTTGTGGTATGATTAAAGGTAAACCTGGGACATGTGCCGTCTCACACCTCTCACCTGCTGCCACAGCAAACCCTCAAACACACAGCATACTGTAGGCTCCCGGGACCATCCTCAAGGACATGTGGGGGACGAGGCACTGTGTGCTGACCTATAATTTATGGCCCTGTGTACTGCTGTTGTATCAGCAGCAAACACACACAGCAGCCTCATTAGGAGGACAGGGGACGTACTCAAACAAATACCACAGGACAGCTAACATCTTGAAACAAGTGCTACAGGACAGCTAACATCTTGAAACAAGTGCTACAGGACAGTTAACATCTTGAAACAAGTGCTACAGGACAGCTAACATCTTGAAACAAGTGCTACAGGACAGTTAACATCTTGAAACAAGTGCTACAGGACAGCTAACATCTTGAAACAAGTGCTACAGGACAGCTAACATCTTGAAACAAGTGCTACAGGACAGCTAACATCTTGAAACAAGTGCTTGTCAAAAGTACCATATACATTCCAATTGTAGCACATGCCCTAATAGAAGCACAACCCCTACTTTTTAATCTTGGGAGCTTTATTAAAGTCAGTATTTTTCAATATTTAAAAGAATTAACTGCTCCTGATGCAGGAAGAGGGTTCATTGTTGTTATTTTATGCTATATGGATTCTATAATAAGTGTAACTGCTTGTGGTATTGTGAATTAAGACATATCAAGATGTCTTCACAAAACTATGGAGCTCCCACATGTCCCTCAGTCTCTGGACAAAGTGCAAGATTTCTAGCTGTCTGCACATAAAAATGGCTGGTCCTGTGATCTTACATGGTAGATGAGGCCTGGACAATAAAGCTACTGGGGCCCTCTTTTTTTTCACAAAGCCAAAGGCATTGACTGAGGTCATATAAGCGTGATATCAGTAATCAACTGAACCACAGCAAGTCACAGAACTAATGAAGAGTCACTTCAAATAACTGGTTCAAGCCTGGTGCCACGGGGGCAGTGTGCTGGCAGCAGTATTAAGCACATTGCTGACAGGGCGTCTCTTTTTTAAAGTGACAATGTATTTACATTGAAACAGTTAAGCTCATATTAGAGATTAACCATCTTGTAAAATGAGTCCCATATATATTAACTTGTGTCACTAGGTTTCCTTGATTATCTTGTGCATGACATTTGTTGATCTTTTGTATACCCTGCTCATGTATGCCCTTGAGGGGTTTGAGAAATAAACTGAATCTGAATCTGAATCTGGCAATCCTCCTGCTCTGACTGTACACACCTTGAATACACTCTTCTGGGGCTATGTCAGCAACAGAATTAGATACAATAGCACGGTGTGACCATTGTTTTATTCTTAGGGGGTGGGGATGGGGGGAGTTCATGTATATTCTCACCTCATGAAAACAAACAAATACATATAATTTGTATATATATATATATATATATATTGCAGCTGATATCAAGAGTGCCCTCTGATGTTTGGCCTACATGATAGTGGCCCTGGCTGTCTGCTGTACACAGCCTTGCTCACTGCAGTCTTGCTCACTGCAGTCTTGCTCACTGCAGTCTTGCTCACTGCAGTCTTGCTCACCCATCGGTTGTAACAATACTTCAAAAAGTGTGTACAGGAAGGAAAGGTACAATTATATGGTCAGCTTAAGAAAGTATATGGTAACGAAAAGTACCTGACAAGCAAGTTAAATTCAAAACAAAAACAATCTATTGTCAAGTGCAGAATTTCAGCTCATAAACTACCTATTGAGACAGGTAGGTTCCAAAATATCAGTCGTGCTGGAAGAATATGTAAAAAATGTGATATGGAGGAAGTGGTAATGAGTGCCACTGTGTATTCACATGCACAAATACAAATGTGTTACAAAGTTGAGTAGAAATGATGGCTTACCTCAGGAAATTGAATCCACAAGTGGATAAATTACCAGAAAAAAACCTGTTCTTGTATTTACTTAGCGCTGGAGACCTCGATATGTTAGTCCCAGTCGCTAACCGTATAATGCTGAGTAAGGCTATGTAGCTAGTATGTCAGAGTCATTACCAATTTTCTTTTTTGTCTTTATACCTACATTTGTGTCACTTTCCTGCTGCAAATCCAATCTACACTTGTATACGGAGGCAATAAAGTTTATCTTTATCTTTATCACCAGTGCACCTAGCTTGGGGGGGGGGGAGGGCAAGGGGTTTTCCGTACTGGCATACTGGGCATTTTTATTTGCCATGCTTAAACTGGAAGCCTTTTTAATTTCTGCTCTTTGTACCAACCATTATTTTCGGTACCCTGTACTAGGGCAAAATAATTACTTGTGCAAGCATACTATGCGCCCCCCCCCCCCCCCCGTCCTCTCCTGGTCTGTCTCTGTGGTTTTCTGTCTTTGTGCCTCTCCCTGCCCCTGCCATGACAACTAAGCTGCTGCCCCCAGTCTGCCCTCTCAGCCCCTCCCTGCCAGGTCCGCTCCCTCTGCCGGTAATCCTCCACCTGCTGCCCCGCCCCAGACCAGGCCCTGGAAGGGTAACACACCCTTCAGTAATGGGGCTGGGGGCACAAAGCCACATCTGTTGGGGGTCAGAGCAGTTAATACCCCACAAAATATTCATAAGACACATATTTAACCCCATAGCTGCTGAATACTTTTTTCCACACCAGTCTCTCCTGTGGTGTCCAGCAAACACAACATACAGGTCAGGCACCCCCTACCCACCCACCCACCCACCCCCATCTGACACCTTACCCTCACAACCTTATTCTCCTCCCTGGAATTTGTGGACAGACTGCATGCCTGAAGCTGGCTGATAGTGTGAGAGAGGGAGGGCAATGGACGTGAGTGAGTTAAGAGGAGTACACTATAGAGAGGAAGGCAATGGCAGCCGCTGTCTTCCATCTGCCCTCAATACCAGCCTCCTGTAATCACCACCTTGTAGCCCCACAACATTACAGTCAGCCCACAGGGGGTCAAAGGGGGCAAAAGAAAGGGGTGGGCCCCACTGTAGGCCCCTGCCTGGAAGTTAATGCATTGGCCGGGGTGTCTGAATGGGGGGAGGTGGTTAATCTGGGCTAGCAACACTTTAATGGATATTGCAGGTCAAAGGTCAGCCCTAAGGGAGGATAAAGGGTTGAAAGACCAGGGGTTGAGCGAGCAATTATCAACTTAAATATGTTTTAATATGGAGGCAAGGTCTGGCTAATTATCATTGTACCTGAGCCTCAGCAGTCCTTATGATGGTTCAACCTGTACAATACTGACTGGTAACAACCTGCCACATACTCACAGCTTTAAAGATTTTAATTCCTATCAACAAGTCTTGCGGCACAGGCCCCCATAGCACCTGTATATAGCACAGGTACCCCATAGCACCTGTATATAGCACAGGCACCCCATAGCACCTGTATATAGCACTGGCATATAGCACTGGCACCCCATAGCACCTGTATATAGCACAGGCACCCCATAGCACCTGTATATAGCACTGGCACCCCATAGCACCTGTATATAGCACAGGCACCCCATGGCACCTGTATATAGCACTGGCACTCCATAGCACCTGTATATAGCACAGGCACCCCATAGCACCTGTATATAGCACAGGCACCACATAGCACCTGTATATAGCACTGGCTGGCAGACTAGCTTAATCAACAAGTTTTACTGCAGCATCATTGAACTATGAGCACTGAATGCCTCATAGATCACACAACACTTTGGACCCTGCATACATACTGGTAGCACTATACAGCATCACCCAAATGCAGATATCATATTGGTAGCAGTATATGACCGCACAAAGACTGGTATCATATTGGTAGCAGTATATGACCGCACAAAGACTGGTATCATATTGGTAGCAGTATATGACCGCACAAAGACTGGTATCATATTGGTAGCAGTATATGACCGCACAAAGACTGGTATCATATTGGTAGCAGTATATGACCGCACAAAGACTGGTATCATATTGGTAGCAGTATATGACCGCACAAAGACTGGTATCATATTGGTAGCAGTATATGACCGCACAAAGACTGGTATCATATTGGTAGCAGTATATGACCGCACAAAGACTGGTATCATATTGGTAGCAGTATATGACCGCACAAAGACTGGTATCATATTGGTAGCAGTATATGACCGCACAAAGACTGGTATCATATTGGTAGCAGTATATGACCGCACAAAGACTGGTATCATATTGGTAGCAGTATATGACCGCACTAAGACTGGTATCATATTAGTAGCAGTATATGACCGCACAAAGACTGGTATCATATTGGTAGCAGTATATGACCGCACAAAGACTGGTATCATATTGGTAGCAGTATATGACCGCACTAAGACTGGTATCATATTGGTAGCAGTATTTACGGCAGTACTTACAGGCTGGTATTATACAAACAGGAGCAAGTCCCACATCACATGCATAGTTCTGAACCATAAAAAAACACAGTCCAATATGTCTATGCTCCATAGCCAATGTGTCTATGCTCCACAGCCAATGTGTCTATGCTCCACAGCCAATGTGTCTATGCTCCATAGCCAATGTGTCTATGCTCCACAGCCAATGTGTCTATGCTCCACAGCCAATGTGTCTATGCTCCACAGCCAATGTGTCTATGCTCCATAGCCAATGTGTCTATGCTCCATAGCCAATGTGTCTATGCTCCACAGCCAATGTGTCTATGCTCCATAGCCAATGTGTCTATGCTCCACAGCCAATGTGTCTATGCTCCATAGCCAATGTGTCTATGCTCCATAGCCAATGCAGTCATCATGTATGTCTGAACCTACACTTTAATGACTCAGTATCATTATATAAGGCACGCCTTCATGGGAATGATGTCCTACAGACTGAGAGGGACAGGTAACCTACAAACATCATGTCCCTGCATCAGTGCCACCAGCACAGTAACTGATGGACTTGGCTGGAGATTACTGGGAGTTGTTGTCAAGACACCCTGTCCCATAAAGTTCAGAAGGCTTCCTGCACTGGCCTTTGGTGAAGTCTCCCTATGGAGACCTGGCAGTTCAGGGAGTCCTGGGCACCTATCAAGCTCTGCCACTCCCCTGAGGGACAGAAACCTTTTCAGGATTATCTGAAGCTGCTGAAGTCATCTTCCAATGCCTTGCAAACAAATGGTCTGGTAAAGTGTGCCTAGAAACACAAACCCTTGGGTCAGTTCTATGATAGACTTTGGATAATTCACTAGGAGGCCTAAATCTAGGCAAACATTTAATATGAGAGTTGTGTCCAACCGAAGACCCTCATGTGAATGGGAATGTATCAGACAGTGGTCCAGGTAAAATTAGCAGGTAGCCCCTGTGACAGCCAGTGGCCAATGCCTGCAGTCTTCATGGTTGTCCCAGCTCTATAGCCCCTGTGACAGCCAGTGGCCAATGCCTGCAGTCTTCATGGTTGTCCCAGCTCTATAGCCCCTGTGACAGCCAGTGGCCAATGCCTGCAGTCTTCATGGTTGTCCCAGCTCTATAGCCCCTGTGACAGCCAGTGGCCAATGCCTGCAGTCTTCATGGTTGTCCCAGCTTCATCACCATTGCCAACTGGTGTCCCTTTTATACCAATCCAATTACTTTTTCCAAATATGTGATTTTATATCTTAAAACACATTTGGCTCATAATTTCCATTAAATTAAAGGTGGCGCCACTAGTATCATTAGCAACTTAAGACTTTGACCTCCCCCACCATCCCACTCAATTTGGTGAAGATCCACCACAAAAATTAAAGATACAAGAGTGTTCACAAGATTTTCACACTGCGACCCCGATTTTACATAATATTGTACGTGGTGCCACCAATATCGAAAGGGACCTAGATTTTCATACACCTTTTAAGTCCTGAAAGTTATATCAAGCTAACATCAAAATTTTTTAAGTTATCGTACTCATAACCCAAAAGTTTACGGACAGGTGGACAGAATGACGGACATCTCTAGTATGGAGACACTTATGTTAGAAAAACATGACCTATATTCATCAATATCAAACCCAACAATGACAGCAAAGAGATTCCAGAGTTACCAAAGCATCAACATTCATCTTCCAATACCAATGTGAAGAAACTAATTTCACTCCTGACTTGAGACAGGCAGTCACCCAAAAAAGGCAACTGGTGGTTTTAAACCGGTCCTCTCAACCTTTGAAATATTCTTCATTAAATACAGACTATAGTGTTTCCAATATGTATAGGCCCAACCACTCAAAATCCAAATATTATTACCTCTGCAAAACACAAAAAGGGAATTGGTAGGCCTATCACTATTTTGGCTCTTCTGACTAGTTTGTCAGCTGAGTATACAGCAAAAGTAGAACAGAGGGACATGAGCCATGGTATAAGGTCTGCCACCTTAGGTCAGCAGAGCTAAAAAAAACTGCATGTGAAAACAGCTAATTGGAGAAATCTGATATGATTGGCCAATACCATGGGTTAAGTATGGAGCAAAGAGGTCAGCAGATAGAGGGTCGCCCCATTGGCCTCCAGTCCAGAGGAACATACTGTAATTTTCTATATTTCCACGTGTTAAAATTTTCAGGTTTTTACATTTTTGACATTTTACTGCAGTTTTAATTTCACTGTTTTGGACATAATTCCTATTCAGTGACGTCAAAATACCATTTCACTGTTCTTTTATTTTCATGACTTTATGCCATAGGTGAAAAATAGCAATGATTAAAATACGGTGACATTAAAACAAATTTGAGTATACGGAGAAATGCTTTCTGATGGGATAGGTGAGATCAAGTTTTTTGGGTGCATACAATATAAGAGATCATATAGCAAAGGTAGTGATTAGATCATGTGTTAGAACACAAATTTCACTGAGTTGGGGGGGGGGGGGAGGCAAGGCAGAAAAGGTGGGCAATTTGCCAATTGATCCTAGTGGGAGCCTGTGTATGTGACAACCCCATACAGACAACCCCATACAGACGCACTAGAGACTGGCAGCAAGATTTATAACAGTACTCAGCTGGTATGATTATAGCATTGAGGCCAATCAGGTTGAGGTTAGCACACTAAGTACATGGAGTTCCTGGTTGTCTTGTGCTGACACCTTGGGCAGCCATTTACCTGTAATTAGCCCACTGTTTCAGCTACACTATTACAGGGAGTTACCAGCCTCTTTGTGTTGCTTGGTTTGACCAGCTGAGTGCTATTTTTTCATGATGAATTTTATAAACAGAGGGTGAAACACATAATCATACATAGTGATGTACTAATGGTAAGCTGTGCTCAGAACATGTTTCCTAGCTAAGACAGGTAAACACTGGCACAACTTTTGAATCTATCTATAGGCTCGCTTTTTTCATCTTGCAAGTTTTCAATGAAAGGTGTGTGTACAACACCAATTGCATATTTCATTTTAAAAAGTGATGTCACAAAAGTGATAAGCCTTTATGCTAATATGAAAATACACAGTAAATACAATGGTGGTTTCATCTGAGAGGTTGGTAGTAGCTGACTGTATGACAGCAGTCTCAGGCTATTAAGGACATGTTGATGGCCCTTGTCAGGAGGCTGTGATGCTAGGAAGCAACAGTGAGGACACGGGGACAGTCAATGCCCCTGGTGCATGGACAAGCTGTTCCTCCACCAGCACAATGTGTGACATTTGTATCTTGTCAAGAAACTATAGCCTGCAGTCAAATGCACAGACAGCTAGAGCACTGGGGTACACCAGGGGTATGTGGGGGCACAGAGAGAGGTGCAGGGTGACCAGGGAGCACCTCCCTGCCCCTCCGGCACTGATCTGTCCACAATGACAAACTAAGAGCCAGTCACACCACTGCTGCCAGCCCCATATGGTAACCCAAAGTTGCAAAGAATGACACAACTGTCAAAGAGTTCTACATAAGCCAGCTCCAATAGAACATTAATCCACCTTCCGCAAACACCAGTCCCCTCGGCAGGCTGGCCTTACAAATCTGCTCACACCATTTCACAAGTGAATGGAATGGACACGTGGCCCTCTCTCCGACTGGCAAGGCAGCACTTTTACAAGTTGGTAATGCAAGCTTTGTGTCCAATGTGCATTGAGGTTGGGAGGCCTGATGGGGTAGTGTCAGGCCCCCACACCCACAGCAGTCACTTGTCAACTTTATGCAGGCTTAAAAGCTTTTCATTTTGTGCCTTCCAATTGAACATTGTTGTTGGAAATGAATTAAAGGTTTGTGGCAACTTGGTGCTCTGAGTGGTCCCTTGACAAACACCTCTTTGTTAGTCCATAGAAGCAATCTCTCTCTCTCTCTCTCTCTCTCTCTCTCTCTCTCTCTCTCTCTCTCTCTCTCTCTCTCTCTCTCTCTCTCTCTCTCTCTCTCTCTCCTCTCTCTCTCTCTCTCTCTCTCTCTCTCTCTCTCTCTCTCTCTCTCTCTCTCTCTCTCTCTCTCTCTCTCTCTCTCTCTCTCTCTCTCTCTCTCTCTCTCTCTCTCTCTCTCTCTCTCCCTCCCTCCCTCCCTGGTTAACTGCACACACACTACTTTTAGCTACATGACAGTATATGTTTGTACAGCTTGTGACTAGGAGCAAGTTTTTCGTCCGAAAAAACATTATACCTCCCCCAAGCAGGTGCCTCCCCTATAACAGGGCCACCACTCTTCTGCAGAAAGTTTGACCTTGACCTTTGACCTAAAGGTCGCCTCTTATGAAATTAAGGAAAGTCTCATCTGGGTAAATGATGACAATGTTTGATGGACTTCAATAATACACATTTGAAGATGTGACAGGGGAAACCACTTTTTTTTTTTGCAAGGCATTGTGACCTAGGGGTGCTGCATACCTATGTCACTGTAGATATATGTACATACAACATACAACCATACCACAATACTCCATACCACACTATTCCTGTACCACATTACTGCTGTTTGGCTGCCAGGACAATTAAGAAATTGAAGTTTTGATCTATTCTTTCAATATGAAAACAAGAATTTGTGCATAATTAGTGCTCAAGATTTAATATTTACTTGATTTTTTTACTTTCTGACTCAGTGAAGTAGGAGATTGCTTCAGGTGGCAAGGTCCATATACAGGTACTATAGCTGATTATCATTCACAATGTGTACAAAGATTACAGTTTATTATAATATACCATGTGCATACAAATTACAGTTAATTTTTATATACAATGTGTATACAGATTTCAGTTCATTATTGTATACAATGTGTATGAAGATTACAGTTTATTATATACAATGTGTATGAAGATTACAGTTTATTATATACAATGTGTATGAAGATTACAGTTTATTATATACAATGTGTATAAAGATTACAGTTTATTGTATACAATGTGTATGAAGATTACAGTTTATTATATACAATGTGTATAAAGATTACAGTTTATTGTATACAATGTGTATGAAGATTACAGTTTATTATATACAATGTGTATAAAGATTACAGTTTATTATACACAATGTGTATAAAGATTACAGTTTATTATACACAATGTGTATAAAGATTACAGTTTATTATACACAATGTGTATAAAGATTACAGTTTATTATATACAATGTGTATAAAGATTACAGTTTATTATACACAATGTGTATAAAGATTACAGTTTGTTATATACAATGTGTATAAAGATTACAGTTTATTATATACAATGTGTATAAAGATTACAGTTTATTATACACAATGTGTATAAAGATTACAGTTTATTATATACAATGTGTATAAAGATTACAGTTTATTATACACAATGTGTATAAAGATTACAGTTTATTATACACAATGTGTATAAAGATTACAGTTTATTATATACAATGTGTATAAAGATTACAGTTTATTATATACAATGTGTACACAGAGCTTCTGACTATGATGATACAGATATGTTACTGTCGTGGCACCCATGAACACAACATCATGATGTACCACTGTCATTAGATGTGGCACTCATATATACATGTACCGCTGTCATTAGATGTGGCACTCATATATACATGTACCGCTGTCATTAGATGTGGCACTCATATATACATGTACCGCTGTCATTAGATGTGGCACTCATATATACATGTACCGCTGTCATTAGATGTGGCACTCATATACACATGTACCACTGTCATTAGATGTGGCACTCGTATATACATGTACCAGTCATTAGATGTGGCACTCATATATACATGTACCGCTGTCATTAGATGTGGCACTCATATATACATGTACCGCTGTCATTAGATGTGGCACTCATATATACATGTACCACTGTCATTAGATGTGGCACTCGTATATACATGTACCAGTCATTAGATGTGGCACTCATATATACATGTACCGCTGTCATTAGATGTGGCACTCATATATACATGTACCACTGTCATTAGATGTGGCACTCATATATACATGTACCACTGTCATTAGATGTGGCACTCATATATACATGTACCACTTCTACCTTTGTGATTTTGTAAGCATACATACATGCATAGTTCAGCCTTTTCAAATGGATTACATAGAGCATTGACAATTGTGCATTGAACTTTGAACTCTGGCTGCAAACTGTGGACACCTGGCCCTTGATGATGTCCTCTGATAATTAGAGTGATGTCTTCTGATAACTAGTGATGTGCTTTGATAACTAGAGTGATGTTTTGATAACTAGAATGATGTCCTGTAATAACTAGAGTGATGTGCTTTGATAGCTAGTGATGTGCTCTGATAACTAGAGTGATGTCCTCTGATAACTAGTGATGTCCTTTAATAACAAGTGATGTCCTCTGATAACTACACTGATGTCCTCTGATAACTGGTGATGTCCTCTGTCATCAGTTCTTGAAGCTGTCTGTAGAAACAGCTCAAGCTTAAAGCAGATCAGTAAGTTACTTAATGCAAGGCACATAAAACACTGATTTAAAGCACATTAAATCTATGAATGAAGTCACTTTATGTAAGGGACAAGACACGATTGTCCCTATCTTGAGGTGCTTGATATTGTGTTTATTATCCAACTTTAACTTTTAAAACTCAGCGACAAGCTAGACCCAAGTGATATAGTGATGGGACTATGTGGGGGGGAACAGTCATCAAGTACAATGGACATCACAATCCCACACAGGGCCGCACTCCATGGTTGGCAGCCAGGCCTGATGGGGGGGTGGGGTGGGGTGGGGTGGGGGGCCTGGTACGCTGGTCTGGCACAAGTAATAATTTTTCCTTGTACAAGGTATGAAAAATCATAAAATGCACAAATAATGGTTGGTACGAAGTTAAGAAATTAAAAGGGCTTCCAGTACATAAGTATGGCAAATAAAAATACCCAGTATGCCAGTAGGCATATCTCCTACTACCCCCCCCCCCCACCATGGATTGGCCTATGTTCAGCAACTCAAAAAAAAAAAAAAAAGGTAAATTCAGGTCAAGTTAGAATTTAAGTCTGCAGGTTTTGAATCTCTTTTTATACATTTCTCTTTCTATCTTCTTCAAAAATCTTGAACACATTTCTGAAATAATTTTAAAAATTGCCCCCAGCACAATGACATCTGTGAATTCAGATATAAATTGGGCAGGGGGGATTCTGTGTGCCTTAGTAATTGCTGATTTCTCTAAAATCACTGGCTGGATTTTTCTGCAAACCTGGAATTATTTCATTTATCATTCAAGTTACCCAACTCCTCAAGCAAAGCCGAAAAGTTACTGAAATGTGGAAAAAGACAAATGTCAAATGCCAGTAGAAGTTAGCCACAATGTTAATAACTGCTGCTTGTGCGTGAGCTGACTACAGTGAACTGAACTAATGCGGGGGTCCCACCTCTCCAGTAATTATAAGCCATTTACATTGTCACTTGAAGTGCTGGGCCACTATCATGCAGCCAGTCAACCAGGCAGCTGTTTGCTGTGCTGATTGCCTTCATTTTCTCTTCATAACAACAATACCTTGTCATACATGTGCTGCCACCTGGTGACAGCCATACTTCCTGGTCCAGCACCCAGTCACATGCAGGGCTTCATGATGCTCATTCCATCTCCCAGCATCCATCTTACAACTCAGTCTTCTTACTTGTTCAAAGTTATAAAGTTATCTATATGACTGCACATATTAAGTTCCAGTTTATTGTGAACTGCAGATCAGTTTTCAAAGAACTGATAAAAATCTAGGGTGTCCTGCAAGCTGTTTGGCTACCAAGCCATGCAGTCCCCACTCTGTCTCACAGTCATCGCTCTGATGTCACCCAGTAGTCACCGTTCTGATGTCACCCAGTAGTCACCGTACTGATGTCACCCAGTAGTCACTATTCTGATGTCACCCAGTAGTCACCATACTGATGTCACCCAGTAGTCACCATTCTGATGTCACCTGGTAGTCACCATTCTGATGCCAAACAGGGCGCATACAGGTACCATGACAAAAAGGGCACATACGGGACCCATAACAAACATGGTATTCACAGACCTACACCATGACAAACAAGGTATATACAGACCAATACCATGACAAACATGGCATATACAGACCAATACCATGACAAACATGGCATATACAGACCAATACCATGATAAACATGGTATATACAGACCAATACCATGATAAACATGGCATATACAGACCAATACCATGATAAACATGGTATATACAGACCAATACCATGACAAACATGGCATATACAGACCAATACCATGACAAACATGGCATATACAGACCAATACCATGATAAACATGGTATATACAGACCAATACCATGATAAACATGGTATATACAGACCAATACCATGACAAACAAGGTATATACAGACCAATACCATAAGAAACATGGCATATACAGACCAATACCATGACAAACATGGCATATACAGACCAATACCATGATAAACATGGTATATACAGACCAATACCATGATAAACATGGTATATACAGACCAATACCATGACAAACATGGTATATACAGACCAATACCATGACAAACATGGCATATACAGACCAATACCATGATAAACATGGTATATACAGACCAATACCATGATAAACATGGTATATACAGACCAATACCATGACAAACATGGTAAATACAGACCTGTACCATGACAAACATGGTATTTACAGACCTGTACCATGACAAACATGGTATTTACAGACCTGTACCATGACAAACATGGTATTTACAGACCTGTACCATGACAAACATGGTGTATATAGGGACCAGACACAATCTTTCAGGACAGTGGTCCCAAATTAGAGGTTTCGAAGAACTACAAATGAAAAGGCAGGCCTGAATGATGATAACAGCCAACGATCTGTACAAGTATTGGGGGGGAATGGTTGGGTCTGCCTGGAAGCACAGTAATAACACGGCATGGCTGGCTGCTCCTACAAAGTAGCAAACAAAAGAACAAGTGGTCCCTACAGGGTGACAGCAAGCCTTTCTGCTCCCTATCAGCTTACACGTAGCACCAAACAAAAAGATTTGCCTCATGATCACTGGTGGCAAGCAAAACACTACCTACTGGGTTCATATAGACATTAAATGACTATTTAAGGAGGAGGAAATTGCTCCTAAATGACAGAGGGACAGGTAAAATTAGTAGTGAAAGGGGTCGGTTGTCACTGCAGGTTTTTATGTAGCTGTAACAAGAGCAGCTACTATGTAGAGACACCGAGTTTCTAGATCTATATCAAAACTCCGCACAAAATATGCTATTATTCCAAAGGTTCTGACTGCACTCTGTGCTGGTTATCATAGTTCAGCATCTAATGGAGAAGAATTCCTGCCAGCTTATCTGACTAAAAGCCACAGGGGTAACACGTACACCACAGTTTCCTTTGCAAGTTGCCATGCCTGTTGTTGGAGCCTGGTCTCCATGGGAACACCGCATGTGCTCTCTGAGCTACCAGACAACACCCAACCCTTCCAGAGATACATGGCCCTTGGTCTGTATAAGACTAGCCAGTGTTCTCAAGCTGAAAACCTCCATAGCAAAAGTTTCTTTACTTGTGGCATTTTTTTTTTTCACTTCTTTACACAAGAAACACTTATTTAACAGAAAACATGTAGGGATTTTGAAGAGCTTTGTATGAAAAATTTGCTGCAATGCTGTACTTGGAGAGCTGGCCCTCCTAGCCTCTCTTCACTGGTCATTTTATATATCAAATAGAATAGTATAGAATCCAGCCTCAACTCACAGACATATTCTGGCAAAGCCTGTCATAGGCTTGTCTTATACAGCATCTAGTCTGTAAGAGAATTGTCTTGTACAGCATCTAGTCTGTAAGAGGATTGCCCTGTACAGCATCTAGTCTGCAAGAGAATTGTCTTGTACAGCATCAGTCTGTCTTACAAAGCATACAGCCTGTCACAGGTTTGTCTACCATAATATGCCACCTGTTCCAGGTTTGGCTCATACAGCATCCACCTTGTCTCTTCCTGCTGCTAAATTTGCCAAAGCACATTGTCACTGAACCTAGATCAACTTTTTGAACAGCAGGACACTTGTGGAACCATTATTACCACTGTATAAGTCTTACAATCATTGCACTATAAGGCAATCCAGTTAAGATATGTTTAAATTAAAACATTTCTTTAAAATGAGAAATCATGGTCAAGGAACATACAAAGTTAATTACTGTCCTAAAATTTTGACTTTTGCAGTACTTTGTGCAATTTGACATCCAGTGCTCCATCTTTGGGGCAGTCCTCATACAGTGCTCCATCTTTGGGGCAGTCCTCATACAGTGCTCCATCTTTGTGCCAGTCCTCATACAGTGCTCCATCTTTGGGGCAGTCCTCATACAGTGCTCCATCTTTGGGGCAGTCCTCATACAGCGCTCCATCTTTGGGGCAGTCCTCATACAGTGCTCCATCTTTGGGGCAGTCCTCATACAGTGCTCCATCTTTGTGCCAGTCCTCATACAGTGCTCCATCTTTGGGGCAGTCCTCATACAGTGCTCCATCTTTGGGGCAGTCCTCATACAGTGCTCCATCTTTGGGGCAGTCCTCATACGGTGCTCCATCTTTGGGGCAGTCCTCATACGGTGCTCCATCTTTGGGGCAGTCCTCATACGGTGCTCCATCTTTGGGGCAGTCCTCATCACCTGCTGGACTCTCATGTAACATTACCCTCCTTGGCTCCCACTCAACAGCTTTGACCAGGATCTCTATGTTAGACATCCTTACCATATTGGGCAATTTTACAATAACATGGTCTGCTCTGTGGACCTCGCCGCCAGCTTTTTTAGCACCAGTGCTGTTTTTGATACTTCAATTCCTCTGGCATCACTTCTCATTCTCACTATCCTGTACAATTTACGCTTGGTTAATGAAAATCAACAAAAACAATACTAAACAAAAAAACCCCTAAACTAATAATAATTAAATAAACTTCACTAATTAATCTATTATACTGCATTAATTGCATTTGTGACTAAACAATTTGATTGGCATTTCTAATTGTATTTTAAGCAAACATTTAGCTGATTTTAACTTTACAAATATTTCACTACTGTTATTCGATTTTTAGATTCTGTTTTTTTTGGGGGGGGGGGATTGGTCGGTCACACAGACTCAGTTTAGTCTTCAAATGGTGAACTGACATACATGTAAATTCAAGGTATCTCAGGAACCTGGGCCACCACTTAACTTGAGCCCTCGATAGGATTCAAGTTGTCTTCATTTTGACAGCAACAGACCACATTTTGTTGTAATGATGACAGGTTTGCCGGTTAAGTACATCATTATTGCCAGTGGGCAAAGCCAGCTGTGCAGGGGGGGGGGGGGGTGGGAGGGGAGAGAGAACACTGATTATGCACAAGTTTAAGTGCTCCAAACCAGATTTGTGACAGGTCCATGATGTGGCATAAGATAAAATTGTGTTCGTCATTGGCTGCCAAATCATCAAAACTTAATGACCTGAATCTAAAAGAGTTTAGAGCAATCCCTTTGTGTGGATTTGTTTGTTTTGTTTCGTTTTTTTTTTTTGTTTGTTTGTTTTTTTTTCTTGTTTTTTTTTCCATGTGTGAGGCCACTTTGCACATTTCATGTCCTTGTGGTACAACTGATTATTATATTGATATAAACTGTTTGTTTCAACCTCTTCTGGAGACATGACATCAATGTGCAGTGTGTGCCAGCATGAAGCAGGCAGCCATCAGCAGGGACAGCAGTGACCAGCAGCAGTGCAGCAGCTGAGAGGCCTGCAGTCTCCTACAGTCTCCTCACCTGCTGCCTGTCAACCACGTGTTGTGACAGCCCATGGTGTCATCTCACACATCCACACCTCTTCATCATCTCCATCTGCTTTGACAGATGACACAGCCACCACACAACTGACAACGGCTCCACTTTGCTCATCCACGTGTTGCTGGCGAGATCAGTGGCTCATCCCCCGCCCTGGTAGCCTAACTAACCACTTAACGGTGCCAGGGTCATCTGTGGCCAGAATTAGTTAACTGCTCACTAGCACCTGCTGGGGGCTGTCCTTATCTGGCCAATAATGACATCACTAGCCGGCCCTCCATCAATGGTGGGTCGTGTCAAACTGACCATGAAATCAGATAAAGCAGCTTGCCATACACTGGGCCTCTCTAATTAATAGCTACAATTAATGAGAGTCTTCATTGTGCCCGCCAAATCCACACAGATATATCACAGTCGGGCTTCAATCACCACCCGGCTATCACCATATCTGCAGGGATTACTTCCTAATGATAGGCAAGATTACACTTAAAACAGCGCCCCAAAGTTTGCATGGCGGCATTATGGTCGATAATAGGGCGGCATAAATGAGACTCATTGGGAATCCAACTGTGCAGGATGAAATGATCTTAGAAACCACTTAGACAAATCTCCCAATTCAATTTGACAAGAACAAAATGACCGCTTATTAACTAATCAGCAGATGCTTGGGATGAAATGAAGGCACAGAGCGCCTTAAAGCTGACCTGTCACTGCTGCCAGGCAGCCTTTCATCTTGGCCCTGACACCAGCAATAAAGCCCCCTCTTTACAACCTGCTTAATCATATTTTCAATGACTTCACACTAAATCTACATAATTACCATGCAGAAAAATAAACACAATTTGCAGTGGCACTTTGCTGCGTAGTGTGATTTTAGATGACTGCCCACCTTGTGAACAGTCAATGAGTTGACATGGGCACCTGTAAGCCTCTTGTCCCCGCCCGTTGCGGGTCAATGCCCCCAGTTTTCAAGCCCAGATCATCTTTACTGCAAGCATCTGTTGGGTGCCCCTGTCCTGCTCCCTGAGTGAGCAGCAGCTTGCTATTGTTGAGGGCAGAGCAAAGACTGCTGTCAAAACTGGGGTTGTGTCTGGCGGGGCTGGCATTATGTATGTGTATGCAGGCAATGAAGCACACCTCACAGGGCCCCCTCCCAGGCGGCCAGCTCTTGGGCTGTTGCACCTCGCCTCACTGTGCACCAAATCAGGCATATTTGCAGTGTGTATAGGCCAGGCAGCTTACTCCACAGGCCAGTGTACACAATGTTTGCTTAACATCATTCACCTATCTCCCTAAATTATCACAAGATTTTTTTTTCTTTCTTCAATTTGCGAGTGGTTGCATGTAACGAGGCATGGCTACTTGAGACCCACAGCTGTATCTGAGACACACAGACTGCCTGTGGCCTCACTGACACCCTCCCACCCCACCCCCCACCCCACTCATACAAATCATATCCCTGTATCCTGCTTTTCAGACAAAAGCTGGCAATTCTTTAAATGAAAACACAATTTTTACACCCATTTTCATCAAACTCTTTTGGTCTGTGAGCCCCTGGCTCAAGCACTGCCTGTCCTCTGAAGCACTGCCTGTCCTCTGAAGCACTGCCTGTCCTCTGAAGCACTGCCTGTCCTCTGAAGCATTGCCTGTCCTCTGAAGCATTGCCTGTCCTCTGAAGCACTGCCTGTCCTCTGAAGCACTGCCTGTCCTCTGAAGCATTGCCTGTCCTCTGAAGCACTGCCTGTCCTCTGAAGCACTGCCTGTCCTCTGAAGCATTGCCTGTCCTCTGAAGCACTGCCTGTCCTCTGAAGCATTGCCTATCCTCTGAAGCATTGCCTGTTCTCTGAAGCATTGCCTGTCCTCTGAAGCACTGCCTGTCCTCTGAAGCATTGCCTGTCCTCTGAAGCACTGCCTGTCCTCTGAAGCATTGCCTGTCCTCTCCTGCCTGTCACCTCCAGGCTCCTAGGACCCAGGATGACCCTATCACCTTACTGTACAAAACAAGGTGCCACAAACAAGCTCTTATGTAACCATATTAATACACACTGCACAGTATCCACACTGATAAACATTATTTACTCTCTACACTGTAACATACTGCTCACTCATGTCACAACATGCTATCTTCCAATATCTATAGTCTAACAGTGAAAGAATATTACAGTACCTAAATTACTGGTTTAGTGAAAAAAAATAGTTACTATGCTGAGAATTTAATATTTCCCAAAGGAATAATATATTGTAACATAGATGTAGCTATAAGTGTGATAGTGTACACAGGGCCAGCACCTAATAGAGGAGTGAATGTAGTGAGGGTAAAGTACAGCTGTCAGCACTGACTGCACAATGTGGAGGCAAGTACAATGACCATGACTCACTGCTAGTCTGCTCCACACTCTCCACACAATCACCATCTAAGACAAAATAAACCATCAAGGCAATACACACTCACATCTTGTCCTTCACATTTTGTAGCCAAATCTTGGTCAATTTTCATCCAATCATATCATGTTGGGCTCAGAATATGGCAACTAGAGCAGTGCACATATTTAATATACTTAATTTGACCTCTACAGGTCAAGGATCAAGGTCATTTAGCCATCAAGAGATTTCCATCCAGGAGTAATTTGGTCCACTTCCATCTCATTTTAATCATGTTGGGCTCAAAATATAAGAATTGTAACTTTGCATATTTCTGTAATTTACATGTACCCTCTTCAGGCCAAAGGTCATTTACCTACCTGTAGATTTTTATCTACCTATAAATTGGTAAATTGTCATCCAGTTGCACTTGTGTTGGCTCAAAGATGTTAGGATTGTAAGGGGACCCCTTAATTGTAACAATGCCCACTTCTGTAATCTACATTTGGCCTCTAACTGTCCAAGGTCTGGATCATTAGTGTATGCTGCAAAAGGGGGGGGGGGGAGGGAGAAGAGACACCAAATTCGGAATGAAGGCTGTGGAAGGCTTCTTGCCAGCATTCACTTGCAATTAGAGATACCTAGTTCTAAACTTGTTTTCATAGTTTTGCAAATACTACTGAGCTGTGGACAAAATAATCTTCATAGTTTCACCAGAGCTACTGTTCATTGTTTTTTACCTAGTACTTTGAATCAATAAAGGTGTCATGTGACATGTTGTCACTGCAGCCAAGGAGCCAACAATTTGCCATTTGATGGTGCAGGTAGTTGTTGATATGGTACGTGGTACAATTCATTGAAACATGCAGGTGCCATAATAAATGAGTATATGGGGACAAATGCAAGGTATTTGACATGAATGATATTTACTTAATGTTTCTGTCCACATGAATTGAGAGCCAGAATGATCATTGAAGAGAATGTTGTGAAAGAACAAGAGGACTTTCCAATGCAGTCTTGCACACAGCCACACTCATGGCCTGCCTGCAGTCCATCCCCATGGAATAGTGTTCAACTGCAGTCCAAATCAACCAAAGTCTGTCTGGCTGATTAAGGGATTAAAATTGGTGTGTGGCTGTAACAGGTTGCCTACACAAAGTAGTTTCATTGGTCCTCTTGTTGTGTGGCCTCTGTCTGACATGGTGGCTGGCATACACAGTGTTTATCAATAATTTGGACAATCGTAGAGCTTTTCAGCATTGTATATCATTGTGCTACACTGATTAAAGACTGCAACAACATCACAGCTCATAGCCACACTTTCGGAAACTGCTTCATTCCATTCCAAGTAATTTGAAGTCTATTAAACTTTCACCAGTTTTCGCTGCATTTGCATCCAATATTGTTTCCCATCTTTTCAGATGCCAAGAAAAACAGAGCAATTGTACTATGTACCATGGAGAGCTGGTCTCTACACCAAAATCACCAACTGAATGAAATTCCTTGCCTTGATGAAAACTTGCAAACTGTGTATAGAAAATTCAAACAAAGCATCAGCTTTGTTTTCATATATTTTGAGGCATACAAGGGACAGTTTATCTGTGTCATCCAGTTGTCTACTAAGCCACTGCAAACAGGGCTGACTGGACACCACTGCAGACAGGGCTCACTGGACACCACTGTAGACAGGGCTCACTGGACACCACTGCAGACAGGGCTCACTGGACACCACTGCAGACAGGGCTTACTGGAGATCACTGCAGACATGGCTCACTGGAGACCACTGCAGACATGGCTCACTGGACACCACTGCAGACAGGGCTCACTGGACACCACTGCAGACAGGAATGACTGGACACCACTGCAGACATGGCTCACTGGACACCACTGCAGACAGGAATGACTGGACACCACTGCAGACAGGGCTCACTAGACACCACTGCAGACAGGGCTGATTAGACATCACTATAGACCACTGCGGACAGGGCTGACTGGACACCACTGCAAACAGGGCTGACTGGACACCACTGCAGACAGGGCTCACTGGACACCACTGCAGACAGGGCTCACTGGACACCACTGCAGACAGGGCTCACTGGAGATCACTGCAGACATGGCTCACTGTGGATGGACATGGATCTACAATACCTTCTCACCGATATTTCACTCGACATAGAAATGACAGCCAGGTTCCTATTCCTTCTAGAAATTCGACAAAACATTGTATTAGGTATTACCTTCCAACCCTCTTAAAAAACACACAACCCTGTATCAAAGATAAATTTTTCACACATTCTTATAATGGTTTTGCAACCTACATAAAGCTTTTCTTCGTGAAGCAATATAAAGACACTTGTACAGTTGCACACTGTTATGTTTGTGGTAATTAAGTGACTTTATATTTACCCTGTATATTTAAGCTTCTAATCTCTGTTCTTAATATTTTTGCCAGTTGTTTGCTAATTACAATTTTACCGAAAGGTGGCCTTGGCGATAGCGGATCATAGAATCCTTAGCCAAGGTCATCCTAATATCATCTAGTTCAATTATGAGTTCTTGGTTATTGCTTAATTACCACTTTGTCACTACAAACGTTGAAATTCATGTAACCCATTTCATATCATATTGAATAAACTGTTCTGAGTTCTGAGAGTTCTGAGTTCTGAGACCACTGCAGACAGGGCTCACTGGACACCACTGCAGACAGGGCTCACTGGACACCACTGCAGACAGGAATGACTGGACACCACTGCAGACATGGCTCACTGGACACCACTGCAGACAGGGCTGATTAGACATCACTATAGACCACTGCGGACAGAGCTCACTGGACACCACTGCAAACAGGGCTGACTGGACACCACTGCAGACAAGGCTGACTGGACACCACTGTAGACCACTACAGCCAGAGTTGACTGGAGACCACGGTACACAGGGCTGACTGTCTGCAGTGTGGGATACAGCCATATCTCCATCTACTTCTTGCCAAAAATCCTACACATTGACCAGGTTTGCTGTCAACATTGGCACTAGATCTGACTGAATCATCTTGTGTTTTATTGCAACTGACTTGGTCAGCTGAGCTTTTGTCATCACTTTGCCTCCATGGTGTAATCAACCATGTTACTCCTTGAGGTGGCATAAACAAAGCCTTGTGCCCCATGTAGCCCTGTCTTCCCTCTTCTCCTGTGTCCTGCCCTTCATTTCCAGACCAATAAATTTACATTCTTTTTGGTCATGATAGGAAGATTAAAAATGTTTCATCAAACGGGGACAATTTAATTCTTCATTACAGAAATGCAGACTTTTGTTAATGGTCTAATTTGAACATTTTTTGAGCTCATGTCCTTTCATATTTATGATAAACTTTCAAAATTTGTAGACTACAACTTCTCAATATTGTGTAGCTTCAGTATTTTCTCTGATTTACTGTAACTCTTCAGTAAGAGATATACTAAAGGCTACATTATTTTGTTATTTTTGCAAGTCTTCCCTGAAAGTTTCTTTGAAAAAAATCTAATGGTCAGCATTTAACAAACTGGATGGCACAAACAATGTGTAAAGTTCCTGCTGTCTGTAGACTGGTTACTGACTACTGTAGACTGGTTACTGGTGGCTATAGACTGGTTACTGGTGGCTGTAGACTGGTTACTGGTGGCTATAGACTGGTTACTGATGGCTATAGACTGGTTACTGGTGGCTGTAGACTGGATAATGGTGGCTGTACACTGGTTACTGGTGGCTGTAGACTGGTTAATGGTGGCTGTAGACTGGTTACTGGTGGCTGTAGACTGGTTAATGGTGGCTGTACACTGGTTACTGGTGGCTGTAGACTGGTTAATGGTGGCTGTACACTGGTTACTGGTGGCTGTAGACTGGTTCCTGGTGGCTGTAGACTGATTACTGGTGGCTGTACACTGGTTAATGGTGGCTACAGATTGGTGTGACTGGGATGCAATGACATACATCTGTACTTTCTAGATGTGATGGATACAGCTGTGTGGTCACTCAGCACAGGATCTTCCTTAAATGATGAAACAACCACTTTCTCTGATGCGTTCATTCCCAACATTACAGTTCCACCATCTTTTCCCCAGAATAGACTGTTCCTCCATTCTCCACAAACTATGCACATTAACCATTATTAGATAGGTTCCCAAATATTTTCTGTCATTTCAGTACATTCAAAATCATTTCTTTGAGCTTTATTGAATACCACAAGAGGTATGGTAGTAAAGTAACATTAGCACAAGGGTCAAAACATTGGGTGAGAGCTGCGGGGGGTTAATTCATGCTGTTAATGTGTGAATGGCCTACACAGCCCCCCCAACCCAATGCCCAAAAATGAAGCTAATTTGGGTTGCAGCAAAGGGTGTGCACCAGGCAGGTGACATTGAACATTGGGCCTGAGAGGGCACCCCCTACCCTTCCTTTGTCCCTCACAAGTGGGAACTGCCCACAACTCTACTGCACTATTTGCATTTCATTCAGAAAGAAAGTGGTTTGTAAATTAACTTGTCTTCATGTCTGCAAGTGTGAAATGTGAGCTGTGGTACAGCTCAATACAAGACAATCAAGGTACCCCCCTCTACTGCCACTCACAAATAATACATTTTATAAATGTGACATTTCTATAGCTGTCTCTGTATACTTCTCTACCCACAGAACAAAACCCTTCAATGCAGTCTCAGAGAACTGCTTGTGACCTGCTGTTATATACTGGGCCACAGGCATCCTGCAGGACAGTCCCTGCCCACTACAAACACCATGGCCATACTGCCCAACCATGGCCATATTGCACACCATGGCCACAGTGCACACCATGGCCACAGTGCACACCATGCCCACACTGCACACTATGGCCATATTGCACACCATAGCCACACTGAACACCATGGCCATATTGCACACCATGGCCATATTGCACACCATGGCCATATTGCACACCATGGCCATATTGCACACCATGGCCACAGTGCACACCATGGCCACAGTGCACACTATGGCCATATTGCACACCATTGTGACACTGCACACCATGGCCATACTAGAAACTGTGGTCACACTGCACACCATGGCCACACCCCACGGCTCTCTGAACCTGCACCACACCCCACTCTGTGGTCCACAGACATTTCACCTGTATGTCACACTGTGCCCACAAAACGAGCAGGGACTGCTGGTACCATTAGCCATTCAGCCAAATGCTAATGTTTCATTCATTTGGCTAAAGAAGTTTGCATATTGCCAATTTATTTTAACATGAATGATATGAGGTTGAATTCTGCAGTGATTACCATTTCATTTTCCAATTTTGCTACTAATTTTGAAGGCCCAGATGTGTCCCTGCAAGAGAGTTATGACTTTCTCCCCTCCATCTGGTCTTGTAAGCATCCACTGATTAATGGTGGAAGTTATCACTTTGGGCTAATATAGTATGTGCAAAAGAGGACACCTTGTGCTGTATGCCCTGCCACTACAGCCTACAACACGCTACCAAGGCATGGACTTGATTTACTTTCATTTAATCCCTAAAGTGCTAATCACAGCTACAGCCGTTTCCTCATTACTGTTCAACATATAATGGTTAAAAGATCCAAATTCCTCATGAAGATACCTTTCATTCAAGTACCAGCAAGCCTAGTCTTAAGCAAAATGTAGTCTTAGTCGTATGCGCAAAGTGCCCTGAGGAAAGCTGTTGACTCAATCTTAAATCAGAGCTTTAAGCGTTAAGCTTTCACATGACCTTGGCAGTCAGGTGAAGTAGCAATGATAACTGAAGTCATTACAGAAACCAGCATCAAGTACAAAGTCAAAGTGCCAGCTCCAATAATTTTTCATTTATTATCTAGAAAGAAGATTTTGTAAAGTTTCCCTCATTCATTAACCATTAAGTCAATGTTATTTAATTATGTAGTCCAAGCACAGGGTCAATATCATGTGATATCTTATTGTGATAAATACCCTGGGGGGGGGGGGTCAATACAGGGACATATGATGTCCCTCTGTGGACAGTGAATACAAACAGAATACATGTACTGTCAAACATCAAAGCAATCTGGCACCATTACAATCAATCAACCAGAGCCATTTGGCAACATTATAATCAATCAATCAAACTTTTTTTTGAATTCAAGGAATGCAATTTGTGCAAAGTCCCAGCTCTGTCAATTCTCATATAGACCCTTTATGACCCCAGAGGGCAGCACTTCAGGGTGATCATTTGCATAATTTTACTTCTTTGCATAACAATAAATCACTTTGAAGCTTTTGTTAAGCAATTTCCAAATTTATACAAAGGAACGCAACCATGTAGCTGCCATCTGGGGTCCTAAATTCCACTATTAGCTGGGCACAGAAACATTGCTGATAGACAGCCTTGCAGCACCATAGCTCCAGCACTTGGCATACCAGGAAGTGTGTCTGCCATTTTTAAGAAAGTACCCAAGGAATTTTGGAGGCCTCTTCATGAACTACAATAATCCATAAAAATGCAAACTCATAGGAGCAACAGAGGTTAACAATGTGAATTATGGAAGGGCAGAAGAGGGAAGGTGGGCTGTGAGATATGTTGAGCTTACTCACAATTAAGTCTGATCCAGTAACTGGGTGACTACTATTTCTAATTCCTGTTTTCCTGTCATCTCTGGACAAAGTTGTGAATTGGTATTTCCCTCAAAAGTAAAGTCTTCTCACTTTGATAACCTCCTATCCTCAATATCAGTCACTTTATATAAAATTTCTAATGCATTTTTGTTCTTATGACATGAACTATCAAATTTCACTTTATTCCGTTAAATTCCTATGGATCGGGCAAGAACTACCCCCAGACCAGATGAAATGGTGCCCACTGTCTCTGATTCAGAGGTGGCCATTGTCTACAGAACACCATGTCCAAATTTGAAAAGTTTCCCACTACTTTGCCAGAGTTGTGTCAGGACAACAATTTATAAATGTTGACAGATCATAAATAAGACATATGCCCCCCCAAAACAAAACTCCCCCCAAAGTTTTCTGAAATGGGCTTTTACCTTAAAGTGGCTTACATTTTGTATTAGTAGCCCTGAGCTAAATGTGTTGTCAAGTGTGTGTGGTAGGTGCCCATTGTCTGCCTTCATTGACCTCCTATCATAACACACTCCTCTTGATAGTCCACCCCTCATACCTTATGGTCACTGCCATCAGCCCCTACTTGTCACTTCAACTCTTTCAGCACCGATCACCACTTGAGTCAATCTACTTAAGTCAGACTAGTCTGAATTATTATTAGGATCCCAGATTCATATTCCCTCATAAAAAGACCTTTCAAGTACCTGCAAGCCTATTATAGTTCCAGAGAGAATATTCCAGGTCAACAGCTTTTCTCTGCATGCATTGGGCGCAATGCCCCAAATGCCTGCCAAGAAAAGCTGTTGACTCAGTCCAAAATTTGCCACTGAAAGAGTTAAAGAATCTTGTTTTTTTTGATGATTTATTTCATCCAATCACAATGAAACTAGTTTCAACATAAACTGTATATTCGCCATTTGTAAACCATCTGAGACGTATTTTTTTACATGTTGACACTAACATGGTGTTGGGTCTCAGTATAAGGTTTACTTTAAGCACTAGGTTGAATCTAAAGATCCAGGAAGAAGCTGGTTGTTGCAGGACTCTGGGTGGCAGCTTTGTGTCCATCAGGACGCTCACATCACTAGCACCTCACTGTCTATATTTAGGCTGTTCTAACATGGGAACCAGCAGCACCAGCAGACAGCCACAGTTGTGGTGGGGCACCCTTGGCTCCACCATCTCTATTTTCCCAGGGAGGCAGCCTGCTCTGGGTGCTGGCAGTCTGTCTGTGTTGTTGGGTAGACAGGGGACCCCGGCTTTGAAGAGTGAGCGTGACAGCCAGCCAGTCGTGCCTGGGCATTAACTTGGCCGGTGTTAGTGCCACTGGTCACTGGCCTCATCTCTATTCATAAGTGACACACAATATGGCAGAGTCCTCTCTCGCTCCAGCACCTCCCTCGGCCTCCCTGGTGGTCGATCCATTGCGCGTGCCTTCGCATTCATTCTGAGGGTCAGGAAGAGAGCTGGTTGCCAGGTCTGCCACATAAAGAGACGAGTGTCGTGAGGTATCACCACTGTAGTCCTGTCCTCTCATCTGACAACCTCCACTTCACCCTTAATCCCCTCTCCCCTCCCACTGACAACCTTTCTCTGCTCTTGGCACAAGACGTTAGAACCCTGGCAAGCCTTTGTGCTGGGGGAATGGTCTACCCCTGTCAGCCCCAGCCTGGCTCGCACCCCACTGTACAAGTCACCCACAGCAGGCAGAAGGCAGAGAGAAGTTCTCATATGGACAATTATCATGATTATAGCAGGCAGCACTTTTAGGTCACAACATTCATGACTTGGTGAGAAAGATGGCAACAAACCAAAAAAAAATACAAACAAACAAAGAAAGAAAAAAAAATGCCCAAGCATCTCTGCCACAAAGTTGGTGGTCAATGTCAAACACAGAAAAAAAAGTCATTTTAGTTGATACTGAAATCTAAACAAAGGTATCTGGACACAATTTTTTACCCTTTTGAGAAACGTATGAACAAGTTTTGTGGGTTTTTTTGCATACAGTATCCATGGTGACAGCATAAATCAATGTACTGCAAATTCTCTTTGTTGTGTTATATCCTTATTTTAATAATTTTTCTGATGACACAAAATTGTGAAAACAAGGACAGAGGGAAATAGAATCTTAAAGACAGGTTTGATCAGAACTATGTCCAAAACAGTGACATGAAATCTTCAGTTACATGACTAAAACGCAAAACCTGTGTAAGTTATACACATGGAAATAAGTGTATTGACAGCAGTCAAAGAGTCGTAAGGTCAGCACAAGTGAAGACGGCAGAAACCACAAGGCAAGAAGTCATAGGTGATGGCACATTGAGTCTGTCACGACAGACACACACACTGACCACCAGGTGACTGGCGGCTCAGCGGGGCCTGTCACAGGCCCTGGCTTCAAATAATGTACAGCATGCTGTGGACACACTGAAAGGGCAGATTAACAACCTGTTACCACCACTTGTCCATTGTCACACGCTCAACCCACTGCTCCCCACCGCCCCAATTCAACAGGGTAAATATTTGAACAAACAGCAGAGTCAGGCAATAACATATGTAATTAAAGCCCTCATAATGGAGGGCACCTTTGTGTGGTGTGTGGGCCAGTGCCTCAGCCGTGCTGCTGTCTTGTCCGGGAGTCTGTCCAGCCATAGCTCTCACTGTCAATGTGTGCACCGCATCCTGACAAGTCATGGGAAAAGTGGGCTCCATCACGACATCCCCGGCCTGCCAGGGCCTGCCAGGGCCTGCCACCCCACGGCCTGGCCACCACTTTTATTGTGTGCACCACAATGTGTACAGGGAAAATAAAAGGAGTCAACAAGTGGCCCAGTGCTGTCTGCTGCCTGGCGGCATTGGTCAGGACAGATTAGACACTTACAGGCCTCTAAAGCCTCTCAATCTGTGCCCACACAAGGGGGACATACAGCGGCAACCGCACACACAGCCACAAGTGGCTGCATAAAGACTTATCTCTACCTGTTCACCTCTCTGCCAGCCACATAGCACACACAAATGACATCACTCTTGTCTACAAAACTCTCCCTGAGCCATAACCAGGCAGTACCCTGGAAACAAGGGGGGACCCACACACCTTCCACTACAACAGTCTCCGCCATATATGGCTGTGATTCTGGTATCACCTTCATGGGGGGGGGGGGAGAGCTAATTACTACATCGGTGCAACTAATAATGTTGCCCTAGTACAAGGTAATTAAAGAAAATGTACAAATAATGGTTGGTACGGAGTAGTGGTATGGAAATTAAAAAGGCTTCCAGTACGTAAGTACAGCAAATAACAAGGCATAAGTGACAAACGGGGGAAGGGTTTCACAATCTGTCCAAGCTGCCCCATAAACAAAATTACCAGAAAGCCATATATGTTTTGTATTTCAGCTTCCTTTTAAGTTTCACTGGAACAGTGAATGACATGTCTGGGGATTGTATTAACAGTGGTCTCCACATCTGCCACATAATTGATAACATTGCCATCTATTTTCCACTGCCCTCCACATTTTGCTGGTCTCAACTGCATGAATGGTATGCGGCTAGTAACAAGTCTCTCTTCCAGTTCTATCATTCCTGTTATTACAGGGGGTAACTTCGGAAACGACATTCCGTTCACAACTGCAAATGTGGGCACCCCAGCATTTGTCATTTTGCTATCTTCTTGGTGAAAAGTCCCTGGAAGACATGTGGTAGGACAAGTTTGTGGAACTGGATTTTCTTCTACATCATTTGCCATTTTGAGCAAAAGGACACAATAACTCATTCATACAATGAACACTGTATTTCTTTTTTTGTACCAACAATCTGGCAATAACTTGTTACTAATCAGTTACAACCAACGTGACTTATTACAAAGTTTTGGTGCTGGAATATTTAATATGTGGAAACCTGATCAAGGCACTGCCCATGGCAAATTATCACACTTTCCTTGGATATGTGTAGTAACCGAGTTATTGAATAACATGGCTCATTGATCATGGCTAGATGCTGGCATTGTTTTGGAAAACTGTGGCAATGCAAAGTCTAACATTTGGAATGAATAAGATATCTGGCACATTGATCAAGGCAAAGACTGTGGCACTCTTCTTGGCAATATGTGGCAAAACATAGATATTCTATGATAATATACTCAAAAATGTGACCCACAAAACATGGATAGGCAGTGGTACAATTTTGGCAATGTATTGCAATAAATACAGTTGCTGCATAGTGTTAATATTTGGCAAAAGTACAATTTTTGCTGCCAAACGTGGTCAGCGGTCAGTAAAAATGAAGTTTTTGCTGTCAGCGGTCAGTGAAAATCAAGCTTTTTGCAGTCAGCGGTCCGTCAAAATCAAGCTTTTGATAGTCAGCGGTCACTATACTAAACGAAAAAAAAATCTGTGATAACAATGATTAACGGTCCTTCTAAAAATTTGCGGTCACTTCGAATGGAATCAAAGCAAGGTTTGACGATACTGGCATGCAGACGTCCGATCAATTTTCTATGCTGGAAGTGTAAATTTACCTAACTTGGAAACGGCCATAAAATCACATATAAACCCCGGTAATATCACTCACCATCAGGCATATGTTCTTAAAAGGTCTTTAGCCTAATATTAGGAGGAAATTTGTGTGTTAACATGCTTCAAAGTGTTAATATTATTGTTTCAACTTCGCATGTGTTTACTCGCAACAGCGAGGATGCGTCCATGTTGACCAACTTGCATGATGCATCATGGGAGTTCTTTCCTCTTTTTTTTTTGTTCCGACTGCGTACGGAAATTACCGATGTTCGAAGTTAATAAACACGACCTGGTTTTGTGAAGCGATCACAATGAAGCATGAGCGTATTTTCAGGTACAAATAATGATGGAATCTGTTAATCTATATCGCCAAAGCAGCCAGTTATCACCCTTTTTACAGTGGTTTAAATTTAAACCGCTAGCAACCAAATTGACTGCACCGATCATTGTATTTTTTTTTTTTTGCCATGACAATGCTGCAAGGCCATTTCACTGTGTGGCAGTAGTCGACCCAAGTATTGACAAATGAACCACTCTCAAAAGTCTCATCCCAATAAAATTTTATTACCATTTCCCGTTGCCTCATCCTCTATAGAGCTACCACATTTGTCCCCAGAAGAGTTTGTGTCAGACCTGTTTACTTCTACAATTTCTCTGTAGTTTCTACGGAATTTGAATGCAAAATACGCTCAATGGATCAGCCATCAATTTCTACACCTACGCTTGCGAGCAAAATTTTCGACATAATTTTCACATTCTATTTTTGAATTTTGGGCCAGTATTTTCCATAGGAGCATGGTATTGTTCAGTCAGCCTGAGCACTGAGGATTTAATACTAAGTGCCAGGCCAGCCAGTGATGATGCTTTAGAAGTTGTTGCAACTTATTGACAGCTGAGCGGATTACTAAGCGTTCCCTTTGAAGTCCAGTCAAACACAGGTCCCGGTGGGCCATATTTGCATACCTGTTGTGACCGGTCACCTGCTGTGTGTGGTCACTTTTACTTGGCAGAAGGGGGGGACCGCATACAGCAGGTACTACTGTACATAGATCAGTGATCAGGCGCCTATTACCGTTGTTTACCTCAGTTTTAGCGGCACTGCAGCACGGCTATGTTCACCGTAAGAGGAACGTTATGATTGGTGCAATAAGCCTCATGTGACCTACACCATGACAGGGAGCAGTACGTACACGTATTTGGTTGCGATGAGAAGGAATCAAAATAACTTTGGACGACGAACCCCTCCCGAGGCATATATCCCTTTGCATGATTGGATTAGAGTCACGGTCAAGGTCGCCGAAAATTTGCGCTAAAATAGTAGTTCCCAGTTGATATTCATGGGAGCAATGTGGGGGAAGCAAAACTGAACTAGTTTACAGATGACATGTCATTCACAGTAATATATACATGGTTGTTACACTGTTTCAACAAATATTGTGAATCTTTGTTTCACTGCTGCATAAATTACCATGTAACAGCTGCCATACAACGGGATTATATGCACTCGTTGCAAGATACTAAAACGGCGCCTCTTCACTCATTGGCAAAAAACAAAGAATACTATTTTTTTTCTGCACTACTTGAACAAACTATGTTCTCAACCCCTTCATATTATCACAGGCCACGATTTATAACTATAAGAAATTTTTTAAAAATCAGGAACTGCGGTTTCCAGGCTTTTCTGACCCCCAACAACTATACCATAGGATAGGTCGGTGACAAGGTCTAAAGACCCTTCCCCAAAAAAAGCCCAGTACTCCAGTATGGAAACCCCCCCCCCCCCACCCCATGTGATGCTCAGTCTGTGTACCAAACACCACAGAAGATGATCAGAGTTGAGGCACCTTATGTATACTGTGCATAACATGTAGCAGGCACCACACAAAGCCCAGTCCCACTGCAGCTATCCCATGCACCATATGCATGCTCATGGGACACACGAGCTGTTCCATACACCACAGGCATAGCCACACCAACAACTCTCTTTAAAATGAACTTCCTGCAAATTGACACAGTAAAACCCTCATTTATATATGATTTGAAATACAAACACAAAAAGAATTGACTGTGTTAGTCTTTTATCACACAAAGTAATGAAGATTTTTTTTTCCCCCGAAATTTACTGTGACAAAAATTATTAGCATAGTTTGATATTAATACAACAGAGCTCCCGGGCGACCTCCTGTCCGGCAAAGCCTTTTCTAATTTTATTTTGAACTGTACAGGTCACAGTTGCCATCAAGAATCCGCCAGGCATCTGACTGCCCTATGCTCATCTGGTACATAGTCTTCCTATCACTGCACAACATCCAGTACCTACTGAACACTGACAGTGCCTGGCACTGTAGGCAACGTACACTGTGTCACCACACAACGTACACTGTGTCACCACACAACGTACACTGTCACCACACAACGTACACTGTGTCACCAGACAACGTACACTGTGTCACCACATAACGTACACTGTGTCACCACACAACGTACACTGTCACCACACAACGTACACTGTCACCACACAACGTACACTGTGTCACCACACAACGTACACTGTGTCACCACACAACGTACACTGTCACCACACAACGTACACTGTGTCACCACACAACGTACACTGTCACCACACAATGTACGCTGTGTCACCACACAATGTACACTGTGTCACCACACAGCTGTTTGATGTACAGTATCTGTACAGATGAGGAGTCAGCGTTGCACCAAAAAAAAAAAAAGGAGTTGGACTAGGGGAGCTGCTTCTCAGCAACAGCTTGTGATCAGAGATATCTAGCTCAAAATATCAGTGAGCCTGCTTACTGTCTGGCGGGACTCTTTATATGCACTCATCTTGTTGCTTAAATTACAGCCAACAGCAACTTCACAAGGTCAATATAAGCTATAGATGGCGCTAGTAGCAAGGACCACAGGCTGGGCCTGGATGGGTATTTAGGCTGGATGAGTGGTCCATCAGGAGATGTCAAATGCTGAGGATACTTTCACCCGATGGAATCATTGGAGAACAACATTGTCTACTTTGTTATGTCACCCCCTCACCCTCAGACACCTATATACATGTCTCCCATTCAGGCTGAGTCTTCCACATCTTGCTTTGTGGCAAGCAACCCTTTTTCTTGAGAACAAAACCCTGTAAGAGATGATTGGCAGCAGTTGTCTGGGGTGGCTTCCAGGCCAGGACAGTTGTTTTAGCTGCACCTCTGGGCCTGGCTGACAACTGTACATTTGACAACTCTGCCACTTGAGCAGTAAGCTGCGTGTGTAGACAGCCCATGCGCTGAGACAGCAGTGGTGTGGTGTTTATTGCCTCCATCAGGTGCTGACTGAAGAGTCAGCCATGCAAGACGCTGCCCAATGAAGCATGCTGGGAGAGGCAGCAGACCCAGTGTGTATTCAGCAGTGCTGGCTAATGGACACCTCAGGTTACTGTACATTGCGTGACAGCCTCCAAAACACAACCTATTGGCCGGTGCTCTAATGGAGGCAAAGAGAGCTTTACCAGTGCTTGATGTACATGTTATTGTGTGCCCACAAATGGTTCTCTATCGTGTTACAACCTGAGTGGTGCGCTTTGTGACGTCCCACCAGCCGAAGATAACATAGATGTATCCGGGTGGCCTGTTGACATAAAGTTTGCCTGATCACACGAAAAGTACACGGCTGGTTGATCTGCCTTTGCCTTGTACTGAAGTAACTCTACAGATGTTTTTGTGTCTCTCCGATACATACCAGGTCCTGTTCACACGAGAAACTCAACTTTTGCCACAGCAGTGCTGCCTACAGTAATGTGACACCACCGCACATCTCTCTCTCAGGGCTGAAAACAGCAGATCTTAAAATGTCACAACTGCACGTCTGCCGCTCAACCTTTCATTGCAAAGTGACATGCTACAGGCCAATGCTGATCCTCACAACAAAAAATCCTGCCGTGTTCAGGATGGTAAATCAAGCCACATGTTTGGTGTCCACACATGATCTCTAAACTTGTTAAAGTGCACATACACAGGCACTACACCACTAATTAACATACCCCACTTTACTGCCCCCTACCCCAGAGTTAGCCCTAATGCCTCCCTGACTGTCTGAAAACAGCAGGTTTTGTTGGTTGGTGACAGGCTGGTCATATCTAGTAATTGACAACATAACTCAAGCTGCCTCACACCTCACCTGCCAGGTATCTGTACCTTAAAACATCACCTCACCATTTCACTTCTCACTGTCTCCACCTCTAAGTGTCTTCACCTCACTGGACACATTTGGAGAGTCCTGCCCTGGTAGAACATGAGGTGACCTCCCCTGAGTGGGAAAAAAATAGCAAAATAGGAAAAAAATAGCTTTTTTCCACTTTGCCAGAATGTGTACACCCCCATAATCCTATCAAGTCCCAGCAATGTGATGATGCAGTACAGACACACTCTGCAGAAGAACATACATATCATATCAAGGGGTAGGACGGCTTGTTTGAATGCTTGACACTGACCATCTACCAGTACTTTAAGGGAACACAAGATACACTTATTCTTCTAGCAAACTAAGTAACCTCAACCAAGTGCAATAATAATTTGGCATCCAAACTATAAAGTTTAGTGTCTTTTAAGTTGCAACAATCTTCCTAATTAAACTGATCTCCCATCTGACCAGTAAGACATGTCTAGCTTCCAACACGTGCCCAGATACACTGTTGCACTTCCCTGCTCAGCACGTACAGCTTTAAGTGAGACTCTTAACACAACTTTGAAATACTAGAGGACTGTGACAGTTCTGTGTCAGCTGACCTTGGCTGCACGGACTGAAGTGGTCCTGTGACCTTCAAAATAATATCAAGGTCACCTCTCTTTCAGACCACCATCACCAAATGTCACAGTCTTCACTCACAACATCCTGCAGTCATCATTTTTGAACTGCAACATTTGTTACAGAACAAACAGTAACAGCAAAATCTGAGTGACAGTTTCGGGGAAGTCAAAATTAACAAAAACTATCAATAATTCATTTAAATATATAGATAACTGCAGCACCACCTGCTGAACAACTTTAAGGTCAGGGAGGACCAGAAGTGTGCCTGTTTAATTTGCAGAGAAATTGGGCCACAGGTTTTGAAGATTTGTTCAAAGATGTTGCCAAAAAGGGGGGAAAAAAAATCAAAATTTAACGTGACAGTCAGCGGCATAATGCTCTGCTGACATCTATATTAAATGTCCATCACCAAAAGTTGATTTGCTGAAATGTGCTCCCTCCATGACTCAGACATTAGTGCAGGTTATCCATAAGCTGCAATGTCAAACTTCTGGACGAACACACATTTGTGGTACATTTGGTATCATTCACCTTTTTCTTTATCCCCAGGTGCATACTGTATACTCACATATATAGTTTTCAAATGTAGTTCTATGTTCTAATGGTTTGGGGACCTTGGACGCACACAGTACTTTAACATCTACTTAGCATTTAAATTCTTTATGTTGACTACTCTATTCCTTAAGTTGCACTAAATTCCTTTTTGTTCTGATGACAAACTCATGTTGTATTCATGAGCAAAGATCTGTCAATTCCTCTGCCAATTTTGTTCAGCCAATGTATAACAAGTCCTTCCTTCTTGCATGAGCCTGCAGCCTGCAATAGGCGTTAACTTAAATTATGTCTATCTTTATTTTGGCATTTTGTCTGGATCTCAATATCATTAAGAAATGTATCTTTGTAATTGATACAGGTGCCAAATTGATACCTGACATATAAAATTACCAGGAATATTTGACAATTTAATTTACCGTGAATATTTGACAATTTAATCTACTTCCAATATATAGCGTAAATACATACAAAGATTTGTTCTGACTGCATACTGAATGCAGAAAAAAGGGTTGCTATTAGAAATACTGACAAACTGAGGAGTTATCAGTTATGATTGTCCTGCTGAAGAATTGTTTTGGTACCAAGATTCTTCTTATAAGCACTTTACAGCCATGAGCTCTTTGTTTCAAATTTCACTGGTCTCCATATGAGCTGCTTTCCTCAAATGCCAATGGCCAGAAAATGATGCAAATACACGACTGTGGACCTACAGAATATGCAGAGGTTGAGTCTCAAACTGTGACAGTGTTCAGGGACTGGCTGACTCTTTTACCAAAACACCTCTAATCAGTGCACAGACTGTTACACAGATATAGTAACCTGTGCTTATTGTGACCATGAGAGACGTCCTGAATGCCCCCTCAGGCAGCCGACAGATTGTGCCCTCATGGAGGGCATGCTGGTAGAAGCTATGTGCCCCTGGGTGAGGCTGCCTGCACCGCCCCGCTGGCAGCGTAACTTGACCCATACACCCCAACTGGACACCTCGCACATCAAAGTGCCGCAAGTTTACAGTGCAGCCCAGCGCCATTGTTGGCCACCAGCGCCATGTTTAAACAGGTGCTGCAGAATGGGAGGACAAAACTGCTGTTTGTTGCCCAGCAGGCAGACCACAGGCACCAGACCTGACAACCCTGTACTTGCCAGCACTAAGGGACCACAGTGTGCAGTGGTGGGTAAACCTGGTCTGCGGCCTACAACTTTGGCACTGGCCCCCTACAGTGACCACTGATGGTAAGGACTTGTGTGTTTTGCCAAGCTGACTACAAGTGTCTGTGTATGGACTGCCTGCTTCTGGCCTGACAAGTGGCCGCCCTGGGCTCTGTGCACACCTTGTCTTATCACTCATCTCCCCCCCCCCCTTTTGCTGGTCTACACACACACAGGCCTTTTGCCTTTCTTGTAAAAACACCCTACCCTCTCTACTGACACACTGTACTGCATTGTTATTCGCTTTCTTGACACAGTCTCAATAGGGAAGGGCAGTTTCTTAAGTTTCGAGATACCTCCACTACACGGCACGAGTCATTGCTTTCATCCGGGTACTCGCCTGCGGGTGAACATTGGTCTCGGTGGATTTGCAAACAGTGTGATAACATTGTGCGTATCGGCAATCAAAGTCCCAAAAATGTTCCTTTTCACGTAATATCTGCTAATAAATATTACACACACGAAAGATAAGATTGTATTATAGCAGAGCATGAATGCATTTGTGCGTATGTTGTGTTAAAAAAGTTAAAAATCCATTTGAATCGCGGTGACCGGGAACCGCATTCTGCTTGTTAGTATGTTACATTCCTGCGTAGCCCCACTCGACTAGCCTATGTAAATGGTCGAAAGAAATGCAATAATAAAGAATATTCTTCGACAGTTATTAAGATAATGCAATGATCACATATAACAAATTATCGACATAGCACATAATATGGACTCAACAGCATGAGGATTTCATAAGACTCCTGTTGCAAGGATTTAATGTGACCCGGTTCATCGCGGGTGATAATGGAGGATCGAGTAGGATAAAACAACATTGGTCATCGCATTTTAAGAAGTCGATTGTATATATATTTATTTGCCGGGTGTGTTGTCATTGTGTCAAAAATAAAGACAAGTAGACAACCTCATCAGAATATGTAATTGTAGATGAATTCCCAAGTTTTACAGTGTTACTGTATGTGTGTGGGTGGGTGTGTGTGGGGGGGGTCGGCAGGTAGCGTTAAAAGTTAAATTAAAATTAAAATTAAATGTGATTAACTCCACAAGATGTGTATTGGGTTGATTCCTTGATTGCATTACTTTCTACAAAAGGTATTTATTAATGATAATATTATCATGATTATGAGTTACACTTGGTTATTTCATTCGCCAAGAAAAACGCTCAGTTTGCACCATATTAGTATGCGACGCTACTCAGGTTGACCCGCAATTGAATACCCGGATGAAAACTGTCCGCAGCGCCACATGGCGGTCAATGAGAGAACTTAGAGTTATTGCTCTACCATATTAGCAGAGACTGGGACAGAAAAGACAGCAGTCATTGCCGTGCACCCAGGCAATGTCACAGCATGTAAATCATTATTACCGCCCCATTACTTTAGTGTAAACTGTGACCACTGTGTCCTCACATCAATGTAAACCATGACCACTGTACCCTTACATCAGTGTAAACCATGACCACAGTGCCCACATATCAGTGTATACCATGCCCACTGTGCTCTCACGTCAGTGTAAACCATGGTCACTGTGTCCACACATCAGTGTAAACCATGGTCACTGTGCACTCGCATCAGTGTAAACCATGGTCACTGTGCCCTCATATCAGTGTAAACCATGGTCATTGTGCCCTCACATCAGTGTAAACCATGGTCACTGTGCCCTCACATCAGTGTAAACCGTGGTCACTGTGCCCTCACATCAGTGTAAACCGTGGTCACTGTGCCCCCGCATCAGTGTAAACCATGGTCACTGTGCCCTCATATCAGTGTAAACCATGATCACTGTGCCCTCACATCAGTGTAAACCATGGTCACTGTGCCCCTACATTGGTATATTGCCTCCCTGTCTCCTTCTCTGCCTTTCTTCATTTACAGGTCAATCTTGTCCACAGAGTGTTTTCTTGGACAGCATAATATTCAGAATCTCCAAGTTTGGCACACATTTGTAAGGAATTTTATTTCTTGTGTGTGTGTCTTTATGTTGGTGGTGGTGGTGGGGGGGGGAGAGATGCTGCCTATTAAGTTGTGACACTTAAAGTTAAATCAGTCAGGGCCTTCTTTAAGTTTAATACATGTATCTACAAAGCTATAATAGATTAATATGAAACAAAATTGTGGCATTAAAATTATGCTGATCAGGTGCACTTGAAGTAGTTATTTTTGAATATCTTCAAATGTTTAACAAAAAGATATGCCATTCCAATTTACAATTAATTTTTGACCACTTTGCATGAAATGGACAGTGAATATAAGTTGAAGCATTTTAAATGTTGGTGATTAGCCTGGGACCTTTAACTTCATTGTTTACAACTATGTCAGAACTACCCTCTAACTCCTATGTATGTATGTCACTGGTGATTGCATAGCCAATTTGTAAAGAAGAAATCACTGCATTAACATTTTGCGAAGCAGCGGCACTTAAAATCTCAGCTTTCACATATCTAAAACATTGTCACTAAGCTGGTTGATCAAGCTAGCCTTAAATGCGCGAGAAATGTTTTTGGGTGGGGGAAAAAAAGCACCAGTCACCTAGCTTAAATGGGAAACGCACATATCCACTCGACCAAATCCCCTTGCCTCTGATTAGATTGACTTATTTATTTTCAGACGGTTACTGGACAAATGCCATTTGTTTACACTAGAATTGCCCCCTTGTGCATCAATGCACATGTACATCATCAACAGTTTCCCTCCACAGTAACATGTCAACATTTGGGATTACCCTCACCCCCCCCCCCCACCCCACCCCATGTCCCATACACCGGGATATCCACACATCCTCATTGCACGGGATCAGTCCAGCCTGTCCCTGCCTGCTGCCTTCCTGTGGCCTGAGTACATAGTGGTAGCCACATGCCAACCAAGGTTGACAGTGATACAGATCTACCCACTTTATTGTTCAATTCTGTTAAGGTGCCCCAAGTGCAAGACAACTTTCAACCATCGTCCCTTTAAAGTTTTAAACAAACTGTTCCAAACTCAAAATTGGCAACATATTGTGGAACATTGTCACTGACGAAAATATACCTGACGAAATCTGCCTTCAGCGAAAGTATTTCTAGTTTTTTTTTATAGACACTTTCCTTTCAGCTGCACAACTTTCAAAATTATGGCGCTAATAATGTTTCGTGTAACTATATTTATGTCTACATGCTGACAACTATATCTGCATGTACACATGTAATTCAATCCTCTGATGGCAATGAATTAAGTAGTCCTATGTACAAATAATGAGTGCTCCCTTTTCTATCAGGTCGCTGCCCAGGCTATTGCCCCTGTGTAGTTATTCAATAGAGCATTGTACGCTGTGCATGGCACTTTGCATCATTTGTTTTCCACCACTGCCTGACCCCAGGGTCAGCATAAATCGTGATCCTTAGTCCTTTTGTTGCGGACTGCTGTACTGTTCAAGCCATGTAGTGTGCGCTGTATCCTAAGTTACCCAGTCTACAGGTTTCATTGTCAGTGGTCCCCCAATCAAGTTGTGCATGGGATGTGTGTTTGGGTGCTGGACAGCTATATAATCCAGTCTGTGGTATGTATAGGTGGTCATCCAATCTACTTGTCCTCCACTCTATTTAACCCAATACCTGTGCACTGGGCCACAGGTGCACACAGCACACCAGCGCCCTCTACTGGAAGACTTCCCTACAACAAACTGTCTAGTGTTGCAGTGGTCTCTGCAGCTTAAACTCTAATAGAGGGGAGATTTACCCTGCCCCTTTTCTTTGCTCCCTGCCTTTTTATTTTGCTCTCTGCCCTTTTTCTGTGGTACATACATCACGCTTTGACGGTTTATGGCAAATTTCTTCAATTTTGACTACAAATCTTCGGTATGTGAGCTGAATTCAAAGAAAATATATTAAAAACAGTATTTCCACCATAATTTAGATGCAGTTATCAACAAAGATAGGCTATTTTATCTATAGCCTTACTTTTGAGGCGCCCTATGTGGTCCCTACCGGCGTTGACAAATTGCCCTTTTCAGGCCAAACTGCCCTGCCCTTGTAAAAACCTGCAGAGACCACGGTGTAGTATTAGAGACATTTATTTATTGCCCTGCAGCCAGTCCTGACTGTCCACAGCTGGCCATGACCTCTACTGCACAGCAAGCCACAGCCAGCCACCCCCTTGTGCCACACCCCAATTGATGACTTGGTACCAGCCTACCTAACTGACCCATTTCTTTCTTCATCAAAACACTCCAGTTCTTTTACAACTTCTGATGTACACAATGACCAAAGGCCAACAACAATCTGCATGAGTATGGAAATAATAACAAGCCTTGATGGTAACTCACATGTCTTGTTCACACAAATAAGCAGCAAACTTGGACATGCAAGAAGATTGGTAACCTTGATAACCTGTATTTCAGTACCAAATTTTGGACTGAGTCACCAGCTTTTTTCTTGGCAGACTTTGGGAGTATTTAGGAGTATTACAGCCAAAGCCGGCCAAGACAGGCTGTTGATCTGCACCCGTACATTGTCTGCAACTCTAGACCTGCTGCAACTTGAAGCAAACGTCTTTTCCTAAGGAATACAAATATAGCATCCTTATTATAATTGCGAGCAGTTCCTCCTAAGTAGTCGGATTTTAGTGGCAGTTGGTCGTGAAGGAGGTAATGTGTGGCCTGTCAGCCTGCACTGTGTATTTGTAGGTCAAGGACTGGCCTGGAGAGCCCTGGTAAAGGCCTGTCACAGGGACACACATAGTGCTGGGCGGGGCTGCACAGGTCCCCAGTGGTCCAGAGCACCGAGCGCGGCAGGTGTCAGTGATGGGCTACCATTCATTCATCGTTATTTCAATAGAGATTATTCACCGAGCCGAGGCACATCGCGTAATATATGTAATTAAGACATTTGTTTGATTCCAGTTTAAATTGATGGAACAATCAACAAATGTGAATAATGCAGTTCATTGAATCCTGCTTACTAATAATTGGATTTGAAACTAAAGTATTTCTCATAGAATCAGAGCACTGTGAGTCTTGCACTGCAGGTCAACTGGCAGATAAAAGGCTGGCGGGCCAGGGGTGGGTGGGGGTGGGGGGCCTGCCGTCCAACGCAACAGCACAACTACACCTCAACCATACCCTGGACTTGTGTCGTTGCAGTGCAACTGTTTTTTTGTTTGTTTTTTTTTCCTTTTTTTGTTTTTTCATTCATTATCACAGTCTCACCATATCAGGTCTCTGGTATTAAACAAGGACTTAATCCCCTGCATTTGTGTTTATGTTCGGTTGTTTTTTATTTAGTTTCATACAATGTATTGTATGGGACTGAACATAAGTCAATTTGACAATGACTTTGGAGACTGCATTATATGGAGTAGCGAGGCCTGACTCAATATCAAACACACCATTGTCCCTGGGCCAGCTTTCATTACAAAGTACACATGTCCGCTCCCCATAGGATTTTTTTTGGAATGCTTTCCACATATCTGTGCTTTGTGCACTGAAAGTTACCTTACACACATAGAACAGAAAAAAAAATTGTCAACTAAATGAGCAAATTCAACCCTGACCAGACTCTTCTTGTCCCCCCATCCACAGTACAGTGTTACATCAGTCCATCTGACTGGCTCCCTGACCTCACAACTGATAACCCACACCACACCACCCTTCCTACAGAACTGGTACATGAAGCCCGGGTCACACACATCTAATGATACACCGGGCCTGACCCACACACATCTAATATACACTGGGCCTCAGCAATACACATCTAATATACACTGGGCCTCAGCAATACACATCTAATATACACTGGGCCTCAGCAATACACATCTAATATACACTGGGCCTCAGCAATACACATCTAATATACACTGAGCCTGGGCCACACACATCTAATGATAAACCAGACCTTAATCCTGAATCACAGACATCTAATGATACATTGGACCTCAGCCACCCACATCTAATGATACACTGGACCAGAGTCATACACATCTAATGATACACCAGGCCTGAGTCACACATCTGCAGGACCTGAGTCATGCATGTCTGATAACATAGGACTTGAGTCATAGATCTGATACTACAGGACCCTAGTCACTACAATCTGATTGCCAGTATACACAAGCAGTCACATTGTCTCATACAGGGTCCAAGTCACATATTTTGACACAGTCTAAGTCACAAACCTGATTATTCTCAGACTCAGTCTCAGACTCAGGTCTGAGTCATAAGCCTGACGATACAAGGTGTCAATAAATATATCAGGATACCAGGTGAGTCACACAGAGACACAAGACCTAATATCACACAGACCTGACCTCAGCACCGGACTAGAGTCACACAGATCTGAGGACACAGGACCTAATGTCACACAGAACTGACCTCAGCACAGGACCTGAGTCACAAATCTGAGGACACAGGACCTAATGTTACACAGACCTGACCTCAGCACAGGACCTGAGTCACAGATCTGCGGACACAGGACCTAATGTTACACAGACCTGAACTCAGCACAGGACCAGAGTCACACAGATCTGAGGACACAGGACCTAAGTCACACAGACCTGACCAGGACCTGATTCACAATATGAGGAGGCAGGACCTAAGTCGTACAGACCTGACTTCAGCACAGTACCTAAGTCACACATATCTGAGGACACAGGATATGAGTCACACAGATCTGGTCCTTCTTACTTTTGACCTGTTTTATGACATGTACACTAACTACAGGCACCTTACTGCACAGCACTGACTGATGGGTCCACCCTTGCACATACATGGGTCCTGTATCATAGCAAATAAGGTCAAGGTCAACCGAAATTAATCAAGTCAAGAAATGCTGTCAAAGGTAACAAAAAGGTAAATTAGAGTTTCGGCCAATGAGTATTGCAATAACATGCTCTCAAACATACGGTGGAGAGATAGAACCAGGGATAGAACCAGGGATAGAACCACAGACATCTCCTTTGAAACTTAAAACCTCTTACCCATTAAGCAGACGGACAACCCTATACATAAGAGTCTCCTTTGGATTGGACCAATACAACTGAAAGCTGGCTACTTTATTACAGGCTATCACTGCCTGAGAGCACACAGACTAGTCTAAGTAGTCAACCAATTACACTCTCCATCACTGCATCATGGCACATTTTATTAAAATCTGATTGCCAGTATACACAGCCTCTTTCAGTGCCAAGCATGACTTAAGTTGATCCACTTAAATCAAACTAGTCTGAATTATCATAAGGGTCCTATCTCGTATTCCCCATAAAAAAACCTTTCCTTCAAGTACCAGCATGCCCATAGTTTCTGAGAGAATATCCCAGGTCAACAGCTTTTCTTGGCACACATTGGGTGCATTGCGCCGAGAACAGCTGTTAACTCAATCCAAAGTTTGTCACTGAAAGAGTTACACTCTCCATCAGCACATGACGTAATTGAGCCCAAACTGTACCCGCCACATATCTGTGCAAGTTTGGCTTTTCTTTATCCTCAAGTCAGCTGCTTTGTCGATACACAACTAACACACACAGCAAAGTCAAGGTTTCCTCACTGTTCAAGACGGTACATATATGTGGAGGGCACTGGCAGAACAAGCTTTCAGTCTGATCTGTCGCCACATGGACTACTTCTGTTACTTGCTGACCATCAACAGTTCACACCTTTCATTTGTGTGGCAACACACTATGTCTGAGAGTGGAAATGATACACTCTACCTTGCTGTTTGTACTTGTGACCACAACTTCCAGTAGTCTGGATTTGCTTGTCATTTACCAGTCAATGCCAGTAATGATCTGTTTACTACATCTGATGCCATGGCAACACTTGTCCAGTCTCCACATCCTTGTTTTACTTAGGAGTGTGTGCTTTGTGCTAGTGTGTCTAGGTACACAAGACAGTACTCACCAAAGGGGCGGGGTCACTGTTAGAGATGAGGTAGTGAAGGAAGACAGCCAGGTGAGCCGGCTTGGTCTTCAGGCAGGTCAGATCACTGAAGGCACCATGATCATCCAGCTGTAAATAAAAGGTCAACAATGTTACATACACCCAGAGTTAATCACTACTTGGACATCCATGAACAGGTCAATGATGTTACATGCACAGACCCTTACTATCTTTACTGTTACATACATAGACAGTGATTAACAGTTACACATAGACCATGACAAGTAATGTTCCATACATGAGCACAGATCTGCAGTTCTATACATAGCATTGGCCAGCATTGTTATATGTATAAACAGTTATACACATAGCATTGGCCAGCATTGTTATATGTATAAACAGTTATACACATAGCATTGGCCAGCATTGTTATATGTATAAACAGTTATACACATAGCATTGGCCAGCATTGTTATATGTATAAACAGTTATACATATAGCATTGGCCAGCATTGTTATATGTATAAACAGTTATATACATAGCATTGGCCAGCATTGTTATATGTATAAACAGTTATACACATAGCATTGGCCAGCATTGTTATATGTATAAACAGTTATACACATAGCATTGGCCAGCATTGTTATATGTATAAACAGTTATACACATAGCATTGGCCAGCATTGTTATATGTATAAACAGTTATACACATAGCATTGGCCAGCATTGTTATATGTATAAACAGTTATACACATAGCATTGGCCAGCATTGTTATATGTATAAACAGTTATACACATAGCATTGGCCAGCATTGTTATATGTATAAACAGTTATATACATAGCATTGGCCAGCATTGTTATATGTATAAACAGAGGTCTGCACTGTTATATATGGACAAAAAACACAATCACATTTATGGGCAATGATCATCACTTTTTTACATACAAGGATAGTGATAATTGGTATCATATTTATGGACAGTGATGAGCACTGTCACACACATGGACAGTGACAGGCAATATAGACTTGTACGTGCCACCACTGACACTTCACTATCCACTGAACATAGAACAGCCCATTACCACAACAAAACAATACGCTGCCTAGTGTAACTCTACCAATAAAGTACACTGCCTGGTGTAACTCTATCAATACAGTACACTGCCTAGTGTAACTGTACCAATACAGTACACTGCCCAGTGTAACTACCAATACAATACACTGCCTGGTGTAACTCTATCAATACAGTACACTGCCTACTGTAACTGTACCAATACAGTACACTGCCTAGTGTAACTGTACCAATAAAGTACACTGCCTTGTGTAACTGTACCAATACAGTACACTGCCTAGTGTAACTGTACCAATACAGTACACTGCCCAGTGTAACTACCAATACAATACACTGCCTGGAGTAACTCTATCAATACAGTACACTGCCTAGTGTAACTGTACCAATACAGTACACTGCCTAGTGTAACTGTACCAATAAAGTACACTGCCTTGTGTAACTGTACCAATACAGTACACTGCCTAGTGTAACTGTACCAATAAATGTAATGGTCTTAATAGAATAGTACTTACATGTAATGGTCTTAATAGAATAGTACTTACATGTAATGGTCTTAATAGAATAGAACTTACATGTAATGGTCTTAATAGAATAGTACTTACATGTAATGGTCTTAATAGAATAGTACTTACATGTAATGGTCTTAATAGAATAGTACTTACATGTAATGGTCTTAATAGAATAGTACTTACATGTAATGGTCTTTAATGCAATAGCACTTATGACATGGTCCTTAATACAAGAATAGCGTATAGGTAATGGTCTTTAATACAACAGTAAAACTTCCATAATTGTCCATAAGACAACAGCAGCACCAGGCTTATGTAATAGTCCTTAATACAAGATCACTTACATGGTGGTCCTCATTACATCAACAGCACTCACATGACACGCCCCCCTCTTACAACAGCATTTATGTAACAGTTGTTCAAATAATTGTACTGGGTGGGTAGACGGACAGACAGACAGGTAGACCTGATTTACAAAGGGTATAAACCTGGTCAGCTGATGCTTCCCTCCCCGAGGGCCCTCTTAACCCTGCCACCCAGTCCAGCATTCAGGTGTCCTATGTCTGCACATTCCTCAGCAACCACTACTGGATGAGGAGCCCGTGCAGCCCCCCCCCCCCCCCCCCCATCACCACTGACACACAATTAGACACATGTCACCCTAACCTGTCCCACTCAGACTTTCAGCAGTTTAGTGGTCACTGCAAGTGTAGAGGCTGACATATTTAGGTCCCTTGGATGGGCCAGGATTTGGACCCTGTGCCCCAGGCCCAGAAAGGAGGACCATAACCACTCAGCCATGGCACCTCCCCAAATGGTCCTTAAATGACTTTTCTTTGGCTGTCACTGGGTGTAACCATCACTGACCTTGACCCTCACATTACTTGTTGCCCTTTTTACCACAAATACTTGTGTCTAGGTCATAAAATCCACATCAAAGGTAAATTTGGTATTCCATGCACCTGTATCAACACACTATTAGCTCAATTCATGCTCAAAGTTTCCGAGTCAGTCCTGGCTTGTGGTGTACAGGTAGGGGACACCTGCCCCAACCCATCCCAGGCAGACTTCCCCGCATCTGTCATGGAACGTTTGTGTCCTTTAAATATTGACACTATCCATCCATGGTAGATTTCCTTTGCCAGTCTGCACAAGAAACATCTGCAGCTGGTTATGGCAGTCAGTACCTGTCTTTTTTCAACATATCTGTCCATTTATCCCTCCACAACAATGCTCTGCTCGTACAGCTGTACACATGGACTTCAAAACTGTTCCAGTGACTTTTACTGTCACCAATTACCATTTGCACAGTCCCATTACAGCCAGTCAAGGAATTATCTGATTTAAGACTGAGTCAACAGCTTTAATTGGGGCACTTGGTACACAATGTACACAAAATGTCCCAAGGAAAGCTGTTGACTACGACTACTTGTTGCTTTAGACAAGACTTGCTGCTATTTGAATGAAAGGTATCTTCAGGAAGAATTTAAATCTTTTAACCGTTCTATGTTGAACAGTAATGGGAAGACGACTATAGCTGTGATTAGCACTTTAAGGGTTATCACTGTTTACTGGGTCATGAAGCCAATGCATTTACAATACTGGCAGGGGGTCAGGCCAGGTGACCGTCAGACACCTGTGCCATACAGCTCTCTTTGTCTCCAGGAGGCCCAACAGGAAGACCTGTCCCCACAAAATACACTGAATTTTTCTCACATTTTTCTCTGACAATATTATACATAGAAACGCCTAACTTGGTATGATAGTACATCCAGACAAGCAGTTGGACCTTTTTATGTAGAGGACTGAAGGGGTTTAAAATTGTGCAAATTAGGGGCATTTGAAATTTCAAATCTTGAATATCTTCAAAACTATAATAGATAAGAGATATCATTTCAACTTTTACTAGTGGGTTATTGACCATTGCTCATGTAATGAATCTAAAACAAAAGTTGTAGCAATTGAAATTATGCTAATTAGCAGCATTTGAAATTTTAAAACTTGAACATCTTCAAAACCATTTTAGATAGAGATGTCATTTCAACTTGTACCAGGGGATTATTAACCATTGCAGATGTAATAAACTTAAAACAAAAGTTGTAGCAATTTAAATTATGCTAATTAGCAGTATTCAAAATGTTCAATCTTTGAATATCTTCAACATTATAATAGATAGAGATGTCATTCCAACTTCTAAAAGGGGATTGTTGACCATTGCGCACCTAATGAATTAAAAACAAAAGTTGTAGCAATTTTAAGTATGCTGAATAGCACCATTAGAAATTTTACAACTTGAATAACTTCACAGTTATAATAGATAGAGATGCCATTCCCAACTTATAGTCCTGTGTTATGGACTAGTTGTACATTGCCAGACCAATATGCTTTGAAGACACACACACTGATTTGCTACGCAGCAAATCATCTTTTCTAGTTTATAAGTTTAATTTCAAGAAGCACTCTAAAGGCCACAATTACGAAGTTCATGTATTGTACACATATAATTCTATCCTTCTACCACATAAGGACAATATCTTATATAAACCTTATCTTTACCATAACAGTTACAATATGTTATGAATATTGAGTACCATAACAAAAACAGTATCATGTTGTCATATTTTCCACATCAGGCTGTCTGTACAGATAGCCCAGTGTTTGTACACCATGCCACATGGTTCTCTTGATGGACTCTCAGGCCCTCCTCTATTGGGGCACCTGAGCTTGGGCTGAAACAAATGTGGTATACAAAACATAATGAGGACCAAGAACCAGGCAAAGCTGGCTACCAGACTGGGCACTGTACATATAATGCTGACATATTGACATACAGTGCTCAGCACAATACACAGAGAGCAGCCATGTAGCCCAGAAAGCTTGGTCAGGATACCACATATCAGGTCTGAGGGAGGACACATGGAGATGATGACCACACTGCTCTCAGCCGGGTGTGGTCTGACAGTCCCACACTGCTCTCAACCGGGTGTGGCCGGACAGCCCCACACTGCTCTCAACCGGGTGTAGCCAGACAGCCCCACACTGCTCTCAACCGGGTGTGGCCAGACAGCCCCACACTGCTCTCAACCGGGCGTGGCCGGACAGCCCCACACTGCCCTAAACCGGGTGTGGCCGGACAGCCCCACACTGCTCTCAACCGGATGTGGCTGGACAGCCCCACACTGCTCTCAGCCGGGTGTGGTCGGACATTCTGGCTCAACTCTATTTTACTGGGCTCGCTTTTATGAGGTGAGGCCCAGACAAAAGAATGCACTTTATATTTCTAAGATGAAGCAGAACATTGAGAAGTGCAGTCTAATGAAAGGTAGTAAGCAAGTGAATTGTGCACTTTATAGTTGTAAGTTTTGCAAAGACATAAGAAATGCACTGAACAGTTTTCAGGTTTACAAGACTGAAGCATGAAAGGTAGAACTGGGTTAATGCAGTACTTTGTCTTATGACAGTTGCCATGTCAGTCTTGCACCTGCCAATACTCCCCCTATTTTACGAACTGAGGGAAAAAAAGGCAAGAAATGCATTTTTATAGTCCTCAATTTTATGAAAGGCAAGGAAAAGAGTCATGCACTTTATACATCTTCTGTTTTACAAAGTCAGGTTTGCAATTGCACCCTGCAGTGTACACTGTGCTGGTCTGGGCTGTGAACCAAGGAAGTGAGACTGACGAAGACGCTATTGTCAGTGTAACGAGGTGAGGGGAGGACAGCCTGACGACCAGGCCATGCAGCATTGATACAGGCAGGCAAGGAAGGCAGACACTCAGCACTGAACAGCACTCAGTTTACTGTGCTGAAGCAAGGAATAGAGAAAGCTACACAGTGCATGTAGTCAGTTTGATGGGATCAGGCAAGATCAAGGAACCCAGCACTAAACAGTACTAAGTTTGATGGGATGACATAAGAATCGAGAAACCTAGCACTAAACAGTACTCAGGTTTGTGGGCAAGCATTGAAAAAACAGCATCTTATTTTGTACTCAGTTCTATGGGATGAGGCAAGAAATGAGAAATGCAGCATTAACAGTACTCAGTTTGATGAGACGAGGCAAGGATTGAGAAACCTGGCATTATGCAGTACTCAGTTTTTTGTTTTTTTTCTTTACTTTTTAGATGATGGAAGAACAGAGAAACCTAGCAGTATACAGTACTCAGTTTTGTGATGCGAGGCAAGGGAGTCAGACATGCCTGAACAGTAATGGCAGCTAGACATGGTGATGCTCAGTTGTAGGAGGCAAGACAATGCAGAGATGTGCCTACAGTACTCACTGTTACTTTGTCACAGCCAGCAGGGCTCTTATCCCACCCAGCCTGAAGACAAACATGCAATCAGTTTAGACACATATATCACAGGCAATGAACGCTGTCACTTACTCAACACTCAGCCCTTCAATATCAGCACCCAAGTCCCTAGAAAACATGACATGGCTGAATCTACATGGGGGGTGGGTGAGCGGACAGAAATGTTATATAAATCACCAAGCTCATAGAGAACATGACAAAAAATTGTACTCAGTGAGTCCTTACTAAACATGGCAGCCAGTGAGTATTTTGGACAGAGCATACATAAGACTATGGTCAGGCCATTGTTTCTTAGTACGTCTCATATGACAACCAAACGAAAAGTTTGCATTCTACATAAATAAAATTGTATTTGTGTCTTAAATATAATGACATTGATGTACTTCTGTCAACACATATTTTATCATTAGTGTCCCTGGGCACCAGAAAAATCCTTGTGTTAGTTGAATGAGCTGTTTTGTGTCAACTTATATATTCATGATAATGTTGCTGGAAAATAAAATTTATTCAAACGTATATCTGAGTGGTTTTGTTTTGTTTTTTTTTATATCAGAGTTTCCTGGATCCATCCCATCCCCACATCATATATAACCTTGGTAACCACAAGTCACATTTTGAGAGTAACTGTAATCATGAACAGTAAAACAAGAGGCCCATGGGTCTTATGCTCTACTGACCACCATCACCAAAAAATCATTTTCTGAAGTGTATTCAGTCCATGAACTTTAAAATTAATCCTGGCCATATGATGCAATATCAAACTTCCATATGATACATTTGTGGCAACATTCGCCTTCTTTATCCAGATATTCCATTGAATGTCCTTTCTATTTCTTAAGTGCTTAATGAAGACTTTTATATACAGTTTACTCAAGGAAGCTCAATTCTTTTTGCCACTGATTTCCAAACTACACCCTATCATTACAAAATCACCTCTTCCAAATTAACGGGTCTGGTGACCTTACAAAAATAGGTCAAATTCACTGATTTTACATAATATATTAGCACTGGACATGATCTACATATTCTATAAATTTGGCATGTCTAATTCAAGTGCTTTTCAAGCTATGGAATTTTGTATCTTTCAAGACATTTCAACTCATAATTTCTATCTAATTATAAGTGGCCCCTCTAGTATCATAATCAATCTACATTGTTGACCTCTTCTATCATCTCTCCAAATTTCATAAAGATCCTTCAAAAATTAAGGATGCTGGACTGGTCCCAAGATTTTCACATTTTGACCCACATATTACATTATACTATAGGTGTCATCACCAAAATTGATGTTGACATAGCTTTTCATACACTTGATAAGTCCTAAACGTTATATGGGCCGAAATAAAAAATGGTGGGGTACAGCGCGATCACGAGAAGAGCCCTATATTCAAACTGGCCATTTGACCTTGACCTTTAACTCTGATTGAAACATTGTTATGTTCAAAATATGCACCCAACAGGTAGCTTACATACACGGTCTGTTTGTTCAAATGAGGTAATAACTTCTTGACTTATTGACAAAAACAATAAATTAGGTTGTACAAGCCCCAAACTCCATAATTACTTGGTCACTGTGACCTAAAAAGTAGGTCACCAATTTTAGTTTTACATACATGGCAATCAAATTGAATTTTGATCTGGAGGCTCACTCTCTTTGCCATCGATGTCCAAGCTACACCCTCAGTCATTACAAAATCACCTCTTTCAACTTTACAGGCATGGTGACCTCACACAAACAGGTTTTCAAAAATCAATGGATCCTGACCATTTCAACAAATCTGCTAGAGACCCACCCAAGGTTCATTGCCACCAAGTCTGAAGTCAAGATAGATGGTATCGCACTTACAAGCAAAACGTTTACACACCGACAGGCACACGAGTGATCAAATAGGCTCTGTGACCTTTGGTCAACAGAGCTAAAAACTAAAAGGATCATTATGAAGTGTTTTGTATTGTAACATGCAAAGGCGTATCATATTTATACAGATGAAGCATTGACTTATACATAAATTAGGTAGGGCAGTTTTGAGGTACAGTGTCTACAACTGTGCAGTGCTTAAGAGTCAGGCAGGGCATATAAAAGTGAGTGGAGAAAATTAACATGGCGATGGGAGCAATTGTATATTCACTGTAACCTTGAAGAGATCAAGGTCCCTGGGCTTCAAACTTAGCCTAGGCCTTATAGTGGTACATAAGCATATGCAAGCAGGAAGCCCTTATCCAAAAAGCTTTCTAGTTATCAGCTGGAATGTTGCTGGACCAGAGCACAGACAGACAGACTGATGGACGGACTGACAGATGAAATATTACAATATCATATCTTTGATGTGATGCTGGTCCTTATGGAGGACTCCAGTCCCGCCCAATATGAAATCCTAGCTAAAAGAAATTGCCAAGTTATCATGTGGAAACCAAATTCACTCATGTGGCAATTCTGCCAAGGTCAGCCATCTTCAAAGTGAACCTAGCCTTTATAGTGAACAACAATCCTGTGGGGTACCAAAGCCCTACATCAAAAAGTGCTCTAAGTTATCATGCAGAAAGGCTGTGGCTGGACAGGCACAGGGATTACTACATGCCCCCTCCTCCTGGGGGGGGGGGGGGGGGCATAATGTGTCAATCAATCAGTATATAATTATGTGCATAATACATACATGTAACGAAAATTTAAACTTTTGTCACAATATGTTTGGAAATTACACTGCTGAAAATAATCACTGACAGTAACTGTTCTACTCTCTACTGGGAACTGATTTCAACCTACCCACCCTTCACTTTTCAAGTCTGGATGGACACAACACAAGAAACAGATAATTAAGTAACTTTGCCCTAACATACAAACGGTCAGCTAAATACTGTCACAAGGAACTGCAGATATATTCTACATCTGGGAACTTGAGAGCAATCCCACTGGAGCAGTTGTATAGACTGACCTGCCCTCTGGTGGTATATTCTCTAACCGTGTCCCTGCATTTGTTTGTTCTTGTGGTAATGTTTTTGTAAAGGAGTCTTCTGTGGGCACATTTCTGCGAACAATGAAAACCTTAATTATCTATATTTATGCATCTCTTTAATCAATAATTAGAAACATAACCACAAGCATATTTGCTTTTACTCCCATTCCCCTGTTTGTTGGCATGCAGTTGTGTATTTTGTATAATGTTTGACCCAGATACAGTGATGGCATATACTGTGAATTGCTTTTATTTTGTTGTATTTTTATTTCTGTTTATTTTGCTGATAGCACAGAGCCGTGAAAATAAACATACAATGAAATAACAGTTTAACATTGACTTAATAGGCATTATGTCAAAATTCAATGAAATATGTGAATGCAAAAACTGAAAATTTATACACGTGAAAATAAGTACATTGACAGTACTTCGGCCGTCCAGTCTTCTCTGGGGCAATGTTCACACACAAACTGATGCTGTGTTGTGGGGGTAACAGTGAAGTGTCTCTTTATTTGGCAGGGACTAATGAATCATGGACAGTACTGTCTGCACACAAGAAGACCATGACTGTCACTGAGCCAGGCATACAGTAGACTGTCATGCTTACACATACACAGACAATCACCCATGACTGTCAGTCAGTTGCTATTTTTCTCTCAGGAGGGATCATTGTGGGTGGGGAAAATCATGAGTGACCACAGGTCACGAGTGCATTTCCTAACCAACAACACTCATGAGTGAGAGAAATTCTTAACTCACTGTGCGTGCAACCATGTCAGATTTTGTTGTTCTATGTTTGATTGGGTATTAAATTAAAAAAAAATGTCCCAGGCCAACTTTCAATGCTGACCTGGTTTGCCATGTTTTTTTACGTTCCTCGTAGTTACGCCATGTTATGTGTGACATATAATCAAACATCCCTTGTACGCTGCCTATTTTGTCTGTATGTAAATGAACCACCTTACTGATGCAGGCGCAGTAGCACCATTAGAAATTTTAAATCTTGAATAACTTCAAAGCTATAATAGATGGAGATGTCATTCCAACTTCTACTCCTGTGTTATCGACTAGTTGTACATTGCCATACCAATATGCTTTGAAGACACACACATTGATTTGCTATACAGCAAATCATCTTTTCTAGTTTTGTTTGTTCTTGTTTTTACTTTGTGTGTGTGTGTGTGTGTGTATGATGGGGGGGGGGGGCGGGGCAGGGCATACAGTGCTCTCCTGCCCTCCATCCCTACCCCCGCCCACACTAGTTGTCCATCCTGCCTGGCTACCAGGCTGTTCATGTGGCATAGACGTATGTCTAAGTCTGGGGCTAGATGCATTGACAACACTCATGTATAACAAAAGCCAAGCTAAATACTGTGTCAAGGTACACTTAAAAGACAGGTGGCGTATTATACTTGCTACACAGATATGCTTTCTCTGGACAGGTACAGCCTGCTAGCCCCCTACAGCCTGCTATCCCCCTAAAGCCTGCTATCCTGCTATCCCCCTACAGCCTGCTATCCCCTACAGCCTGCTATCCCCTACAGCCTGCTAGCCCTGGCCTCTGTCCAGCTGGTCAACTCCTACTGTGCAGAGTAAAGGTCTCCTGACCACTAACTTTGTCTCCAAATCTTCTCATACAACAACTGAGTGCAATAATACTAACTGGCACACACAATAACACTAACTGGTACACACAATGACACTAACTGGCACACAAAATTACACATTGGCACACACAATAACACTAACTGGTACACACAATAACACACAATAACACTAACTGGCACACACAATTACACATTTGCACACACAATAACACTAACTGGCACACACACTAACACACAATAACACTAACTGGCACACACAATAACACACAATAACACTAACTGGCACACACAATAGCACTAACTGGCACACACAATAATATTAACTGGCACACACAATAAGATTAACTGGCACACACAATAACACTAACTGGTACACACAATGACACTAACTGGCACACACAATTACACATTTGCACACACAATAACACTAACTGGTACACACACTAACACACAATAACACTAACTGGCACACACAATTACACATTTGCACACACAATAACACTAACTGGCACACACACTAACACACAATAACACTAACTGGCACACACAATAACACACAATAACACTAACTGGCACACACAATAGCACTAACTGGCACACACAATAAGATTAACTGGCACACACAATAATATTAACTGGCACACACAATAACATTAACTGGCACCAACTGGCTCACACAATAACACTCACTGGCACACACAATAACACACAATGACACTCACTGGCACACACACTAATGCAGACCCAACAATAATGCTCTCCTAGTTACTACTTGTCCACACTATAAACATGTCACACCACTGTGCACAGGTCAACACATCAGGTCAGCAGCTGCCTGTTTAAAGGCCTAAACCCAAGGTTCAAAGTAACACCTACAATACATCCCTTGTGTTGCTATGGCAATGCTACACCGTAACATGTGTTGCTATGGCAATGCTACACTGTAGTGTCAAAGGTCAAACTGCATTCTGTTTAATAATGAGCCCCATCTCGGGTCAGACCCGTCAGGCTGCACCATAAATATGTGAATACACCATTGCGGCCAACAGGTGCAGGTTACTGCACTAAATAGTTCTTGGTTGTCTTGTGCTGACACCTTTGGGGGCCATTTACCTGTAATTAACCCACTGTTTCAGCTAGACTATTACATGAAGTTATCAGTCTGTTTGTGTTGTTTGGTTTGACAGATATTTTTTCCATGATGAATTTTATAACCAGAGGGTGAATCACATATTCATACACAGTGATAAAATGCTGGCAAGCCATGCTCAGAGCACGTGTTTCCTGGCTATGACAGGTAAACACTGGAATAACTTTCGATTCTATATATAGACTTGCCCATTATATCTTGCAAGTTTTCAATGAAAGGTGTCTGCACAACACCAACTGCATCCTTTATTTTGAAATATGATGCAACAAAAGTTACACATCATTATGCTAGTGTGAAAAAATACAGTCAATATAATGGTGGTTTCCTCCCTGTCCTACATGTACAGCTGATCATTTCCCGCACAAACTCTGGCCTTTGTGCTGTCAGGCACTTGTCAGGTATTTCTAACTGCAGCGCCACCTGGGTACAACCATGTAGACCACTCCTTATGCTGGGTCCAATCTGACAAGGCTTATCCATATACCCGACCCCATCCCCACCCCCAACTACCATTTTTTGTCAAAAAGGTTTTTTCCGGCAAGCCAGAAAATACATCTGGTCAAAAAAGCCAATAATACCATAATATGTACATAGCTCATGAAAGGTTTAGCTTCGCATTACACATGAAGATTAAGTCTGAAAGGATGTTTCAACACGTGCACATTTATTACACGTGACCCTGAATACAGATCAAGGCCACCCAAAATACCCCAAAACATGAAAATATAAAACAATTTTTGTGTGGTGTACATTTCAACAGCCAGTGTATACTGACTCTTTTACCTCATGACAATGCACCAAAACCACTACTGTATTCCCACCTATACAGACCCTTGCTGTAATATGACCCTACCCCCTAAATCTGAATGATAAAAAAAATCTGACCAAAAAAAAACAAAAACAAAAAAACAAAAAAAAAAAACCACTGCATACATATTTTTTCCACAGAATTTTACCAATAATGTTCAAAGTATGGTTCTAAATTGGCAGCTCATTATATTGTAGTTTTGACAGTCCCCGGCTGGTTATGGAGAGGAATTTATCTGGAACCATCTGTTTGTGGCCATTTTGCTAAAAACCAATATTGAATAATTGTTTGCAACACATTCTCGACTGACGACCAAACATGTGCTCAACAATGGGAGGTATCACTTGACAGATTAAGAGGCATATTACAACGCAAATGGCCCTTTTGTTCTGCAATTAATGTGACGGTGATAAAATTCAAGGGTGCGAAATTATCATGTAGTAAATGAATGGGGAAATGCGTTCTCAGCTAATTGGTGCTAAATTTCAAGGGTACCCAATTATCAATAGGGATTAAGGCGGGCTGACTGTATATTTTTTTCTACTCCTATAAGCATCAAAACTAGTCACAGTCATCCAAAACAATGGCAGCTTGAAATCTCTATGAAACTTCTCCTCAGTGTAAATATATACGCCCATACTTCAATGGGCTACTACTGCATACCAAACTGGAACAGCAGACCTCACTGTAACAATATCATACCCTGCTGCAACAACATTCAACATCATTGTAACCACATCATGCTCCACTGTCATCACATGCTCCTGTAACATCAAATCTCAATGAAACAACACCATGCTGCACTGCAACATTAAGCCAGACTGGAACATGCCCCATTGTAACATTAAGCATCAAGCCCACTGTAACACCGTGCCCTGCTGTAACACCGTGCCCTGCTGTAACACCATGCTCTGCTGTAACACCATGCCCTGATGTAACACCATGCCCCACTGTAACGCATGCCTCACTGTAACATTACACTGCACCACAGCACCATGAAACAAAGCAACAAGGTCATGCCAGAATAACATCAAGCCCTGCTCTAACAACACGCCTCAGTATAACACCACGCCTTGCTGTAACACCACGCCTCAGTGTAACACCGGGCCCTGCTGAAACGCCACACCGCAGTGTAATACCAAGCCCTGCTGTAACAACACACCTCAGTGTAACGTCATGCCCTGCTGTAACATTACACCTCACCACAGCACCAAGAAACAAAGCAACAAGATCACGCAGCAACAGGACATTTCATAACAACATTCCAGACCAAGAATGCAATGACTGTGTCACACAGCAGCATTTGAGCCTTTCCTGGTTAACAGAAGGTCCACTCAACAGCTAGCCTGGGCACAGGCTGGGCACATTATTGTGTCCATACCGTGCCCAGGGATGCTGTTGGTCTAAGGCTTGCTATCATTACACGTATCATCAATAATTCTCGGCAAAAATGTTTTATCTTGATGATAATTTTATACAAAGACGTAAATTACATGTTGCATGGGGGCACTTTGGGATGATTTGAGCAAGAAAAGGCTTAAAAAGAAGAAAAAAAGAAAAACAGAAAAAAACAACTATGCCATGCCTACAACAAGCAAAGGCCACAGAGACTGAACATGAGGCCCGCACAGCAAAATGCCCAGACAAGCCACATCCTAAAGCAGTGTAATGCATTGACCTCTGCCAGATGTGCCCGTGCAGTCACTACTTGTATAGCCGGCATGGCAATGGGCTGCTCCATCAGCTGAAATATCAAAGTGCACACATGGTCATAACTCCGACTATGCACAAAAACAAGCACGGGTCCTACTTTGTCATAGTACACGCAGACAGTCACCATCAATGGACAGATCTGTACATCCTGACTAAAGCATAAAAACATACTGATGCTCCTGCAATGACATCCTTGACTTTAATGTACTTCATCTCAGTCTACATAACATGCTCATTATGCCTTGTGTACCCATCATGCCGTCCTTAGCCTTTAAAGTGCTAATCACAGCTACAGTTGTTTTCTCATTACCATTAAACATATATTGGTTAAAAGATTCAAATTCCTCATGAAGATACCTTTCATTCAAATACCAGCAAGCCTAGCCTAAAGCAAAAAGTAGCATTTGTCAACAGCTTTCCTCCAGACACTTTGCACGCATTGCATGCAAAGTGTCTCGATGAAAGCTGTTGATTCAATCTTGAAATCAGAAGTTTAAGGGTTAACCTGGCACTTCAATTGGACCCCAACACTAGCCCCAAGTACCACTTCTCCTTCCTGCCGCCACCATTACTGGCATTTGCTATTTTTTGTTAGCATTGAAAGAACATGAACAAAACTGGAGTCGAGCTCATGGTGAATGCAAGACCTCATACATACGCAAAGATTTTCACATTTTGACCCTTATATCACAATATTGTAGGTGGCGCCACCAATATCGAAAGGAACCTAGATTTTCATTCATCCTGTAAGTCCTGAAAGTTATATTGGGCTAAAATCAAAACTATTAAAGTTACTGCGCTCACAAACCAAAAGTTTATGGATGGACCGACAGACAGAATGACAGACGTCTCTAGTATGTTACACTTATGTAGAAAAACATGACGCATATTCATAAATTTCAAACCCAACAATGACAGCAAAGAGATTCCACAGCTACCAAAGCATCGCCATTCATCTTCCAATACCAATGTGAAGAAACAAATTTCACTCCTGACTTGATACAGGCAGCCACCCATAAAAGGCAACTGGTGGTTTTGATAGACTTGAGTGATGCTATAAGCTCTGCGACTTTTGATCAGCAGAGCTAAAAATTGAACTTCCTTCAATTGCATTCATTAGCTCCTTTGCATTTTTGTGACAGGATTTTTTTTTCCATGATGTCGCTAATGTGACATAGTTCCTATAAAACCTATCAACATTTCAAACCACTCTACTCAGCCATTCTGGCAGGCAAAAATAGCCTTAATGCAGAATTAATAAAAAAAAAAAAAAGAATAATAAAAAATAACAATGCCATCCAGTGCCCAAAATGTGAACTACAGGACCCCAGGTGACCCTGTGTGGGCTATCAAGGCAATTGGCCAAGTAGTTCATGTGCAGAAAATTATTGATTTCTTTGCAATAAAGCCTTAAAAAATTTATAAAAAATGGAAACTGACTGCATCATAACCTCCTTGACTGTCTTTGTAGAGGTCCACCTGGCAAACATCCATGTGTAAAATCAAAGCACTACATGCAACTGTTTTTTAGAAGACTCTGTTCAGGACAGATGGATGATAGAGGCAAACTAAGCTCTGCTGACTGACAAATCTGCAAAGTTAAAAACTTGGAGTGTCACGTGCAACAAACATGGCAGACAGCCACCAAAGGTGCTTCCCACCAATTTGAAGAGGCTTTTACGACGGAGAAAATATATTTAGGAATGGACAGAGAGAGGTTCATCTGTCCCAGAAGCTCATTTGATGGACAAGTCTGCTGACCCAAACTTTGACAATTTTACTGTACAGTTGCATGAAGTCTGTAGCACAGAAGCTGGTTATTTATTGTACAGAGAGCCCAGGGACCTCTGCAAGCAAATCATGGCATCCCTATAGTCAGCATTACCACAAGCTTTGGGTCAAACACTGACCACTGCTGGGTGACCATTTCAGTATCTCAGAGCTCTTCACTTGTCACCATGTTGTCAATCTGAGCAACACATACATCACTTTTGCTACACTGTCAAATCTGAGTGACAGGAGAAACTAGACATACCTTCAATGCAAACGTTGACTGAAGGGTCCACCATTTGCTCAAATTAGGTTGTTGTGACACAAAAATCTAATCAGTTCATCCTGCCAGTTAAGGTAAGCACATTGCCAAATTTGAGCAAATTACATGGAGGCATTCTGTAGATATGGGCATCCATACAGACGGACCGACAACCCGAAAATAAACCCTTAAAAAAAGAAGCCAACTCACTCAGTCGGTTGAATTCAACTGATTTTTTTATGTAAGAAAAGATCATGTCAATAAAGAAAATGTGGCTCAGATTGCAGGAAATGTACTCTTTCGCATTGTGAATTTAACAATTTTTCTGAGGGAGTAGGCCCCTGGACCCCCACCTCCCCCCCCCCAAAAAAAAAGGGCTGCGCACCTGTTGGGCTTGTCTGGTGCTCACATATACTATTTCTGAGCACCAAAAGAAAACATTTTGAAGAGCCCTATATCTGCCAAACACATTGTGCTTTTACTGTGACATCTACAATGCTGACATCTACAGGGCTTCCACTTAACTACCTTCTATATTTTCAACTTGTTTTGAAGGCAGATGGACTTACAAATTCTCAAACACAATCTGAAGTGTCACCTGTCCCTCCTCTCTGGAACCTCTCTCAGCAGTCATACATGGCAAGTTTTATCCTTGACACACATTTCAGATTTTAATCTACTCTGTGTCATTATCACTCAACAGATTAAAAAGCAGGACATACGTTGGCTTTAACATGTGGACACAATAACTGGGATATCCACTTTACCAGTACATATCAACAAATAAATAACTGGGACACATTATTCTAACATCTCATAAGGCAGCTTGAATCAAGCACCCAGTTGTTATATTTATTAATCCATGTTAAGAAGTCCATTATAAATTATGCTCACATGGCCACCAGTGTGAGAAAGCAGCTCCTAGAAAGGTAGTGACACCTGGTGGTCAAACGAGGCACTGCACACATGCATGCATGACAGCAGCCAGAGCCCTCTGGTTGCAGAAACAGAAAGCAAAACTAGCGAAGTTAGAGACCAATAAACCTGCAAGTTAACTAACTGTCTGGTGGGCAGGTTACAAACCTTCAGCAAACCAGTCAGGTATCAGGTTGACTCACACGGTCTAACATACAAGTTTACAGCAGATGAATATATATGCCAAGGGTATAACATGGACACCTGTTACAATCATCATTATCTGTGCATTTTTTTCTTTTTAAGACAAGGAACTTTCTTTCTTAAGATGTCAGTTATTGGCTGTAATACATGGCCCCAGGGTACATCACAATGTAAACTCTGCCTATAAGGCCCAGTGCCACTCACTTCAGGCTCCACACTCACAGACATCCACACACACAAGAATGCCTGGACCAAAGACCCCTGGATCTGCAGCAAGACATGCTGCCATGTCTGCTAACTGCCCTCCTCAAGGCAAGGAGCAAGCCTTAGTTTATTACAGGCTTTAATTTCATGGTTGGGTGTTATGTGTTTTGTACACAACTCAAGAAAAGGCACCTGCAGCACCAGTTACCACACATCTATACATGACTATACATGTACCTGTATAGTTGTATTGGTCTGATGCTCCTGAGGTGAAGCAGTTCCCATGGTTTACCTGGTTGCCTCCACACGTGAACACTGTTGTCTCATTCACAACATCTGGCCTTCCCATCATGCAAAATGCAAAGGCTAAAGGGAGTCGACCTCCCAAAACAGGGAAACAAACTTCAAAATGGTCGCCTGCATTTTCTGCATAAATTTGAATGTTATATATCTTTTACACACTAAACCAGTTTATATATATATATATATATATATATATATATATATATATATATATATATATATATATATATATATATATATATTATGTACATAGAACTTTATTTCAAGAGACTTATCTAGTTAGTGAATCATCACTGATCTCTCCTGAGGCCCTGATAAAAGTACAGCACAGTCTTCAGGTTACAGTGGGTCTTACGATGACAGTATGTCTGTAGGTCTTACGATGACAGTATGTCTGTAGGTCTTACGATGGCAGTATGTCTGTAGGTCTTACGATGACAGCATGTCTGTAGGTCTTACGATGAGAGTATGTCTGCAGGTCTTACGATGACAGTATGTCTGTAGGTCTTACGATGACAGTATGTCTGTAGGTCATACTGTATCTTCTGCTTATATCATACAGTTCTGTACAGGTTTCCATGACTGTAGGTTATGTGACTCTTGGGTAAGTAAGCCACTGCCAGTAGTCAGTGTAGACAGCAGCTTAGTCCACACAGACCAGGTCAATGGCCAGCAGTCAGTGTAGACAGCAGCTTAGTCCACACAGACCAGGTCAATGGCCAGTAGTCAGTGTAGACAGCAGCTTAGTCCACACAGACCAGGTCAATGGCCAGTAGTCAGTGTAGACAGCAGCTTAGTCCACACAGACCAGGTCAATGGCCAGCAGTCAGTGTAGACAGCAGCTTAGTCCACACAGACCAGGTCAATGGCCAGTAGTCAGTGTAGACAGCAGCTTAGTCCACACAGACCAGGTCAATGGCCAGCAGTCACACAAATTAAAAGGCAATCACAAATTGCTGCATCCACGCCACCCTCACCTCATTTATAACCTTGCTAATAACAGGTCTCATTTGGGAAAGACAGTAGTCAGTAGAAATAGGCTATAACTGTGACCCAGATACTTGACCTACTGACCTACTTTTACGCATGACACACTCTTGTGTCCAGATACACAGGCATGTTAAGTTACATGATCTTAAGTCAAAGGACAACAGAATTATAGCCTGGGCATGAAGTGTAATGTAGTTTTACATGAATGTGAATGATCGCTACTGTTATTTAGGATACACAGCTCATTGTGATTGCTACTGTTATTTAGGATACACAGCTCATTGTGATTGCTACTGTTATTTAGGATACACAGCTCATTGTGATCGCTACTGTTATTTAGGATACACAGCTCACTGTGATTGCTACTGTTATTTAGGATACACAGCTCATTGTGATCGCTACTGTTATTTAGGATACACAGCTCATTGTGATCGCTACTGTTATTTAGGATACACAGCTCACTGTGATTGCTACTGTTATTTAGGATACACAGCTCATTGTGATTGCTACTGTTATTTGGGATACATAGCTCATTGTGATTGCTACTGTTATTTAGGATACATAGCTCATTGTGATTGCTACTGTTATTTGGGATATATAGCTCATTGTGATCGCTACTGTTATTTAGGATACACAGCTCATTGTGATTGCTACTGTTATTTAGGATACACAGCTCATTGTGATTGCTACTGTTATTTGGGATATATAGCTCATTGTGATTGCTACTGTTATTTGGGATACATAGCTCATTGTGATTGCTACTGTTATTTAGGATACATAGCTCATTGTGATTGCTACTGTTATTTAGGATACATAGCTCATTGTGATTGCTACTGTTACTTAGGATACATAGCTCATTGTCTATGCCCTATTCAGTGTCGTTGCCTGCATTCACTCCTCAAGAGCCAGAATCCCCCATCAACCCTTCATGTCTTGGGTTTGCTGGCATCCATACAGGCAAAGGCTACAGAGTTGGGCCCAGGATAAGCTGTAATTCTGTGTGCTGACAATGCTGTACAGACAGGTCTTGATGGTTACACGGACAGTTTAGACCACAAAACAGGGAAACTTGTTTACCTAATGAATGTACACAATGCCAACACTAGACACAGGTCAGCTAGCTGCATCAAATATAACGCGCTTGTTTGACAGTGGTCACAAGAGTATTTGCAGCACAGAGGTCTGCCAGCCAGCAGTCACCAACACTTAGTATTCGGGGGATGTGGAGCAGGGGTTAGTCACAAGTGTAAGCAAAGCTGGCCAGACTGGTCATATTGGTGTCAGGTCCAGTTTTCATGTTGGCCCTCTTGCTCCAAGTTTGAAGCCACATGTCAAATATACTGAGTTGATCAATAGGAGAAATGTGAAATAAATCAGTTGACACGTATCCTGCCAGCTGAGGAGGGTTGTCCTCCAATAGGGTTTGCGGCTCTGCCCTCATCGTCCCCATATCTTGATGAATATTTGATGCTTTCCTCAGCAGACAATGTGTGGGGCAAGTAATTTCAAAAGACTTCATTTTACAAACTTCATTGTTGTTTTTTGTATTGCGAGCCTCTCAGAAGGGACAGACCCGTACCCCTCGTGTTGTCTCTCCTGCTATAAGCAGCATTCCCCCTTGTCCCGCCAATCAAGTACATCGTCCCAAGCATTCCATCAAAAGGGACCACCCCCTTCTTAGGGTTGACTAAATCTGCTAAAGATGAGAGGATTTTCCAGACAGTGTCACAAACATCCTCCATGTTGACCCACAACAACACTACTCAGCGGCACCAGCACAAGAATTCAGAAACAAGGGGAACGCGTCACGCAAAATCTTGCAGGTGACATCAACAGCCACAGTCTACTTCACAAACTGCCAAAGACCAGCAAAATGTGGGACACATGATGAACACTCTGTTTAGGTCAACCCATGATAGTATTATTGTGGATACATACATAACAAGGTTACAATGGCTATGCTGATGGTGCTAGGTAAGTCTGGCAGATTGTCACTGTCATGTCCTACCTTATACACTTTTCATATTGCCACTTGTTGACTTTCTTGTGTTTTAATTTCAGAGTTTTTTTAGCAGGATGTTGTAAATTAAGTTTGTTCTCTCTTCTAGCTGGCCCCAGTCATAACTGACATATTGTTCTTAGCTAGGGTCATCCTGACAATGTCATGTTTTTCTCCATCTGAAAGTGAGCTTTAGGTTTTGTTACATTATGACAGTTTGTTATAGACATGAATTATTTATTCCTGTAAATGTCACACAAAAGTATTCTGTCTGTGACTCTGGATACATACATTACTGAGGATACACTGATAGTATGAAGTCTAGGTGACTGTCAGTGTGGATACATACAGATATAGTTCTGTTGCCTAGCAACATGGGGGCAAGAGCAGGTCAGTTGTAAATTATGAACGTGCCCTATTTCAACAATGAAAAACAATTTGACTGAAAATTGGAGATGAGACGTATCAAGATCACATACGCCAAGTCAACAGCTTTCCTTGGCATGGGTTGGGCACTTAGTGGCTAACCCATGCGCAGGAAAGCTGTTGACTCAAGTCTTAATTTAACAAGGAAAGGGTCATCTTTTATTTGAGAAAAAATTCTAAATTAGTTTGAGATCAGGATTCCTGGATGTCTCACTTCCATTGGTGGTAACTGGTCTGACCCAGATAGCTGACCTACTGACCTACTTTGGTGACATATATTTTATGTTTGGAATGAGCGGGACTAGAACCTGCAACCTTTGGCACCAGTCGCCTAGCTGAAATGAGAAACGCACATATCCACTCGACCAAATCCCCATTCCTAAAAAAGAATGGTTCAATGGAGGTAGTTATGTGCGAGTGCCATATCAACACGACACACCCTTGAGTACTGTGAGAATTCACTGCCGATGCGGCAACTTGAAGTTTTTGGCCTCTAGTTGTGTGATTAAGTTGTCAGGAGGCAGCATGGTTTAGCACACTGTTCCAATACAGGGACCGTACAAGGCGGCCAGGCAGCAAGCAGACTTAAACCACAGACCCCCGCAGTCCCTGCTGGTGGAAGCGGCCCGCCAGACAACCAGCCCTCCCTAACTTCCACCCTCTGCATCATTTACAAATCAGGCAGCGTGTGAGGTCAAGGTCAGAGCAGCCAAGCATGAGGTCAAGGTCAAAGTAGTCTAAGCATTTAGCCCAGTGTCAGCGATGATCAGTGCTAGCTGTCAAATTGAACAATCACTATACATCCTCAGTGGTTACAGCCAGCAGTCATGTGTTAGCCATGGTAGCCTAGGGGTTGCGTCATGTACTGACGTCATCACTCGCTACATGCACACACCACAGTCTGTTCAGCCTTATACTTACATGTTCGTCGTCCGTGCTAAACTCCTCCTCCTCCATCGAGATGATATTGACCTGGGCTGGAGGGTTCAGACACAGCGGCCGTGGGTCTGTGGAGGGGGACGACGACAGCGAGCTGTGCTTGGGAGGAGACGGCTGCAACAGGAGAGACAGTGTGTCAGTACACATCAGTGATAACAAAACACACTAATACAGTGTGGAGGTAGACATCAGTGATAACAAAACACACTAATACAGTGTGGAGGTAGACATCAGTGATAACAAAACACACTAATGCAGTGTGGAGGTAGACATCAGTGATAACAAAACACACTAATGCAGTGTGGAGGTAGACATCAGTGATAACAAAACACACTAATGCAGTGTGGAGGTAGACATCAGTGATAACAAAACACACTAATACAGTGTGGAGGTAGACATCAGTGATAACAAAACACACTAATACAGAGTGGAGGTAGACATCAGTGATAACAAAACACACCAATACAGAGTGGAGGTAGACATCAGTGATAACAGACTGATATAGACCTATATATATTGCCTCATATTATCAGTGGCACCACCAGCCCGGATATTAATAGCCTTTATAAGCAGTGAAAGTTGTATGGAGCTACCCTGAAATCTGTAAACTGTATTGCAATAACACACAAGGGGCCCATGCTCTATATATATCCTATAAATTTTGCAAGTCTAATCCACCTACTTTTCCAGATGTGGAATTTTATATCTCACAACAAATTTTGGATCATAATTTCCATAAAATTATAGGGGGCGCCATGAGCAACTTAAGACTTTGACTTCCCCTCACAATCCCACCAAATTTGGTGAAGCTCTGCCAAAAATTAAAGATGTTTGAGTGTTCACAATATTGTTACATTTTGACCCCTTTATTGCATAATATTTACATTCAGTTTAATTCAGCCCATTTAAAACAAATGGGATTTTTTTGCGATCCATTTGTCCATTACAGCAATGCATTATCCTTGGCAATCATGGCATCACCTGCACATTAATGTATGCGCGTAATGATCTACTATGAACATGCTGTTGGGTACTACTTTCTTCCAATCTAAATATGCCCCGGTGTGTATCATGGACACTAAACTAAACAACAAAAGCACGTTCCCCTCACTACAATCCAGTTTTGACTACAGGTATTATGTCAACCCCACAGTTCCAGCCCATAAGCACTGCTCGGGATAATCCTCATTCTTTTGGCATAACTGTCACAAATCAAACTTGTTTAAGTGCCAGTATGTCTTTCTCAAACTTGACAAACTGCACTTTCAACATGATGGTCAACCGCAATTAAAATTTAAATGTCGCGTCACGCATTTTCGTTAGGTTAATACATCTGCACCCTGTGGAGAAAAGCCTGACACGGATTGGAAAAAAATGTTTGTAGTTTAAACGCTCAAAAGTATCAACTTTATCCATTCATACTTAGGAGCATAATTTATATAGTAAAATCTTATGAATTACACCATTAAAACAAAGATTACAAGAGAACTATTTTTTGTTGTTTGTTTGTTCACCTGGTGTTGCTATGGCCCTGTATGGGCATATTTTACATATGTGCCCTAAGACGGCCTCCCTGTCTATTTTAGTGCAGAAGATTCAGGGTTTGTTCTGGTTTAACCATTTTGTTTACGGTAACGGTGATAATAAGATTTTGAATTACCGTTGAAATAATGTAAAAATAAGTAATGAAGTTTCTCTGGATTGTGGTTATGGGGGAATGGCAGTCAGGCGGACCACTCAGAGTGCCTGACAACTGCAGGACTGCCATTTTCCCATAACCACAACCCAAATAAATTTCTTTTCTTAAATATTGTAGGTGGCACCACCAATATCACAAGGGACCTAGATTTTCATACACCCTATAAGTCCAGAAAGTTGTGCTAGGCTAACTTGAAAACTGTGAATGGTATTACGGTCACAAGATTATCATATTTTGACCTGGATATTACATAATGCTATAGGTGGCCCCACTAACATTGATGTCGAAGAAGATTTTCATATACTTTATAACTTCTCAACATTATATGGGACTAACTCAAAAGGCTGTGTGCTGCAGAGCAATCACGAGATGACCCCTATATTCAAACTGGCCATTTGACCTTAGCCTTCAAATGAGATTAAAAAAATTGTTACCGTGCAAAATATGTGCCCCGCAATCCAGCTTTCCATACCTGGTGTGTTTGTTCAAATCAGGTAATAACTCTTCGAGTTATTGAAGAAAAAGCAATAAATTTGGGTAAGGGCCAAAATTACTGGGTCACAGTGACTTAAAAAGTAGGTCACCAAGTACAGCTTGATGAACAATGTAAGCAAGTGCAATTTTGATCTGGAGGCTCAATTCTCTTTGCTATTCATGTTCAGGCTTCACCCTGCCATTCCAAAATCACCTCTTTCAATTTTACAGGAATGGTGACCTCAGAGAATAGGTCAAGGTCACTGATACTATATGACATTCTAGCATCGGACATGGTCTATACATCCTATAAATTTGGCAAGTCTAATCGAATTACTTTTCCAGATATGGGATTTCATATTTTAAAACACATTATGGCTCATCATTTCCATCAAATTATAGGTGGCCCTACTAGGACCATAAACAACTTATGACTTTGACCTCCCCCACAATGCCAACAAATTTGGTAAAGCTCTGCCAAAAATTAAAGATCCTCAAGTGTTCACGAGATTTTCACATTCACCCCTATATTACATGATATTGTAGGTGGTGCCACCAATATCAAAAGGGGCCTAGATTTTCATACACTCTGGAAGTCCTGAAAGTTATATTGGGCTAACTTGAAAACTGTGGATGGTATAGCGCTTACGAGCAAATGTTTTCAGATGGACAGACAAGAGGGGTTGTATAAACTCTGCAACCTTTGGTCAGCAGAGCTACAAAAGACAGCCTGGCAGTTAAGGCTCAGCTGACAATTTACTGAAGTAACCGCTCCCTACAGTGACATGGAAGTCAAAGTCCAGGTCAACAGCTTTTCTCTGCATTCTTTGGACCCATTGCCATGGATAGCTGTTGACTCAGCCCTAAATGTGGCCCTGACAGGGATACAACCTCTGAGAGATACAACCTCTGGGCCACAACCTCTGGGCCACCAACGTCTGGACTCCCCAGGGGACCTTCAAAATACTGAATACTGAATGCTGAATGTCCAATGCATCTAATCTCTCCATGAGACACTTCCACATGTTGCTGACCACTGTATCTTGGCCAATGAGGTCAGTGCCATCTATCAGTAATACCCAGCCCTATGTAGCAAGGTTTTGTCTGCACATTGGGCAGATTTAACAATAAATTTGAACTAGTGATAGCCTCACGACCTCACCTCAGGCACCGCCTCCATCACCACATCCTCGTTAGTGTCTGACATGCCGGCCTCGCTGACTGTATTCTTGGGGTGAGTCGGGGTCGGAGAGGGTAGGGGACTGTCAGCGGGTGAGACATCAACCACCAGCGTCCCCTCAGGCACAGACACCGTCTGTAACAACAACCGTAACAATAAAACTATTACAGGTCTGTGTCTGTAACAACAACCGTAACAATAAAACTATTACAGGTGTGTGTCTGTAACAAGACTGTGTCTGTCAGTACAGCTGTGTATGTGACAAGACAACCAGAGCAATCCTGTCTGTAACGTGTCCATCACCAACTGTGTGCTCTATGTAACAACCTGGACATTATAACTTGTAGGTCTTGGACCAGTAACCCTTCAAGATCGGGCCAACTGATCCACAACTTTTGATCGAGTACCGAATACTGTTGCTGTGTCTATTGGATGTTAATATCACAGGAGCAGAGCATCCCAAATTAAGTCCCATCATAATTTTGGATAGGAAAATACTTATCAACTGTGAGTTTTAGAAAGGCACTGCTACTCTAGAAATATTTTAAATCACTTGATAACTTTGTGTACTTTTGGAGACATATTTGGCGCAGAACGGTCAATCATGGAGGTAAGGTACACAAATGCACATGTAAAAAAAATCTAATCACATGACCCCCCATTTTCTTGGTTTTAGCTTGCTGCTACCGGTATAAACTTGAAGTAGAATGCAAAGGAAATTGTGGTTTTATGTTTGAAATAGGAGAAATAAGTCGGTGAATGTCGCTATTTTAACATGTAAATGCATTAGGCCCAGGTTATTGGTCCAAGACCTTTAGTGTAAAACACAGACATTACAACTCTGTGTCTGTAGCAACAACTTTCCAGTAGAAACTCTTTCAGTGCCACATTTTGGACTGACTCAACAGCTTTCCTTGGCACGTTTTGGGCTCAATGCACCCAAAGCATGTCGAGGAAAGCTGTTGACCTGGACTTTCATATTCGATGTAACTTCAACCATGCTGGTATTTCAACCAAAGGTCTCTTCACAAGGAATATGAATCCAGCAGCCTTATTATAATTTAGGGACTTAATTTAAGCAGATGGACTTTAGTCACAATTGGCACTGAAAGAGTTAACAACACAGCCATCACAGCTCTTGACATTAACACAGTACAGGAGCAAAGAGTCAACAAGACAACATTAAAGCTTCTGTTTGACATTCAAGAATCTGTCTCCTAACAAGACAACCATTAAAGCTTCTGTTTTTTGACACTCAACAATCCGTCTCCTACTACAGTACGATGTTGTTGATATTTGCAGTGAATGCAGCTACGCAATATGCCAGCTACTGTGAATCGCTTTAATTTCCCTGTTTTCTTATTTTTGCTCATTTCACTGATGGCACAAAACCGTGAAAATAAAAATGCAATGACATGTAACATTGTTTGAATAGGACTTTTGTTCAAAATAGTGAAGTTAAAACAGCAGTGAAATGTCAAAAGCTGTGAAAATTTAAACAAAACAATTTACAATATAAAGCTGGGTTCTGTGTCAATCATAAGAAGACAAAGATCACTTGCACTCAGTGTGACAAGGCACACTGTGGCGTGACAGAGGCCGCCCTGTCTCTGTCGCGACTCACTCACCTGCCTTTATCACCGACTCACACAAACTTGCTCCTATTTGTCTATAGCTAACAACACTGACTGCAGGACTGCCAGTCAAAGCGTTTCTTATCTGCCTTCCTCTGTCACTTGATGGGTCCTGAGGACATCATTACAGTCTGTCAATACTATATCAATTTAACCCTTATAGTGCTAATCATGGCTAGAGTCATTTTCTCATTACCATTAAACATATAATGGTTACAAGATTCAAATTCCTCATGAAGATACCTTTCATTAAAATACCAGCAAGCCAAGTCTAAAGCAAAAAGCTGTTGACTAAGTCTTAAATCAGTGCTTTAAGGGTTGACTGCAACCAAGTACTATCATAGCTGGGCCACAACTAAAACTAACCTCACCATTTTTTTTTTTTTTTTTTCAATTTTGGAAACATGTTTACATGAAATGCCTAATTAGATCGAATTGTTATCAACAGTCCACGCTCAGCTTTTCAATCACAGTAAAAAATTCACTGCTTGAGACAAGATTCGCAAGTTTGTGAACTCAACACAAGTTTTCAAATGTTCAGGCAAGACAACAGTCCAACAGTCCAAAATGAAAAATTTGAAGCCATGTAATCTTAGAATAAGATTTAACGGTAAACTAATCATAATTTTTGAAGCCTCTTAAAACTTATCCCCTTTTTGGAAGATTTATAATCTCTTACGGGGACTTTTTTAATGTTTTGTAAACTTTAAAGTTTTACTTTAATGTGCTTAACTGCTTAAGTCCCAACTTTCAGAGAGTCAACAGCTTTCCTCAGTCTGCTTTGGGCACATTGTGGTCAAAGAGCACGGAGGAAAGCTGTTGACCTGGACCATTATATTCTCTGGAACTACAGGCATGCTGGTATTTGAATGAAAGGTCTTTTTACAAGGAATACAAATCTAGCATCCTATTATAATTGAGAGCAGTACATCACAAGTAGTTTGACTTTACTGGCAGTTGGTATTGAAAGAGTTACCCTACTCATATCTCCAAGCTGCACTGTAATACGAGAACTCTTCCGCATTATTGTGATATTTTACTTGCCCGATGCTTCTCTGGCTCCTCAGCAGAAGCACCCTCTAGCAGTGATATCTCTGGACTGCTAACCACCCCTCGCTTCCGACTGTCTGAATGTGAACGACCGACTGTGATGTCTCGAGAACCTGCTGTAAGCTCATCCAGATCACAGAAGGACTCAGGCATAGAGTCTGCCTTCCTGTGGCGTGGTCCTCCTGGCAACTGAAACATAAGACAGTCAACACATGATGTCTGTGACAAACATAAGACAGCAAGCACATGATGTCTGTGACTAACATAAGACAGCACACTGTGTCTGTGACTAACATAAGACAGCACACTGTGTCTGTCTGTGTCTGTGACTAACATAAGACAGCACACTGTGTCTGTGACTAACATAAGACAGCACAGTGTCTGTGACTAACATAAGACAGCACACTGTGTCTGTGACTAACATAAGACAGCACATTGTGTCTGTGGCTAACACAAGACAGCACAGTGTCTGTGACTAACATAAGACAGCACACTGTGTCTGTGACTAACATAAGACAGTCAGCACATTCTGTCTGTGACTGAAGTGATAGTGCACAATGTGTGACAACTTAGTGTACCCCAAACTCATCACTTCTCATTCAAGATGATAGTTTCACCTGGTCACACAGGTCCTTCCCTCACACAACCATTCTGGACGCAGACCTGTGTGGTGCTGCCTGTGGCAGGCTGCTGACAGCACACCTCACTGCTGACAGCACACCTCATTGCTGACAGCACACCTCACTGCTGTAGCACGTGAAACTTTTCTGGCTGGAAGAAGATCCAAGGCACCTAAGCCAAGCCCAGGGACAGCTGTTGACCTGGCATGCACTCATTATACGGCATCTTCATTTCTCACAAAAAACATTTGTTATTGATCTGATTTTTATATAAAACAAATAAAACTGCTGCCAATTTACATCTGGGAACTTTTGGTGATTTCAGTGGAGAAGAATTAACGATGTGGAGGCAGCCTGAGTAGGTCACCTCCTCTGTACAGCCATGACACACGATGGTCAGGCCTTCTCCGTGTCTGTGTCCATCACAACTCTCATGACTACCGGCCATGCATCACACTTTTCTAAGAAGAGAGGCCTCTGGCCTACCTCTCTACCAGCTCACACAGTCACATGTACTGCACCAACTGTCCACATTTAGGACGCTTATAAACCAGGATCTTCTTATACCCCGTGCAGAGCCTCCAACTCTCCCAGTAAAGCAGATGATCTGCTCATCTGGTTATGACAATATATGAATCTCTGGTTTTCCTACCTCCACTGCTTACCCAGGCTCCCATGTTACACAGACTTACTTCTTTTCACACCATTTGTGAACAAATACAAAGCCATCTTTATGTTGTGCCAATGCAGGTATAATTCCACATCCAGTTACCAACTCTGGCCTCCTCAGCACAAGGATCACATGCATGACAAGATTTCACAGTTACGGGGTGTCTTTGTTGCCAAGTTAGGTCTTGCTACCTTGACCCACATTCCTTAGTTCATTATGTATGAAAAGTTCAGGAAAGTGACTCCCAACACCATGGATATTTCTCCACATACATCAATTTCTGTGTACTGGGCAGACGGCCTGGCACCTTATACTTGTCTATAGGCATGCTCCACCTCTGGCTGTTGTTAAATAAAACAGTTTCTGACCTGTATGCTCAGAGTGTCTTACTCCCTTGGACTCTACTTGTCTGTACACATGTACAATACATGGGCAAAGACACTCACTTGTCATCCTACCTGAACCAAAGCAACGCCACGTGTCACCGTGGGAACAGTGGGCACAGCCATGTACTTACCCAGGGGGCGGGGTTGTCTGGCGGGTGTGAGTAGGAGTCGAAGGGGGCCTGCTCAGGGCTGTCCTCGTACTCATCCAGTGAGTCCCCACTGCCAGACTTGGCCGCCGGAGAGCTGAGGGGAGACACGCCGTATGTTGCCATCTAAACACCAAAGAAGCAGAAGCTCTCAACTGAGAGTTACATCACATCTAAGGATGGACTGATATTGCAATTGTTAAAGTGGGTGCTCAACAGTGTATGGTCTACAGGACCTGATATCAATACATGACATGACTGTACTCACCACACTGTGGCGCCCTCTTACAACTTTCTGGGATACGCTAAGATGCAATGTGCCCACGCCACACAGAAGGGAAGCTTTTGACCTGGGTTTTTGAGTATGTAAGGGTTAAATGAAGTGTGATACAACCATGAACACAATATTCATAAAACAGTCTCCTGTTGTCCTGTACCACATCATACCCACCAGCACTGATCACTGGTACTCTGTGTACACACTCCCCACCTGATGTACCCTGTGTACACACTCCCAAGCTGACACAGTTCTACATACTAAGTACTTTGAAAACTTATTACATCACAGCATGTTCACCGCAGGGCATCTTGGGGGATCGCCAGGGACAAGGTCAATGCAGGGAATATAGTTTAACACAGTTGTGGTCGCAGTATGGCTGATGTCCTCATAATATAAGATGAAAACAGCGTCCCCGGTGCAAAACTACCGTCTGCAATAGTAGAAGACAACTGTAAGGAAGAGCTACAACGGTGGCTGTGCCTCAACCTTGAGGTTTTCATTTCTGATCAGTTTGATCCAGGTTTCCCTCTCTGACTCTGTTTTGCAGGATGGCACATGGTAAAAGCTGAGTACAGGTGTCTTCCTCGTAGAACTTGTGTACTTCGGCACTCAACAGTTAACGTTCGGCATTTTCTAACTTTCTCTGACCGGAACTTGAACATATGTGTATCACACTGGCAAGAGTCAACACTGCATCTAACGTATTATTCCACTGTGAGTCTGAACTGTTGGCTGAGTTTGTGCCTGGCAATCGCCCAGAATGCCTTGTGGTAAACATACTGTGATGTAATAAGACGACAGGGTAATCTGTCCATGAATTTATTAAAATTCTGGATACAAAAACAAAGTACGGTTTACATTTATATAATGTTTATGCTTCTCTTTTCTTCCAAAATCAAATATCAGAATAAGAACTGCCCATCAAACATAAAGAGGGGGAGAAATTTAGCACAGGCACTACACTATCAGCCTGAATACTCAATACACCAGTTGTTAACACATTCTAGACTATGAGCAAAACATGTTATGTTATACAGGAAAACAAAGTGAGTACGTGACAGAGCAATGATGTCAGTGGCTTACCTCCCGTGTACACACATCTCACCTGCACACCAAACTTCAATAAATGCTTAACCTTATGAACGCGGTAGACTGAATTTTCGGCCCAGACATACGTAATTTGCATATACTTAACATAATAAAAGCAGAACAGCATGAAATATATTGTTATATGTCTTGCTCTAATAATTAAGTTAGTTGATAAGTATGTCTCGCTTTATGCCCTAAGTAGTGGGTAAATACCAGTAGGTAACAAATGTCCTTGAAACAGGGTCAAAGGTCATGTGCTTTTCATCTTTATCTAACATGGCGCATATAGCTTTGCATGCCTAACGTTGTTTATCAGAGTCATAATTATGATACACAAGTGTATGACATGCAACTGGTGACACAATATGTATCAAAATGTAGCTAAGGACCTCTGCCTTTATTATCTGGTCTTATCTCATTATTATTTTTGTTTTTTTGGAAAACTAGAAGCCCAAAATGAAAAATTTCTTCAAAAATATGAGTTTTTTCTTAAAAAACTATATTGCAGCCATTTTGAATACCAAATATATATGCTAATTAGCTTACATAATATTGAAAAATAATGAATTATACTATGTACATAACAAGGTTGTTTGTAGTCTGAGGATTACAAAAATATATAATATTATATGTTTTAAGTCAATTCCAGAAGAAAATCATAATTTACATGTCCATATGCCAAAATGGATATGTGTAACCATGGTAACCTCCCAGGATCCCAGCGCTCAAAAGGTTAAAAATGCTGTTTTTTAAGTCTGGTATGACACAACTATAACATTCCAGCACCCGCCGTCCACAATTGCTGATCCCTCTAACTCAATTTTCGAGGTGCTCACTGGAGATAGTGATGCATGGTCTGTTAGGAATGTGGTCACTGAGGTCTGAGAATGCTGTATGTGCTACTATCATTGATAACACAATGTACACTGTGGTTCCACTGCCATTGGTAACAGAGTGGACACTGTCACTGATTATGGAGTGGACACTGTGTTACACAGTGGAAACTGTCTACTTAGTATCAGTGGTTACAGAGTGGACACTGTCTATTTACTATCACTGGTTACAGAGTGGACACTGTCTATTCACTATCACTGGTTAAAGAGTGGACATTGTCTACTTACTGTTATTGATCATATAATGGACACTCTATTCTAACTGTTATTGGTTACAGGGTAGACAATTCTACTTACTGTCATTGGTTCTCTGTGCTCCATAGTGGAGCCTGATAGGGCACCCAGCTGTGCTTCTAGAGTTTTAAGAGTCCTCTCTGACTCTGTCAGCTGATTGTGCAGTTTCTCACTTGAATTCCTATTAAATTCTTTTTTTGTTTTCTGAAAGAAAAAGACGAAAAAAGATTGTCAGTATCATACGTGTGGTCACACAATGTCCACACACTTTGTCATGACATTTCTATAATCATCACAGCAGGACTCTGGTCACTGTCTTCACACCTTACCAAGAGGCTATTACTTTATCTTGACAAAATATAGTTACACTGGTCCCCCTCTTATAAGGCCACCCCAAATGCACTGCAAATGTGGCCTTATAAGAGGGGTGGCCTCGCTTGAGTGGGGAAATATACTGGAAATGCTATACATGCAGCAAAGAGATGTGGCCTCTGGTGAGAGGGGCCTTATTGGTGGGGGGGGGGGCGAGTACTGTACATTTTCAACCTAAGTCTGTGGTGAAATGATTGCCCATGGCTGGAGACAGTCACAATTCTACAAATCAGGATGTGGTTATGTTTCATGTCCCAGTACTACTGCCTTGTAGTGGTACACACTGAAGTTACTACGCTGGATACCATAGATGTGCGTAGAATTTCCGTGTTCAGGTTCCTTCTTAAGAATCTTTAGGTCATTAGCCTAATGTCACTGCTGTCTACATAGAGTTGTGTGACACCTGCCTAATGTTGTTTCTGTATGGCCCTGAGGCTGACACTGTGTTGTTCTGTGTGCCATAGCACGGGGGTAACAGGCACATCACTGAGTTGTCAAGTGGAGTGTCTACAGTTTAGATATATTACAACATGTTTCTTCATCATCATAATTCAAAAGTGTACAGTTTAGATATATTATAACATGTTTCTTCATCATCATAATTCAAAAGTAGGCATGCACTTTTAGTGATATAAGCCATAATGTGATCATATATATCAGGACAAAAAAAATGGACCCTTTGCTCTATTGTATGCAAAGACTGGTAGTATGTAATCATTCTGACCAAATTACGGCGTTAAATTTTGTTTCTTGTCTGATAAAATTATCCGTAATCATCACTCATGTTCATACAAATGTTGCCCATCTTTCAAGCCAGAGTCAACACGAGGCAACACGAGGCAGCAATAACTCCTGAACCTAAGAAAAACAATGCATTTGATTGGACAGCGAACACCATGTGATCGATTTGGGCCCCCTGACTGACCTAGAATATTCCGGAGAATTGCCTTCGGTAGTTTCTGACTAAAATAAGGATATATCTGTTTGAAATAGAAGCAGTTTTGGCCAGGTTACACCTAAAATACTTTTGTTTCAGCCAAGAGCTTTTTCTTAAAATAGGTTGTAAGCATTCTAACGATGTAAACAACACGGCGGGTAAACAAAAAAAAGATCAAGACCTCAACGATGAAATCACCTTATTTTTGCGCAGTTTGCAAAATTATATCCTTCAAATTATCACAAACAACAGCTCGATCATTGATTTAAATCATTGTAGAAGGACAATATTCATTTCTAAAGCAAAATCCAAATAGCCATGGGCCAGAACTGACATTTCTCTACAATAAAATGTGCGTGCATGCATGTAAAAAAAACAACACAATTTGAGACGGCCTTGAGTCGGCCACTTCAAAAAGTTCGAGTCTACTCGACACCGGTGGCATTACGCAATGGCGCACTGGGCAAGCGCACTTGAAAATGGCACAACAGTCATCTAAGGCCTAGCATGTCTGTATGGCCAGGTGGTGAGAGATAAGCCAGAGATAAGCCAGAGGTAAGCTGCAGTCTACTAATAGCATCCCTAGTGTGCTGCTAGAAAGTCTTGCACTGTCTCCTCTGATGGCCCCTGCACATGGTCCTCCTGGGGCACATATTGTACAAGGGACTCCTGCAGGGAACACTGTTATGAAGTTTGATGTTAATTACTCAGTGTGCTTCTTGTACCTTCCTGTGCCCCCCCCCCCCCCCCCCATTGGCTCTTAACTGGTTATGGTGTCAGAATTGTAATTTTATTACACTTTGAAAAGTGGGATCCACTGATGACCCTGTAGAGTTTTGAAGCAAGACTACAGGGTGCTTTATCTGCCAGAGATCAGCCTCAGCACAGGCAACTTGGATATTCATAATTTCAACCCAGAGTCAGACTGTTGCATACTTTGAGTGCACTCAATTCCTATGGAAGTTAGCATTACTTTCCAAACATCTTCTACAACAGCCTCACCATCTTCAACCTTTTGATCATTACAGAGTCAAGATTAGACAGAGTAATGCAGGCTTGTCCCAGAGTTAAGACTCTGCAGAGTAAGGTAGGCTTCTCCCACTGTGTAGAGTAAAGTAGGTTTGTCCCATAGAGTTGGCAATGTAGAGTAATGCAGGCTTGTCCCAGAGTTAAGACTCTGCAGAGTAAGGTAGGCTTCTCCCACTGTGTAGAGTAAAGTAGGTTTGTCCCATAGAGTTGGCTATGTAGAGTAAGGCAGGCTTGTCCCAGAGTCAAGACCATGTAGAGTAAGGTAGGCTTGTCCCAGAGTCAAGACCATGTAGAGTAAGGCAGGCTTGTCCCAGAGTCAAGACCATGTAGAGTAAGGTAGGCTTGCTTCACAGGGTGATCATTTAGTTCTTAACATTTAGTCCAATAATTGATGGCCTTAGTTTGATGTCTGATCATCAATGGAAATCTAATGGTCTGTGCATGAATTGCATCAGTAGCAGATACAAATGTCAGCCTGAGCTTTGCCAAAACAGCAGCCTGTGACGCTGTCATCTTCTTGCTTATTGTATGTGAGGTCAGTGAACAGGGCCTTCATGATGACAGCTTACTACAGTCACTGTCACCCATACACCTACAGCTTGCTGTTCAAACTGTGCAGGCAGAGCTCTTCATAATAGATGCTGCCTGAATATCTACATGTTATCATGTGACCCATTTCACTATCCTTGCCTCCCAGGATCCCAAAAAAGGAGCATTCTCATTGGCTAATGAAGAAATGAGGGCTATACTTGTAGAGACTGTGAATGCTATTTTAATTAGGATGCTGTATCTTTCCTTGGGAAATACTGAATGTTGCTAGGGTAACATTTCTGCAGCATTCTAATTGGACAATTTCAGTATGCTCCCTCATTGTGATGTGAGTGCATCCCTCTGAACACACTGTATGCCAGAAGACTATAATGCAGTATGAAGACAATTTTAACACTATATTTAGGGTAGAGAGGGCTATTTGCCAGATCCTGGAAGCACGCTTACTATCATCACTGTGTCACAGCAGCACAAACTGTTAACAAAGTAGAACAGGCCACATATTTGGTAGATGAGGCCTGGCAGGACACACCTCCAGCAGCACATCCTCTTTATACCAGGCCAGGGGCCAGCACATTGACACTGGCAAGGACTGGCTTCTAGTGCACAACAGCTGTAGATGGTGGTCTCATGGCATCACTGAGCACTAGGGAGTCAGGCAATCCCTCAATCTGTCTTCAAATTGGATTGATTGCCTTAAGGAAGGCCAGCATGTTTCTCTTTGAATGATGTCATAATTTGGGGATGGAACGTTGTTGGTGATATTTCCTGAAGACAACATTATCTCCTTCATCACATAGAGTTACATGTGTATCTAAACTCAACCCCAGTCCTTCCCCCACCCCCCACACTAATCTGCCCTCCATACAAACTCTGTGCCGGTAGTATATTATATCACACAACTACAGCCAATCTTCACTGTGACTTTGGGATAACACCTGAGGGAAGAACTCATCCCAGGCCAAGACAGGCCAGGCACATTGTGCCACCAGTATGAAGCTATAGGACTTACTCAGACAGACCAGGCATTCTCTACATATCATTATCACCAGCAGGTACAAAGCTATAAGACTTACTGAGACCAGGCACACTCTGGGACCAGCATGAAGCTATAACACTGTCCTACACCAACCAGGCATGATCTACAGGTCACCAGCATAAATCTATAAAACTTTCTTTTCCAGGTATGAAGGCATAAGACTTCCTTAGACCAGGTATGAAGGCATAAGTCTTACTTACACAATGTATCAAGACACAAGTCTTACTTACACAATGTATCAAGACATAAGACTTACTTAGACCAGGTATTAAGACATAAGTCTTACTTACACAAGGTATCAAGACATAAGTCTTACTTAGACCAGGTATTAAGACATAAGTCTTACTTACACAATGTATCAAGACATAAGACTTACTTAGACCAGGTACAAAGCTATAAGACTTATTTAGACCTGGTATGAAGGCACAAGACTTTTTTCAACCAGGTATACCCTGTCACCTGTATGACAATATAAATCTTACTTAGACCGACCAGCCAGTTTCTGTCAGCTGCAGGAAGCAATAAGGCCTACTAAGACAGACCAGACATGCTCTATAGGTCACAGTATGAGCTACAAGACTTATTTAGACTTCATACACTCTGTCATCACAATGATCCTATCACATTGACTGGTGGAGTGTGTTGTGTCCCCACTATAACTGAGCTCTACTTACATGCCAGGGCTACACTGCCTGCCAGTGGTCAGCGTCCAGCTGTGCTACACCAGACCCACACAGCACACTGACAGCTTCCTCCTGTAATCAGGTCACTGTGGGTGGCCTTGATTTTTTGTCTTCCTGTCATGGCCAATTGACCTAGCGGTGTGTTGACATACATTTGCTAGCACCTATTGTGGAACATGTCCTGTATTTACAACCTTTCTGATGTGCACTTTGTTTGTGTTTACTGCCTTGTGTTTGTTGAGGACAGTGGGCTATGTGTAAGATATGTCCAGGACCTGGCTGCTGTTTGCCTGAGGCAGGTCTACAGGCAGGTGACAGCAATGCCAATAACAAACATCATTATACAAGGCCACACAGCACCATACCTGCCACCAAGTAAACAGTCCACTTCAAGCTGCAGCCATTGACAGCAGGATCCCGTTATAATATGGACCATGGGTTGTCTCAGTGCACACCAATGTGGCTCCACATTTCAGGCCCACTGAGGTCCCAGTTCAGTCCCAGTTCACACCATCATGGTGTCAAGTGTACACTGTCTGTGTACATATGAGGTCTCTGTACATGTGGTCTGTGTACCGTGGTCTGTGTACATGTGGTCTGTGTACAGTGGTCTGTGTACATGTGGTCTGTGTACAGTGGTCTGTGTACATGTGGTCTGTGTACAGTGGTCTGTGTACAGTGGTCTGTGTACAGTGGTCTGTGTACATGTGGTCTGTGTACATGTGGTCTGTGTACAGTGGTCTGTGTACAGTGGTCTGTGTACATGTGGTCTGTGTACATGTGGTCTGTGTACATGTGGTCTGTGTACATGTGGTCTGTGTACAGTGGTCTGTGTACAGTGGTCTGTGTACATGTGGTCTGTGTACCGTGGTCTGTGTACAGTGGTCTGTGTACAGTGGTCTGTGTACACCCATAGGGCTCCAGTGCACAGGCCACAAGTGGTCAGAGTTCATAGCCAAGAAGATCTCAATACACACTGGGCAAGTGCTCTTAGTTCATACTCTTATGGCCCAAGTAACCAGGGCAAAAGGTCAGGGTTCATACCCATGTGGTCTCAGTACAGAGACCACAAGTGATCAAGGTTCATACCCATATAGCGCCAGTATACAGGCCACAAGTGGTCTGAACTTACAAGTCTGTGATACAAGTGGTCTGGTATACAAGTGGTCCAGTATACGAGTGGTCCGGTATACGAGTAGTTGAGTATATGGGGGGTCCAGTATACGAGTTGTTGGAGTATACCAGTGGTCTGAGTATGCAAGTGGTCTGAGTACAAGTGGTCAGGTATAGAAGTGCCCGGGTACACAAGTGGTCTGAATATACAAGTGGTGTGAGTACACATGGCTCTGTATAGTACATGGGCCTAGTATTTGCCCTCATATCTGACTGTTCTATTGACCCATGTCATGCCCACCACCCTGTGTTCAACCAACATTGGCACTTACTCACAACCTTCAAGACATGTGCCATACATGGTACACATTTCTACAGTTGTGGAGGTTGATAAATTATGTCACAATACATCAAAATAAATTAAAAGCCAATCACAGATTGCTGGGTCCATGCTCCCCCCCCCCCCCCCCCGCCTCATTTATAACCTTGCTAATCACAGGTTTCATTCTTGAATGAGTGTAGTCAATAAAAATAGGCTATCACTGTGACCCAGATACTTGACCTAGTGACCTACTTTTGTGCATGACACACTCTTGTGTTCAGATACATACACATGTACAGTTTCATTATTCTAATTCAAGAATAACAGAATTGCAGGCCGGGCATGAAGTGTAAGATATGTAGGTGACAGATGGAAGGACTGATGGGACCTGGCAGAGGGCAGGCTGATGACAAAGCCACACAAGGAGGGCAGATGGAGTCAGGAAGCCATTTGTCACATAAGTGTAATCAAGATCCAGTCTATCATGGGCTGCCTACACAGCAAGATCTTTGCTCATCAGGTGGCAGGGCAGGAAACCTCTGTTTGTTGTGCAGTGGTCCCTGTCTTCAGAGGCCATTTTAAAGACAGACCACCTGCAATGTCAGATCATCCACCCAAGTTATTGTGATTGGTACTTGTCATGTTATTTATACCTCCCATGACAGACCAACTGTCCTCAGAGACCACAGGTCGTAGTCGGAACTGGTCTCACAATTCAGGTTTGACTGTACAGTGAAACCTGTTTTGAAAGACCAGTGACGAAAGACCACATGCCTTTTCAGACCATGTTTACTATGTCCTTTTTGCTATCTTTCCCACGTTATTATACCTCTATTGAGAGCCCACCTGCCTTATGGGACCACTTTTTGGCTTGCCCTAGGGGTGGTCTCTCAAAACAGGTTTCACTGTACACCAATAGTGGAAGATTTATCTGTGGGTAAGATATACATGCCGTCTCTCCAAACAAAAAGTTGTTGTACAACATTTCTTTGATCAAACAAGGAACAATGACTGTGTCGATATGATAATTACAAGGTCACAATGAGTGCATTATGGTTACACTACGACAGGCCGTCTACACAGGTCAACACATACAGTTCTGCCAGAAAGTCTTGCTCCAAAACTCTGGCAGTCACCAGTAAAGCCACTTGCAGATAACACCTTTTCAAAATGTAATAAAAATTAGAATTCTGACATTATAACCAGTTTATGACCAATTGTCGGGGGGGGGGGGGGGGGGGAGTCACAGGTAGGTGCAAGAAGCACACTGAGTAACTAATATCAAACTTCCTAACAGTGTTCCCTGCAGGAGTCCCTTGTACAATATGTACCCGAGGAGGACCACATGCAGGGGCCACCAGAGGAGACAGTGCAAGACTTTCTGGTGGCACTGTAGTTTGTCTGTGGCTGGGTGCCTTACCACACATTACATGGACAGTATCAACATGGACAGTATCAACATGGACATGTCACCAGCCCAGCATCACAGGTGTCTGTAATGTGCTGTCCATTACAGTCAGACACATAACTCCAACTAGATGTGACTTGCACATCACCATGGTCGGCTCTGAGGTCTTACTGCTCTTTTGGAAGGGGGGGGGGGCGGCCCCAGGTAGCAACGGACATACTATAGACATACTGTAGACATACTGTCTACATTGTATGGAAAAGAGCTACACCTCTAAAATTGTCAACATTCAAAGTTGTTTCCAAAAGTGACCACACTTCAGCTGTCCATCCACACATATGGGTCCTGTGACCTTGAAAATGACTTCAGGTCACCAGAGTGTAATCAGGTGAAGAAATAGTGCCATAGTGCACTTAAGGTAAAATTGACTTTTCTATAGCCCATGAATCAAGAGATATTTTCCGGTCAGTAGTATCTCTAATTAAGACCACCTCCATAGACCATTTCTATATTAAGACCACCAATTCACAGACCTGTGTTTGTTTATCCTTAATTAAATCATATTCCCACTCAGACCAATTTTGTCAGTCACTCAGGTGGTCTTAACGAGGAGATGCCACTGTTCCTGGTGACACTATGTTCATGGAGGATATAATCAAGAGGGGCATAGTGGCTCTCTTTACCTGCTCACTTTGGAACTCAGTCCACAGCTTTCCTTGGCACTGTTTGGCCACAATGCACCCAAAGGCTGGTGAGGAACACTCTTGACACAAACCCTCATATTCTCTACAGCAATTGGCCGCTACTTCAATGAGAGGTCTTTCCATAAGGAATATGAATCTAGCATCCTTATTATACTTGAGAGCAGTTCATCACACAAGTTGTTCAACTTTAGTAGCGGTTAGCATTGAAGTTCGAAGGAGTTAATGCAGGGGGCAATTCAGTGTCCTTGACCTTTGTCATGTGACCTTGTACTTCATCCAAGTGCCTTCAGAAGCATTCAGTATACTGTAAATTGCTTTATATTTGCATGTATAAATTTTCACCCTTTTTGTACTTTTGACATTTCACTGTAGTTTTAATTTCACTGTTTTGGGCATAACTCCTATTCAAACAATGTTAAAATACTATTTCACTATGTTTTTATATATTCAGGGTTTTGTGCCATCAGCGAAGTAAGCGACAATAAGAGTACAGTGAAATTAAAGCAATTTACAGTACTTGGGACAGTACTGTCAGAACTTGACACAACCATAACTTGCCCCTCAATCCAGTGCTGCACCTGCTGCTGTGAGGTATTCTTTGTTAAAGTTATACAGTAAGTTGCCCCAGATTTGCCTCCACATCCAGCACGCTACATGTATACTCACTGGCACAGTGCATTAATGTACATTTTGTAAAAGCTAACAAACTGTACATTTAGTGGTGCTGTAGACAACAATATAACAATGTAACAATATAACAATGTTTATACCAGTACACAAGTCATCATCAATAATTCATACATCATCACTTTTGTCTTCAAGTCAAAATCAAAGAAGTGACGACAGTGTAACACTCGAGCCAAAAAATATCCAATCAAATCATCCACTGTTGGATATTAAGGCGCCACACATAGGTTTTCACACACAGCATTTTTTCTTATTTGTCCAACAGCAATTTTTGTCACAATTTAGGAGCAGAAATGGGTTGAACCTCTATTGAGTTTGTAATTTGTCGGACTGAAAATTGACTGAAGCCAGACAAGAGGACCCTCAGGCCAAGCCCTGCCCCATACATGCAGGAGGGACCGGGGTACAGTAGAAGGGTCCAGACCTGAGCCCTCTGTGCAGCTGGTCTGGCACCCTACAGAATGTACTTATACCTCTGGTGTCACCATGGCAACATGACAACAGACCAAACCAGCACAGTATTGGCCAGAGATCAGTACAGGGCAACGCTGGCTACCTCATGGTGTTGCAAGATAATTAAAGGGCAAAGGTCATAATCTCATAGTGCTGCAAGGTCATAAAAGGCAAAAGATCATGACCTCATAGTGCTGCAAGGTCATTAAAGGGCAAAGGTCATTACCTCATAGTGCTGCAAGGCCTGGTCGTACATCATGCGTATGGTCAGCAACTTGTGGTTCTTCATTTCTTGGTCCTTCTGTGACTGCAATAGAGTAATCATAATCAAGTTTCACATCAAAGCCTGCTGTAGCCATAGTGCTCAAGCACTCCATCTTCATCCTGACTCCAAAGGTCATCATTCTCAGCCTGACTACCTCAAAGGTCATCATCTGGGATGACCTCCTGTTGATCCCACAGTGATAAAACTCACAGCTTCTGTCCTGCTGATTTGTACATGATATTGGGGGCCTACCGTCCTGTATTGCACACTTTCTTGCCAGTTGCTATGGTGACAGATCAAGCTGATTTACAGCATGCAGGTGGGAAAGGGGGCCAACTGGAGCAGGCAGGTACCCAGCTAGTTTTGTATTCATGTCCAGCATAACACATTTCATGAAAGTTTGAGCACATGCAAGTAGGCCCTGCCCACAAAACTCTAAGACTAGTAGGCCCTGCCCACAAACCTCTGAGACTAGCACACCCAGCCCACAAAACTCTAAGACTAGTAGGCCCAGCCCACAAAACTCCAAGACATAGTAGGCCCAGCCCACAAACCTCTGGGACCTACCATATTCCTGAAAGTAATTACATAATTTGCAGGCTTCAATTGGTTTGTCTGCATCACATGTAGAACTGTCTGCCTGCTGTCAATAAGTGATCTTATGCTTAATAAAACTAAAGTGTCAACTGCCACTGACTTTTCCAGATTTTACCTGAAGTTTCAACAAAATTATCTGAAGCCCATATGCACACCTCCTCTCTTTGTCATCAAATTTAAGCTGCACTGGCTAAAAAGAAAGATGTTTTTTTCCCCCTTGGGAGGGGGCTAAAAGAAAAGCAAAATACAAGAATTCAGGTACCATCCTGAAAAGTGGCACCTTTGCACCTGAAACGTTTCCACTTTTGCACACAAACATAGATCTGTTTGGCCTATGGTCATCGATTCCAACCAAATCTTGCATACACTGGCAGTCCAACATCCCAATGAATCTGACCCAAATAGCCTTACAGAGGTCAAAATACTTGGCTACGAAAATTCAAATTTGGCAGAGAGTGTGAGTTTTTTCTTAAAGTAGTCTTCCAGTAGTTGGCTGTGTTTGTAGGCTATAGTTGCAAGGAAACTGGCAGGCAGGTACCTGTCATAGTTAACTCTTTCAGTGCCAGGCGCAACTCAAGTCGACACTTAAGTCAAAGTAGTGTGAAATATCCTAAGGGTCTCAAATTCATATTCCTCATAAAAAGACTTTTCATTCAAGTACCAGTAAAGTTCCAGAGAAAATATCCCAGCTTAACAGCTTTATTTGGCATGCATGGGGCGCAATGCAACTGATGCACACAAAGAAAAGCTGTTGAATCCATCCAAAATTTGGCAGTGAAAGAGTTAATACAGCTTTATACTGCAAATTCATTTAATTTTGCTGTGTTCTTATTTTCGCTTATTTCGCTGATGCTTCAAAACCGTGAAAACAAGAACACAGTGAAATATATTTGTAACACAGCATTGATAGGAATTATGACAAAAATAGTGAATTTGAAGTTTCAGTGAAAGGTCTCAAATGCAAAATCGTGAAAATTAATGCCCATGAAAATAAATGTATTCACTGTAGTTATTTGACAAAGCAATTTTTTCTCCCTTCTGTTCATTCTTTCATATCGATATATGTATATATCGATATATATATCGACCTAATGTGAGAAATTATCTTCTTAATCAAATATAAACACATCCACACAGACAATTATCTTCAAGCAATATTTACTTGTTACCTGCTTATTTTCTGAGAAGTTCTTTCCTGCATGAAAAGCTGAGAACATTTTCTCATTTAGATATTTTCAGAAAAATTATCTTGCCATTCTTCAAAGTAAATACTTTCTCACACTATATCATCTTTGATCTAAAAACTTCTGTCACATCTATTATAAAGGTGCACATATGCACTCAATCTTTCCTTAATAATAATTTCTTTTACAGAACATTGTATTTTTGATAATGATTATGCCATTTTCTTCTGGTTACAAAATCTTTTCTCACTATGAACATTTTCTTAAACTTTTAACAGAAGAAATACTTTCTCCCTGGAAATTTCTACTGATTTTTACAGTGCATATTACTCAACAATACACCCATCGTCTTTCTAATATCTCTGCATTAAAAAAAGTAGTTGATATATATTACTCGGACTATATCTGTAGGAGACCAACTATTTTTACGATACGCTGTAGCTTAGCATGACAGTCTCAGGTATGTTTACCTTTGACTTGTACCAACTAGATGTTAATTCTCTCTGTGCCAAGCTGACTAAAGTTTATCTACTTAAGTCAAACTAGTCTAGATTATCACGAGGATCCCAAATTCGTATTCCTCATAAAAGACTTTTTATTCAAGTACCAGCATGCCTACAGTTCAAGAGAGATTATTCCAGGGCAACAGCTTTTCTCGGCGTGCATTGGGCGCAATGCATGCCAAGGAAAGCTGTTGACTGAGCCCAAAATTTGGCACTGAGTTAAATGACATTTCAATCATACATATGTGGTCTGTTGAACTGACCAGCTTCGATGTTTTCTTCCCGTGAAGTAGCCGGGAAGATTGCGTGGAGTTTACAAAGAAACAGGAATCTTAGACGGCAACTACGTGTAGACTGAAGACCAGTATGAAGCAGCCAAAGGGTTACAGTGATGTTAGCTTCAAAACTTGCATCCTAGGCCCATCCTTGTACACAACCTCAGACCTAACTGTTACATCAAATGGATGTCTACGGATGGTACTGCAAGCTGCTGCACTAGACATTAAGAAGGAGCCCGTTATCTCTTTTTTTGTCTGAAATACAACTAAGCTGATGGGCCAAGACAAACTGAAACCCAAAGGCATAAGTCTGCAGTGAGAATAAATTGATCAATGATTAATCATTATAATTAAAAAGTTCACAACAAGAACTAAATGATCCATGATTAATTATTATTGAAAAGTCCACAACAAGAATGAATTGATCAATGATGAATAATTATGATTAAAGCGCCACAATCAAATAGCTGTTGATGAGTAACCAGACCACAGGCCACAGCAACCACTGACTTGTGGCTCATCTCCCCCCTCCCAGGTACTCGCCTGCCAACTTTGAGCCAAGTCCGTTCTGACAATTTTTTTTCCCTTTCAATTATGGTCACAAGGTAACAACGAGGAGACTAGGAATGTCATGTTATATCCCAGTCTATAAATGGGTGCTAGTGTCTCATCAGGTGGTCTCACATTGATGAGGCACTGTCAGGCTGGACTTTTCAGAATATCTGCAGGCATTGTTGACATATAATGGTTATAGACAGCACTGGACAGTAGGCATTGTACGGTGCATACTAGTCAGTAAGTAAGTCATAGTAGTCAATAAATAGGTCACTGACCTTGAAATGTGATGAGTTCATCTTGGTCTTACTCTGTACCTTTGTGGGGCATATCATAGTGCATCAAAATCTAGCAACACATTTTACACATAATGGTAACAACCAGTGGCGCCACCTTTTGCAGGGCATAAAATTCTGTAAATTGGTCAGTGTAATGGAAAAACATGTCACAGTGAGCCAGAAACCTTATCAGATCCATTCTTTTTACCCCAATGACATACATTTGTGCCAAATTTGAACAAAATTTATTGATATATATTTGAGATATCAGTTTAAGAAGAACTTAGCAGGTGGAATTGGAAGCTGACAGATGAATACACTGAGTGTGGACCACCTGAAGACACTGCTCTCCTACTTGCAAGACAGCAAAATAGGCTTACAGTATTTTGTGCATTGATGATGTGTCAACTGGGCCGAGAACAAGGCACAAAATAGATATCATTGGTCTAAAGTTAACTTTTATTTAAAAATTCTCATCATGATAACCATAACTCTTACTTAACTCTTACTTAACTGTTACTCAACTCTCACTTAACTCTTAATTGATACTTAACTGTTACTTAACTCTTAATTAACTCTAACTTATCTGTTACTTAAGTCTTACTTCACTCTTACTTATCTGTTATTTAACTCTTACTTAACTGCCAAGTTTTTAACTGAGTTAACAGCTTTTCTCTGCACGATTACGTTGCATTGCGCCCAAAGTGTACCGAAGAAAGCTGTCAACGGGACAGTTATATTCTATACAAGTTTCTGCTGGTACTTGAATGAAAGGTCTTTTTACAAGGATATAAATCTAGCACCCTTATTATAATTCAGAGCATTGCATGTAAATTAGTTTGACTTAAGTCATAATTGGCAATGAAAGAGTTAAGACATGGCCTGCAGGTCATCTAGATGCCAACTGTACTCACAGTCAGCCTGCTACCTGTCCACGCCTGTCAGTGGCCAGGCAAGGAAATATCTTAATATTCCTCAAATCTATCTGAAATACCTCCAAACTACGAAAGAACAGAGGTTGCAAAGAGAAGCACTGATATGAAATATGAAGGACATATATGATCAATTAAGCTGAAATTAGCTTTAAATCAAAATAGCTGAAATCAGCTTTAAATCAAAATAGCTGAAATCAGCTTTAAATCAAAATAGCTGAAATCACCTAAACATCTGAAATCTAAAATGCCGGCTGTTGTGCATTGTCATCTCCAGGACCACTCTGTAACCAGTCACTGACAGTTATACCATGTTTTACCATGTGGTAGCACCTTCCGCATGAACTTAACGCAAGTTTCGTCTATATCACCTTCTGGTACATAACATGCATGCTACAGTGGTTACATGAGTGCCTGATGAGGTACAGACCTATCACAACTGGTCCAACATTAACAGACTTGAATTTGCCTTCATAGGCCAAGTACAGTTTTTTAACGTTGTAAAAATAAGTGGAATACCTGTCCAAACGTTCCCTGAAATGTCAAGGAGGTACCCTGGCCAGTTTAATAGTTGAGTTTTAAGTTACATAGTATTTCTTTAAAATGATTAAAATATTGTGTGCTGAAGCGACATTAATTTATCTTAGGTAGATAACCCGTACCCACCTTATAAACTGAGCCACCTTTTTCCACTTATCTCATAAAGGAATTTGATTTTTTCCCTTAAACTGACTGAAAAAGTAAAATTTCTGAAGTGAAAAATCGTCGTACCTGAACAAATAATGCATACCAACTTTTTTCTCTTTTTCTTTTAACCACTTACATTTATTTGGAATAAATAAATTTGTGCTGTGCCCACAAAGGTCATGCTGACTGGACCTAAAACGCTGCTAGAGTAGGCAAGTCTGGGATATACTTACATTGACCGGCAGGGGGGCCGTGATGCGGTCGGAGCTGGGCGATGTGATGATAGGCGACTGACCTGCTGCTTCAAGGGGCTGCTTGCTGACCCCATGACTGGGGGGTGCCCGCCCTAGGAGCGTCAGTGCCACATAGGACCCCGCTGTAAGGACATAGCACATCAACCGTTCAATTATAAAATCAAAACAAGATCTATAAGAACTCAAACTGTAACACCCTACCAGATCGACTGGTCAATAATACAGTCAAGCAACATCAACAAGAGTCTCATGAGCCTAATGCTCTGCTGACCAACATCATTAAAACATCACTTCCAGAAACGTACTCCCTCTATGACCTTAAACAAATCAATTAAGGTCACCCAAATTATGCAATATCAAACTTTCACATGATATACACTTGTGGTACATTTGGAATTATTTGCCTTATTCTTTATCAACATACTGAATTAAATGTCCTTTTCTTAACTGCTTAATGACCTTGAAAAATAGGTCATGGTCACACAATCGTTGAATCAAGGTGACCCAAAACTAAGTCACCAAGGTATAATTTTATATACAATGTACTCAAATGTAATTTTGATGTACAGGCTCAATTCTCTTTGCCATTGGTATCCAATTATTTTTTGAGATATGGAATTTTATATGTTTCACAACATTTTAACGCCTAACTTCTGCAAAACTATGCGTAGCACCACTAGTATCACAACTAAACAAGATTTTGACCTCTTCTACAATTCCAGTAAATTTCATAAAAAAAATAAAGATGCAGGATTGGTCACAAGATTTTCACATTTTGACCCATATGTTAAATACTATAGGTGGTACCACCAACATTGATGTTGACATAGATTTTTATACACTTTATAAGTCCTAAAAGCTATATGGGCAAGAGACTAACAAAATTATCAGATGCCGAACATTTACAAGATGACCCCCATATTCCAACTGCCTATTTGACCTTGACCTTCAAGTCGGATTAAAAAATTGTTACTGTTCAGAGCGTACCCCCTGCACCCAGCACTCCATACATGGTCTTTTTTCACATCAGGTAATAACATTTCGAGTTACTGAAGAAAAACAACATGCTTGGACAAGCACCAAAGTCCATAATCATTGGGTCATGGTGACCCAAAATGTAGGTTACCGGGAAGGGTTTTATGTACCATGTAATCAAGAGCAAATTTGATCTGGAGGCTCAATTCTCTTTGTCATTGATGTCCACGCTAGATCCTGCCAGGTGATTTAACAAGAATAGGTCCAGGTCACTCACATTATGTGACATACTAGCATTGGACACAAGTCTACATATCCTTAAAAAATGGCATTTCTAATTCAATTACCTTTCCAGATATGTAATTCCGTATCTTTACACAGATTTTTGCTCCTAATTTCAGTCAAGTTATAGATGGCACCACTAGTACCACAGAAAACTCAGCTTTTGACCTGCTCCACAATCACACCTTATATTATGTAGATCTATCACACACTGAGGAGGCCACAGCAGTCAAGGTTGTCACATTTTGACCCATATATTACATAATACTGGAAGTGGTGCCACCAATTTCAAACTTGACCTAGATTTCTGTTAGCAGAATTAGTTCTGAAAGTTACATGGGGTTATCTTGAAAACTGTGGGCTATATCCTGTTCACAAGCAAGTAAATTACAGATGGATGGATGGACAGACACAAGTAAAACCATGAGCTCTGTGACCTATGGTCAGCAGAGCTAAAAGCTCATATTGGGAATTATGACCTTAGGTCAGCAGAGCTAAAAAGCCTTTTACTCAAGTAGCAGCATGCCTACAGTGCTATGGAATGTAAGAGTCCAGGTCAACAGCTTTCCACCTCACACTTTGGCTGCCTATAATTAACCCAAAGTGCACTATGGAAATCTGCTAACTCCGTCCACAATGCGACAATGAAAGAGTTAAGCTCCTGGGGTACTCTGGGTAGCCTGGGGTACTATGGGTATTTAATTGGAATAAGCTCCAAAGGTACACCTGAATTTGTAACATTTTACCTGTCTCAACTGAAAAAACATCATAAAATATACATAATTTTCCAAAATTTCAGACCTTTTGTGCTCCCCTTTCCCCCCCAAAAATTAGGTAGGGTGCTTAAGAGGGCATAGGCATTTACATGGGACAATATGGTAGCATATTATCAGGCAATATGTAGAGACGGAGGGCAGCAGAAGACTTGACAATGCCTGGGGTGACACAACAGCTCTCATAACCACCCACTGCATTAGTATCTGGCAGTAATCTTCAACATGCGGCTGACAATGATAATAAGTTTGCATGGCAGTTGTAAGATATTGTGGTAACTAAGAAACATGAAATAAGTACATACAACTCTCCTACAGTCAATCTGAGTTATGAGAAAAATTAAGTTTTGAACATGCAAGCCATGACCAGAGATTATTGTAAATTAACTTTTATAGACTCTGCTGTATCTTCATGTGGCTTATTTTACCACTGGAACAAAACTGTGAAAATAAACCAGTTACTATGGATACCTCCTATTAAATAGGACATTATCTTCAAATATGTGGTCCTTGTCACACCCATCAATGAAGTGATAAGACCAGTTTGTGACAAGTTGTGGTGCTGTCTGGTCCTGGCTTGTCAAGGTGTACACATCAACTGTTTATGTGCAACAGTGCTGTATTAGCCAGTCACTGGTCCCTGTAAGCCTGTCATATCTCGCTTTATAACGGGGACTATTTTCTTTTTTTCTTTTTTGGGAACACCTTAATCCTTTCCCCCCTCACACCAACTAAAACTGACTGCTGGTCAATTGTCGTCTTCTTCAGTGTTTTCAACTAACTTCAATAGTAATGAAAAGCAATTTGACATGTGGATTGAGGATGACACCTATTAAGATCACGTGCCAGGTCCATAGCTGTGCTTGGCATGGCTGGGGCACTAAGTGCCCTACCTATGCCACGCAAAACTAATGACTCAGTCTTACCTGAAGGGGGAAACGGCAAATATTATGGTAGATCAAATTTGGATTTTATAGTTTCAAAAAATTAACTGATAGCCATGAAAATTTTTAACATCCAAATGCACAAATTGGAGATTTTTTTTTAACATTTTAAGCATTTGCAGTATAAAAAACTCAAAATATAACCTACCAATTTAAATGATAAAATTACTCTGTTGTAAATATACCAGGAAAAATACATTTTGTCTCTTTCTGTGAACCATGTTTAATAGAACAACTATACCATACAAAATTGTTAATAAAAAAAACCCCACTGACATTATATCTTTTTAAAACACTCCCTTGCCGCACGCTACTTTTCAGGAAAATGTATCTCAAGATGTAATCAATAACCTAATAACTGGAGCAAACTAACAAGGTACAAAGATAAAGCGGTGACCTGCACTACTTTTTGTTTTTGTTTGTATCTTCATTTTGTTTTTGTTTTTTTCACTGTAAGAACTTGGTGTGTCCTGGTTATCCTTCATACGGGCTGGTGTGGCTTGCTGGTCACACTAGACACAGGGCAAGACAATAAGCACGTGGTATGTGGACAGCCAGCCTCCAAGACTGCCAGTGATCCCAGCACACATCCACAACAGCACACCAAGATGCTACGTACAGTGGTCAGACCCTGAGAGTCTGGGCACCCCGGGACCATAAGCCCCGGTGGTTGGTGTTCCTCCTGGCCATGTATGGGTTACTTACACCAGATACTGTGGTACAGCTCCAGCACCAAGGTGTGTAGGGCAGGACAGCCACTGTATGGGCCTGGCCATGGTAGCACCAGCAGGCTGGCCCAGCAAACAAGCAGCCATGTTACCTACCAGCCAAAACAGGCCCACATAAACAGGCTATTCTTAGCCCCACATACTCACTCTAACGCTCAACTCTCACCTGCCTTCATGCTGTCCTCGCCACTTTTCCCCCCAAACCCAGGGGCGCGACGTGTTCCCTGGGGCGACCCACGGGGTGACCCCACCCTTCCCTTGACTGACCAAGTCTTCATGCTGTCTGTGTGTCCCCCACAGCCATTGTACCCACTGGTCCAGACCACAGTCCAAGTGCTACATGAGAGCCCGGCAGATAGCTAGCACGCCTGTCAGAGGCTTCTAGCCGAGTATTTCTGTACACACCACGTGACCAGGAGGTAAGAAGGTACAGCGCTTATCAACAACACATAACACTCTCCACCCCTGCCGGGCACCCTCCCCTTCCTACTCCAGTCCCTCTACTCACCCCAACCCCCCAACCCCAAAGCCAGTCCCACTGATATCAAAGTTGCCATTGTTTTGTTGTCATCCAGGGTGCTCTTTGAACACCAGGTGATGACATGGCAGTGCTGATGAGGCAGACAGTACAAGTATGTAGCAAGCTTGTAGTACAGGCTCCTTGTATGTACTGATGGTGAGTACAGGTGACACGCGGCACACCTTCACCTCACACTGCTTCAGGATGTAGCCTGCTAGGTCAGCAGTGGCCAGGTGAAGCTTCCCCCGCACTGACTCACTCAATCTCTTCACTGCTTTGTGTTCATTGGCTCACCATTTTTATGAAGCGTATCACTCACCCTTTGCCACTGGACAAACAAGCAGCCAGGCAAGGATTACCTAGCTGTCCATCTATCTTTTTCATCTACTATTATTTTTTGTCTTTTTTTTTGGGGGGGGGGGGGGTTGTAGACCATGCCAGTCTTCCAGGAACCATCTCTCTGTGCTGACCTGCAGTCAGATGATGCCTGTGAATCCTGTTGATTGGGCGGGTGCCCAGTGATTCACCTGACTGAACACTCATCAGGGCCTTCATTACATGACCACTTTAACCCTTTAAACCTGCCAAAACAATGGCTGCTGCTCAAATGTTGTTTGCTTCAGTGTTTTCAACTAATTTCGAACAATAAGGAAAAACAATTTGACTGACAGTTGTAGATGAGACCTATCAAGATCACATGCCCCAGGTCAACAGCTTTCTTTAGCATGGGTTGGGCACTTAGTGTCCAACCCATGCTAAGGAAAGCTGTTAATTCAAGGGGGGGGGGGAAGGGTTAACATTATACAGCAAGTTGCCCCAGATTTGACTCAACATCCAGCCCAGCACAGCCTATGTCTGTAGGTTTGTGGCCACAAGCAGCCGCCCACAGCACAGTCATCATGTACTCAAATGTATGGACATCACTCCACAGCCCCATATGCTGCACAGGCCCCCACAAAACACAATTGAGCATAACACATAAAAGGGATGTACAGAGACAGAAGTGTAACCCATTTTAACCCTGCAGTATACACCAAACATTGTGACAGAAGTCAATTAGCTTCCCCTCTGCTGATGTGTGCACTCTCTGTGTGAACTAAACTCTGGCTTGTCCACCTGCTGTGTCAACTCCCTCTGTCCACATGTATACCACACAATCACCATCATCAATATACATGTACCTTTGTCCACATACAATATTTATAGTTGTCTTTCAGGTCATCATATGATGAGCTATCAAAACATGAAACACTCCAGGGAAATACAAACGTGCACTTTGTGACAGGATTATATATATAACGGTCAGAAAGACTGTAAAACTGCCTCGATCAGGTCAAAAATATGACCCTGAAAATAGGTCAAGGAAACTAAATGTTGAACTCAAGAAAGCTTGCAGCAAGCTGTTTCTACACTACAAGTTTCCTGATACATGTAGTAGCTCAACTTGTTGTAGTTTAACATCACAGGTAGCCTGAACAGAGGGTTAATAAAGCCACTCAGCAGGAGGGTTAAACCCTGAGACAGGCAGGAGGAGTGCCCACACCTGAGGTCACCAAATGGTAGTGGCAATTGTTACAATGTAGCAAATATGGCCCAGTTGGGCATTTTCTATGATGGGGTCAAAGGTCAAAGCCACAGTGATATACTTTTGGTACACAACACTGGACTATATGGAAAAGTACCTACACACCAAGTTTTATATCAGAAGTGTTCTAGTATGGCCTCAGACAAGAGTTAAATATCCGGGCAGTGGGACACAAGGGTTAAACATGGAGGCAAGTCAGGGATGAGTCAACATTTCTGCCAGAAGACGCAGTTACACTCTTTGTTATTACTCTGTGCTTCCCACCATTTGAAAATTACCTCTTAGTTCACTTGGCAATTAAACATGAAAAGACCTGGAGAACCTGGTTCATTTATGGTTCTTATTTCAAGTGAAAATGCATTAGCAATATTTATTGGGCTCTCAACATGAGCATTCTCAGCCTCTTTACCAGTGGCCAGCCCACAGGTTGTGATTTCTAGAGCCTGGTTTTCCCAGCGTACAGCACCACCTCCCCCCTAACTCTACCATAATGTCTGCTACTCTTCTGGAAATGATGAAGATGAGCCATGCCTCAAGAGGTTAAATACATTGAGGCCACCTGACACAAGGGTTAATGATGGGAGAGGGAGGTGCATGGTTGAGGCAGGGCTAGCTGTGGTTCATCCTATGATAAGCCTGTACACCAGGCATAACACAGAGCAGCACAGCTTTACAGGTCCTGATAAGCTACTGCCACAGCACCAGATAGTATTCCAATTGACCCTTTCCCTGCCAAGATGCCATGCAGTCAGAGACTTTCTTTGTGGAGTTTTTGGTGCATCGCACCTCAGGAATGCAAAGAAAAACCGTTGAACTGTGTAATTGTTATGGTCTGCAGGCTGCTGGTCTCTCAATGAAAGGTCAGTTCAGAAAGAACTTGAATATAGTCATCAAATACACTGACAGCACATTGACTTTTGTTATCATTGGCAATGGCAGAGTGAACACTGTGTACACACCACAATGCCCTGTATGTGTACACACCACAATGCCCTGTATGTGTACACACCACGATGCCCTGTATGTATACACACCACGATGCCCTGTATGTATACACACCACAATGCCCTGTATGTATACACACCACAATGCCCTGTATGTATACACACCACAATGCCCTGTATGTGTACACACCACAATGCCCTGTATGTATACACACCACAATGCCCTGTATGTATACACACCACAATGCCCTGTATGTATACACACCACAATGCCCTGTATGTATACACACCACAATGCCCTGTATGTGTACACACCACCATGCCCTGTATGTGTACACACCACCATGCCCTGTATGTATACACACCACAATGCCCTCTATGTATACACACCACAATGCCCTGTATGTGTACACACCACAATGCCCTGTATGTATACACACCACAATGCCCTGTATGTATACACACCACAATGCCCTGTATGTGTACACACCACAATGCCCTGTATGTATACACACCACAATGCCCTGTATGTATACACACCACAATGCCCTGTATGTATACACACCACAATGCCCTGTATGTATACACACCACAATGCCCTGTCTCTGTACACATTCAGCAATGGCACTGGTGCCATTTTTGAGGTTCGACAGATGTGCTCACATTACGATATTAAAGAAGCCAACAAGACTTGTGAGGTGGACAACAATTGATAATGGTACAATGTACTTCCTGACAGCACAAACTGCTCTCCACCATGACAAGTAGACACAGATATCTAACAGCTACAGTGTCATGTAGACAGATACCTGACAGCTACAATGTCATGTAGACAGATACCTGACAGCTACAGTGTCATGTAGACAGATACCTGACAGCTACAATGTCATGTAGACAGATACCTGACAGCTACAGTGTCATGTAGACAGATACCTGACAGCTACAGTGTCATGTAGACAGATACCTGACAGCTACAATGTCATGTAGACAGATACCTGACAGCTACAATGTCATGTAGACAGATACCTGACAGCTACAGTGTCATGTAGACAGATACCTGACAGCTACAATGTCATGTAGACAGATACCTGACAGCTACAGTGTCATGTAGACAGATACCTGACAGCTACAGTGTCATGTAGACAGATACCTGACAGCTACAATGTCATGTAGACAGATACCTGACAGCTACAATGTCATGTAGACAGATACCTGACAGCTACAATGTCATGTAGACAGATGCCTAACAGTTACAATGTCATGTAGACAGATACCTGACAGCTACAATGTCATGTAGACAGATACCTAACAGCTACAGTGTCATGTAGACAGATACCTGACAGCTACAGTGTCATGTAGACAGATACCTGACAGCTACAGTGTCATGTAGACAGATACCTGACAGCTACAATGTCATGTAGACAGATGCCTAACAGTTACAATGTCATGTAGACAGATACCTGACAGCTACAATGTCATGTAGACAGATACCTGACAGCTACAATGTCATGTAGACAGATACCTGACAGCTACAATGTCATGTAGACAGATGCCTAACAGTTACAATGTCATGTAGACACAGATACCTCACAGTCGCAATGTCATGTAGATAGATACCTGAAAGCCAATTGTGGCAGCGAGAACCTGGCTACACTACAATGACCTAAATAGATATGAACAATGGCACAGATGACTATCAGCAGTCTCATCTGAATTCAGTTCAATACACAACCCAATACACAAAATTCTTGAAGGTACAGCTGTATGTCTCCAGAGGATTATGTGTTAAGGTTACTTTCAATAAACTGGATACTTTTGAGAGCAATGATACAAAATTTTAGAATCACATAAGTATTACACCTGGAGTTACCATGAAAATTTTGGTGTTTCTACCTGTAGTTTTTAGGTTGACTATCAAGTTTCAAATTACAATGAAAGTAATGGGTGCACACAATGCAAGATACATTCCTACCAAGTTTGACACAAATCTGGCCAAAATTATTTAAGTTATAACCATTAAAAGAAATTCCCATGTTAAACTTTCAAATTAATACTTTCATAAAAACTTAGAATCACTAACGGGTGACCATTCAATTTTAAACTAGGAGTCCCCAGGAGTGTTCCTGTGAAATATCACAGCAATTGGGTGAGCAGTTTTGGAGAAAGAGATTTTTTTTTAAGATTTGCCCCAAAAATGAACAAAAAAAAAAAAAAAAAAAATACAAAAATCACTGGAGCATGATCATTTAAACAAACCTGGTAGAGACCCATCCAAGGTACATTGCTACCAAAGTTTGAAGTGGATCTGGTGGATGGTTTCGGAGAAGTCGAAAATGTGAATTAGCATTAGAATGGCCATTGACTTGCACAGTAATCAATACCGAAGGTACATTTTCTGAAAAGTACCCCAATTGAAAAAAAATCAGGAATCCACAGCAGTACCACCTAGTGAACAACTTTCTTTGATCCTTCCACAAGGAACATATCAAACAAGTTTCAGCTTAATCAGAGTGACGGTTTTGGAGAAGTGGAAAATAGCAAAAATTTGTGATATGGTGTTTATTTACTAAAGTTGGATTCTGTTAGTAACATACCTAATGACCTCAAAAAAATCAGCCAAAATCATTGCTATCATAAAATGTGAAGTTAGAGCCAGTTAAAGCCACTGGTTAGTCCTGCTTATACAAGGCACAGATCCAGGTCCTTCCCTTACTGTGACAACTGCCTCAGCCTGGCAGCACAGCCCTATATCCCCAGTGAAAAATCTACACAAGTCACAACACCCAGCACCAAGTTCAGTCTCAAATATATTACTCAGGGTGAGATGGGGATCAGCCAAATGTGGGAATTTATAAGGCTATGGTATATACACTGTAGGATTCACAGGACTATGGTGTATATACAGCGGGATTTATAGGGCTATTGTGTACATATAGTGGCATTTATAGGGCTGTGCATAGAGGGATTTATAGGGTCATCATGTACATACAATGGGCTTTATAGGGCCATAGTGTTCATACAATGGGATTTATAGGGATATTATGTACATACAGTGGGATTTATAGGGCTATTGTACATACAGTGGGATTTATAGGGCTATTGTACATACAGTGGGATTTATAGGGCTATTGTACATACAGTGGGATTTATAGGGCCAGTCTACATACAGTGGGATTTAGGGTTATCATGTACATTGTGGGATTTATAGGGCTATTGTGCACACACACAGTGGGATACAAAGGGCTACACAGGGGGATTGAAAGGGCTACACAGGGGGATTTAAAGGGCTACACAGGGGGATTTAAAGGGCTACACAGGGGGGTTTAAAGGGCTATGGTGTACATAGTGAGATTTATAGGGCTATTGTGGAGACACACAGTGTGATTTAGACATACACAGAGTGATTTTTAAGGCTATTGTGGACATACACACTGGGATTTATAGGGATATTGTGGACATGCACTGGGATTTATAGGGCTATTGTGGACATACACTGGGATTTATAGGGATATTGTGGACATGCACTGGGATTTATAGGGATATTGTGGACATGCACTGGGATTTATAGGGCTACTGTGGACATACACTGGGATTTATAGGGATATTGTGGACATGCACTGGGATTTATAGGGCTATTGTGGACATGCACTGGGATTTATAGGGATATTGTGGACATACACAGCAGGATTTATAGGGCTACTGTGGACATACACTGGGATTTATAGGGCTACTGTGGACATACACAGCAGGATTTATAGGGCTATGGTGTACATACAGAGTGGGATTTATATGGCTATTGTGGACATACGCAGTGGGATTTATCGGGATATCGTGTACATGCACCATGGGATTTTACTGGCAGGTATTATGTAATAATGGCAGGTATTATATAATAATGGCAGGTATTATATTATGGCAGGTATTATATAATGGCAGGTATTATATAATGGCGGGTATTATATAATAATAATGGCGGGAGAACTCAACGAGTCATCAAATGTTTCACAATGTTCATTTTAACCTTGTGACCTTCCTAATTAGGTCAAGGTCATCCATCTGCACTCTCATACAAGGCATGACTTGGACGCACTTCACCTGCATCTTAAAAGTTTGATTAACTTTCATCAAACCTTTTGTAGGTTATGCCACAAAAGCAAATATCCTTCACTCAGCTCGTGTGGGCCATCCTGTGACCTTGTAATGAATGCAAAGAGAGGTGGGGCTTACCAGTAAACACACACACCAGGTCTGTTCATACCAATCATTGCAAACTGCACTTTGGCATTATTTGCCAACTGGAGGGGGGGGGGGGAGGGGGAAGGTGCACACCACAAATGTTTCACTCAGTAAAGCCTGTTTCAAGTGAGCGACCCTAGGGCCTGCCAAAAAGTGGTCCTATAAGGCAGGTGGTCTCAATAGTGCTGCAGCATGACAAAGATGGTAAAAGGACATGGTGAACATGGTCTGAAAAGGCAGGTGGTCTTTCCTCACAGTGATCTCTCTTAAACAGGTTTTACTGTGTACATAAAGAGTGATGTATACTCAACTTTGCAACTTGAATAATATGCAATCCAATGACCAACAATTTTGATCTTTGACTGACAATTCTCACTGCTTATCTGACTATGGTAATTAGGCATGTACCAAAGTGCTTTCCACTAATCTTGTACTACATGGGGCTCTTCCATTTTCTTTCATGAACAGCTCATGGTCCTCTATGATTAGCGTTTCCATTTTCAAATAACTGCTGTCTCAATCCCTGTCTTTACCCACCGAGACCCATGATGTCCCACAGGAAAGACCGATTTCGGCAGACATCAAAACACAGTGTCTTGTGGGAAAAACGGACAAAACTGACCATACAAGAGCAAGCAGCAGGGGCAGATCCAGAATTTCAGGAAGCAGGACCAAAGGCCAGAGTTGTGGGGGCCACCAATGCCCCCAGTTGGGTCAAGGGACACGGTGTCTTGGGGGTGATGGTGGTGGTCAGGGGCCAGAGCCCGCTCCCCCCCCCCCCAAGAGCTCCTGGGTTTTCAGAAATAGTATAGGTCAAAAAGTACTTTTCCTGGCAGTAAAAGTATACATATGGGCCATATGTAAAGCTTACTCTTACCTTTCACACACCATAATTTTTTATTCTCTTTTTTTTCTGGCAGCGGTGAGGAGCATGGCCCTCTTGCCCCCCCCTTCCCCCCAATAAATCCATCCCTGTGTAGCTCTGTAAAACACAGCAACATACACACTCCGAAACTGCGTTCCCATCATCCTCTGTGAAACCTCTATAGCTGACATGGTGACTTCATTGTCCATATTTGTGTGTTATCTCGATGGATCTATTTACTCTGAATATCCTAACTCATGCCCCTGTCAGAAACAATGACGTCAATGGTAGACAATAGATGATCCTTTTTTTATGTGGCATTTGGGTCTTCCACTTTCTAAGAAGAGGGTTTTTTTTTCCTATATTTTCATTTTCCTGTACCCTTCTGGTAGTCCTAATATGCCTTAAAAATTCAACAACGCATCAAAAGCCTCATCCTGAGACTGTTGCAGTCACTTGTTTTGTGGTGTTTTTGTTGCCCTGATTACTTCATGATTCCAACTCAAGGGGTGAGGTTCATTTGTAGTTCAACTGTTGCTCCAATAGCAACCTTTACACTGGAGTGGTAAGAAAGGAGAATTCCACCTTGTTCAGGGAACCTTGCCAGGCGGCTCCAGGAAGCCACCATCAAGTCGTCCTTACACAAAGAGCTTGCGTGAAGAGTTGTGTTTTTGGCGTGAAGCAGCCACTGGCTGGGTGTACTTGATGCTGAACAGGTCAGCCCTTCATACCATCTGTACACTACACTCATCTCTCCTACTACAGTGGGCACCCTCTTGTAAGGCCCCCATGAAGACAGGCCACCCCAGCTACCCAGGTCACTTCTCCAGGCATTAAGTCTGGTGTTTTCATTCTATTATCCCCATCAAGACAGGCCACCCCTCTCATATGGTCACATTTCTGACGCAATTGGGGTGGCCTTATAAGATGGGACCACTGTGATGGTGACAGCTGGCCTCACCAAGTTAACTCATACCTGGCCTCACCAAGTTAACTCATACCTGGCCTCACCAAGTTAACTCATACCTGACCTCACCAAGTTAACTCATACCTGACCTCACCAAGTTAACTCATACCTGACCTCACCAAGTTAACTCATACCTGACCTCACCAAGTTAACTCATACCTGACCTCACCAAGTTAACTCATACCTGGCCTCACCAAGTTAACTCATACCTGGCCATTGTGTGCACACAGCAGCAGACCAGCCACTGACTGTGCCTGCAACAAGGTACCACAGAGCAGAGGTGGCAGACAGGGGTTAAAGTAAATGAGAGCAGTGTCAACAAGCACACAGTAGTCACCACACACAGCCAGCTTGTCCACCATACAACTACCATCCACAGGGTCAAAGCTGGATCAATGTGACCCTCAACAGCTACATGACAAGGTCAGACACATCCAGCAGATTAGACCCCACCCCCACCAATATCTACACAGTACAACAGACACAGAGTAACTCACCCAGTACTCACACAGACACAGTAGGACAGAGAGTAAATCACTGTACTCACCATGACACAGAGTAAATCAGCCAGTACTCACACAAGCATAGTACAACAGACACAAAGTAAATGACCTGGCACTCACACAGACACAGTGCCACAGACACAAAGTCATTCACTGTGTACTCACAACGACACAGTACGACAGGTGCAGTTCTGGACTTCTGGTACTTCCTTTTAGACATGAGCCCTCACATCTCCTGCCCAATTGTTAGGCAGGTACATCATGTGAGGCCTGTAGCCTGGACCAAGCCAACGGTAGCAGTGCCTCTGATGGCTGCCATATTGATTCTAAAGGCCAAATCCAGGCCATTTTTAGAACACACTTGCTTTAGGCTGAAGAAGTGTATCTCAGAGATCTATGTGAATGCCAGCCTGAAGATCTGTATAGTGCTCACTGTGTATGTGGGGCATGTGTAACTGACAGTAGTTCCTATGAATGCATGTGAACTAAGGCAGAGAAACAGGCCACATTTGGCGTCCAGCAAACCTAGCGATTTATTACTGCAAAGTGGGCATTGGTGGTTATTGTCAGGTTACAAATCAGAAGGGGTTGCCACACCCAGCATGAGTACTTCAGCATCCCATAGCAGAAACTACATCAGAATATACACACTTTACAAAATGCATTTCACTATCAGCACATTTTAAATGTATCCACAAGAGGACTGTGACAGTCATGTGCTCAGCTGACTTTGCAAGCACTGACCGATAAATGTGAGGAGAAATGACCGCTCTGTATAAGTGCGTGTGTGGTAGAATGACTGATCCTGTGGAACAAAAGTGTTCTTGCAATTACACCAAGTCCTCGCTTGTGGAGGGTAAGTGCCTCCCACTGCAGAATATACTGGGAACAGACAGGAGGTAAAGTGGATTTGTGACCTTGGGTGACCTTATGAATGTGGTCAGTGTCACCTGCTCTGTGTGTGTGTGTGTGTGTGTGTGTGTGTGTGTGTGTATAGCAGAAAAGGACTGTGGGAGAAAAAGAACAAAAAAGTGCATTAAAATGCAAAACTGACTGAACTTGGCCACTTGATTAAACTTGGAATGGGTAAAGCCATGGTACATTGTCACCAAGTATGAAGTAAATCTGGCCAGTGGTTTGGAGCCGACTATAAAGTGAACTACTGTTACTATGTCGATTGACCTTGACAGCAATCAATACATATGCATGCACTAGCCTAAAAAGTATTCAAATTCGAAAATTGATCCAGGGCGCAAATATTTCTATGATCCGACATTCTGGGACAAGCTAAAGCTCTTCTCAGACAAGTGACTTTCAAATTCAACTTGTCCTGCAGGAAAGCTACAAAAAAAAAATTAAAATAAAAAATCGACTGAAATTATGTCTGTTTGCATGTACGGCAATACTGATAATGAGTAGTCAGAACCTTCGAAACGCTGAATATGATGGCGATTACTGCGACAAGACACAAAAGCAAAACAACACAAAACAAAACAAAAATAAAATATAAAACCTGGCTGATAATAATAATAATAATAATAATAATAATAATAATGATAATAATATTAAGAGGACTGTGACAGTCCTGTGCTCAGCTGGTATGTACATATAAGTGCATTGACTCGGGACCCGGATACCTGGGACCCCCCCCCCCTCAAAATGCCAAAAAGTTGGGTCCCGAATGCAGTTTTTAATACCCAACTACTTTCGATATAAATAAACAAATTATATATCTATGTGTATTTCTGCCTTTTCACTGTAATGTTCTTTTTTTTTCTCTTATTTTTTTTCTCTCAGGAATAAGCAACTTGTCGAATAGTGGAATTATTAGGTCCCAGGACCCAACTTTTTTCCCTAAGTCAATGTACTAGTACATATACCCTTGCAATTTTTTAAGATTTGCCCCCAAAAAAGAACAAAAAATTAATTAGAAATCCAAAAATCAATGGAGTGTGAACGTTTGAGCAAATCTAGAAGGGACACACTATACAATTTTGTACATTGCGACCAAGTTTGAAGTTAATCTGGATGACGGTTTTGGAGCAGAAGTCAAAAATGAGAATTAGCATTACAATGCCCATTGACTTACATAGTAATTATTAGGAAAGGTGTATCTACTGTAAGTGCCCAAATTGAAATAAAATCGTTAAAAATCAGAAATCCACAGCAGTTCCACCCAGTATAAAACTTAGTTTGATCCTTCAACAAGGAATATAGCAACAAAGTTTCAGCTTAATCTAAGTGATGGTTCTGGAGAAGAAGTCAAAAATAGCAACAAGAGGACCATGGGCCTAATGCTCTGCTGGCACCGTGGCTATATTGCAGCTGCATCTTCATTTCAAAATTGCAAGTCATCACGTGGCTTCTGAACATATAAAGCTTATGTACATTAAGTGTATAAACTGTCCACCAGATGGCACTTTGCTCCACATGTAATCACAGCTTATTTGTGTAATTCCTATGATGGATACTGTTGTATGTGCCAAGACAACACTCGCTGAGTCCTTCATTTTATGTCCTCAGTGACCTTGGGACAGAAGATCAAGGTCACCCAGATTATGTAATACACGAGGCCCATAGGCCATGTGCTGTCCTGATATTGCCATTGATGTCCAAGCTACACCCTGTCATTACAAAATCACCTCTTTCGACTGTACAGGCATGGTGACCTCACAAAAATAGGTCAAGGTCACTGATATTATATAAATTATATAACATTCTAGCAACGGACATGGTCTATATATCCTATAAACTTAGCAAGTCTAATCCATTTACTTTTCTCAATATGGAATATAATGGGCGGACAAATGGATGGATGGACAGACATGAGCAATGCTATAAGCTTTGAGACCTTAGGTCAGCAGAGCTGAAAAGAAAAGCCTATTTGAGAGCTATCTTAATTTTTGTATTCTCCAAATTACTTTTTTTTTGATGCAATTTTTGTTATGTTTGGCAGTAACCAGGAAAACATTTTTCCTAAAAGAGCATACAACTTGGGCTCATACGAGTGCCAAAAATGATGCAGAATTTTTTAGTCCATTTCTTGAGTTACTTATAAATGTCAGATTTTTCAATAAAACTGAGGGCACCTATACCTTGAAAGATGTATTTCTGCACCCTTATGGTTGAAAATTTGGAAAACAATGCAAAAACAGTGTGTAAAACTGCACTTTTTTGTGCCTTCCATAGGATCTCATCACTTCTGGTCAACACTGCATGTTAGCAATCATTGGGAAGTTCAGAACTTTGTCTACCTCAGTGAATTGATTTCCCACTGGTTAAATTCAACTGCAATGTGGTCAATTTATGTCAAACATCACTATTCCAAAGGTTAGAGATGCAAATCAGATGATCCTTGCTATTGGCTATTGGTGATGTAGTTGGATTGTTATATGACCTATTTGAATAATTAACTCTGACGCTTAGTGACATGGACCAATAGGAGCCTGGCAGCCTTGATGGTCACTTGCTGCCTGGCCTCAACAAGCTGCAGTTTGTGCCAGTCTGAAGGCTGCCTGCAGTAAAGGCAGCAAATCTGGCTCTTCACACGCTGGTCAAGTGTGTCACATATTGGACAGCTTGCTAGAGTGCAGCTCACAAAGTGCTTCTGAAGCTTTCTCTTAACTCTTTCAGGGCCAATCACATCTAAAGTTGATCTACTTAAGTCAGACAAGTCTGAATTATTATTAGGATCCCAGATCTGTAGTCCTTGTAAAAAGACCTTCCATTCAAGTACCTGTAAGCCTATAGTTGGGAGAGAGTAACCCAGGTCAACAGCTTTTCTCGTTGCGCATTTGGCGCAATGCGCCCAATGCGCACCGAGAAAAGCTGTTGACTCAATCCAAAATTTGGCACTGAAAGGGTTAATATTGCAAGGCATATGGAAGGATATTCACTGTACATTTGGTACCAATAAAGGCAAACTCTTGTGCCCGGATTCCCTTTGCACATTGAAAGTCTTGTTTTTGCCAAACATATCAGTTTTACCCACAATAAATCTAAGTGCTAATTACAAATAACTTGTAAAATAAGGAAGATGATAAGATTTGATGCTGTCGAAATTGATCACATGTGGTAACAGTCTTTCCAAACACATTACTCCAAAATAAATATGTGACGTTTTGAAGCTGTATTGGCACTCAGGGACTTCAAATGGTCAGCATGGCATATGCCATGACTGTTTTCAGAGTTAAAAATTCATCAAAATAAATAAAATAAAATGAAATATAAAAAATAAACAAATAAATAAATAACAAATTAATGAATAAAATTGATACATTAAATAACAATTAACAGCCCATACCGAACAAATGAGTAAAGCAATTTCATCAAAGAAGCTTTTTTATCTGCATACAAATTCATCCCCCCCACCCCACCCCCACCCCCACAAACAAACAAAATCCAAAATAAAAACCAGGTTCTATTGGCAAAAGGCTGCCACAGATCCACTCAAGATGTATCCCCAGTAAGTTAACAAAGGATCTGGCCTGCAAAGCTTCATCCATTGAAATGTGAATACAGTGGTCTCAACAACCTCTTCTGAGGCCCCTCTCACCAGAGGCCACCCCTCTTGAATGGCCACCCCTCTTGAATGGCCAGCACTCTTGTGCAGGAAGTATGGTATTTCCATTTTATTTTCCCCTCAAGAGAGGCCACCCCTCTGATAAGGCCACTTTTTGGCTGCATTGGGGGTGGCCTTATAACAGGGGGACCACTGTAGTGGATGAATGGATGGCCACTTGACCCCATGATAAGCCACTGTCAGTGACAAGTTACTGAGGGGCCGAGCACCAGGCGGCCCTGCTTGGTGCAGTATTAGACAGAGCTATCACTGCCGCCCATCACTGACTACAACAGGCACAATATCCTCCCTCCAGCCTCTAATAAATAGCTCAATTAATCCCTCTGCAATGTTTTCTCTGACTGTGTAGAGTGCAGATGATATGGGTCACCCGTATCCTAATAGTGCCCACTTGTCCACTGAGCTGCCTGTGTTTGTGGTGCCTTGTCACACATCCACAGCTATGTGTTGATGCCAGTATTTACCTGGCTTTTACATTTGTATCCAGTGCTTCAACAGTTTTCACTTTTGTTTACCTGCTGTACAGCACCTGTCTATTTGGTACCCAATTCTGTCACTTAAAAAACTTTAATCTGATCACACAGGCCAGGACACATTGCTATGCCACAGAACAGGGGTTAATACCCACATAGCCACATAAACTCATACATACACATTGCGGTGCTGGGGTCCAGGGGTTAATAGTGATATAGCCACAACTCACACACACAGAGCATCGCACATCTGGCTGACAAATGTACAGTTTCTCCGGCAAGGCCAGGGGGAGACTGAAGCAATGTACATCCAGCAACGTGAGTTTATAGAGCAGTGGGCAGCAGCCTGCCAGGCTCACCTGACTGTGTTGTTGCAGGCGCTGGTCCTCCTTCACTCGTGGCTCGAGATCTCCGTCTCCACTTGGACAACTTCCGCGAATCCAGCCACAAAAATGTGTCACTTCTGCGTTTGGTATCTCTGGACATATTGGTGACATTGAAAGCCAGTGATGCATGGAGCGGTGGAGGCCGGAGCAGACCTCGCCTGTGTTTACATATAGCCACAGAGAAACACTGCCACACAGGCCCCACAACCAGCAACACTGTCCCACACCGCCACAGGAACTAGCAGGCACTCCCCCACACCTCAACCACACTACCAGCTGGCTGCCTGGCTGGCTGTACAGGTGAAAGCCATTGAGCAGAGAGAGAGAGAGAGATGGAAGTGTGGCAGTCTGCTTGGCCTCTCTGCACTGTGCCACTGACCTACATGTGGACCCCAGTCACACAAGACTAGTGTAACAATGTACAAGCTGCCACTGTGTGCTCACCTTGTACTAACAGTAAACAGCAGCCAGGCTACCATTATTGCCTGCACAGCACACCCAGCTCCATCTGCACTGCACTCAGTCAGGCCCAGCACCTTATTTTACGCAAAATTGCTTGAATTTTGCTACAGTGAAACCTGTTTTGAGGGACCACTGTGAGGAACGAATACCCGCCTTTTCAGACCATGTTTACATGTCCCTTTTGTCATCTTTCCCATGTTATTTCACCTCTACTGAGAAACAACCTGCTTTATGTGACCACATCTGGCCTGCTCTAGGGTGGTCTCTTAGACAGGTTTGACTCTGTACTCTTATTTTCACTTATTTTGCTGATGGCACAAAACTTTTAAATAAAAACACACTGCAATAATATTTTGATATCGTTTTGAACAGGAATTATGTCCAAAATATTGAAATTAAAACAACAGTAAAAATCTCAAAAATACAATAACAGTGGAAATTTAAACATGCACAAATAAAGCAACTTACAGTATGCTAGGGGCGGAAATGAGGCTCCAATGTTACCCTTCTCATGGCCTGATGGACCAGTCCCGCAGATTATATCCCCTTTGCCATTGGCAGTGTGTGTGCCCTGTTTCACTATAGTCTGTTACTATGGTAACCAAAACTGACCAATTAGATTTTGAGTCACTTTTCAGCACCACAATGTGGATTGTTGTCAAAGAGCAGATCAAGTGGAGAGGAGCAGACAGCAAGGAGTCTGTGCTGTAGGCACCTACTGGAGCACCGTGGGTCAACGGCAGTGACAACAAGAGGACCATGACACTCTCATGCTCAGCTAACATCATGTTTGCTTAATTCTGTAATACATCAGCCCAGAGGGTTTGTATTCAAAATACAAACATGGTGCCACCAGTTTGCAGAATGACTTGTCCGGGGATTAATGGCACCAAAACAAGTCTTAAGCTGGTTCCTTGCTGATGACCCAATTTTATATAAAGGCCAATAAAGCCTAATATTTTCTTCTAAATTTCAAATTTTATGAAAAAGATTTGTTTCTTACACCAAACAATTAATTACAATGATTTAGAACTCTACAGTTTTTCAGCAAGTGGTATGGAATAGGACTTTTTTCTTTGCATATTGTGGGCTTGATAGAGTTCAAATGGTACTTGAACTTGCACACTTGTGTTTGTTAAGTTTATCTTTATATTAGATAGACAAACAAGAACAAAGCAAACCCCCAAGCAGCAGTGTGCCCTGACCAGCCACCATGTGCTGACATCATGGCCAGTCCATTTTCTACATTATATTTTGGGACCTTATTTTTGGTCATGTCAATATACTTCCTGTCTACTGACCACAGGTACAACAACACACATGCTGTCCAACTGTCAGCATGCACTAGTACAGTGAACCCATCCACCAACTGTCTCAAAGAACGCATTCATTGTATTTCCCTCTAAAAGAGAGACCTGCCCCTTTACATCGCATTTTGGGGTACAGTGATACTTCTCTAATAAGCGCTGCCTGAAATGCACCAGAATTGTGGCCTTATAAGAGGGGTGGCTTTTCTTGAAGGGGTAAGTATAATGACAATGCCACCATAAGTATAATGACAATGCCACCATAAGTATAATGACAATGCCATCATAAGTATAATGACAATGCCACCATAAGTATAATGACAATGCCACCATAAGTATAATGACAATGCCATCATAAGTATAATGACAATGCCATCATAAGTATAACTAGACATGAGTTTTTCGCTGTGCGAAAACAAATATGCATCCCCCATGCATGACAGTGTTCCCTATTTATGTTCAATAGTAAACATGGTCATGCAATCAACCGTAACAAAGATATATAAGGAAAATAATATTTTGACCTCAGTTTGACCTTTCAAGGTCACTCGAGGTCAAATTTAACAACACCAAAAGAAAGCCCATAGGTACTTTCCTATTCCTGTTCAATAGTAACCATGGGTCTGCAATCAACCGTAACAAAGATATATAAGGAAAACAAGCTTTTGACCCCAGTTTGACCTTTCAAGGTCACTCGAGGTCAAATTTAACAACACCAAAAGAGAGCCCATAGGTGATTTCCTATTAATGTTCGACAGTAACCATGGGCCTATGATCAACCATAAGCAAGATATATACGGAAAAAAAAATTTGCCTGATTTTGCTGAGTCAGCAAAAAACGAAAAACCTTAATAAAAAATCCAAAAATCAATGGATTTTGACAAACAGCATATCAGAAGAATTCCCCAGACCTGTAGACTATTTGTACCAAAACAGAACGTAATTCGTAAATATGCCTTAGAGTTATAGCAGAAATAAGAAATCCGGCGCCGGCACCGGTGGTGGCGGCTCTCGAATTCTACTAAACACTATATGCATCCCCCAGTGGGGGATGCATAATGACAATGCCATCATAAGTATAATGACAATGCCACCATAAGTACAATGACAATGCCATCATAAGTATAATGACAATGCCATCATAAGTATAATGACAATGCCATCATAAGTATAATGCTTTGAGGACAACCTGGCCACAGCCTGACTCATGGCTGTCTTCTGTCTTCTGCTACAACTTCTGGTCCGCCTGAGCAACCTTCTGCCAGTCTGCTCGGTGCCAGTCTTGGCAAAAGGGAATGTCTCTGAAGCATCGGACCCTTATACTGTGCTCCCAGTAGCTTCGGCAGGTCATGGCGTGCCCTTGGGATCCCTTTTGCCAAAAGCGCCACTGATGCCACCTTAAGACAATGATGAGGCAGGCAGCACACCACAGAGACTACTGGACTACTGTACCACAGAGACTGCTGGACTACTGGACTACTGTACCACAGTGACTACTGTACTACTGTACCACAGAGACTGCTGGACTACTGGACTACTGAAATACTGTACCACAGAGACTGCTGGACTACTGGACTACTGTACCACAGAGACTGCTGGACTACTGGACTACTGTACCACAGAGACTGCTGGACTACTGTACCACAGTGACTGCTGTACTACTGGACTACTGTACCACAGAGACTGCTGTACTACTGGACTACTGTACCACAGAGACTGCTGTACTACTGGACTACTGTACCACAGAGACGGCTGTACTACTGGACTACTGTACCACAGAGACTACTGGACTACTGTACCACAGAGACTGCTGGATTACTGGACTACTGTATCACAGAGACTGCTGGACTACTGTACCAGAGAAACTGCTGTACTACTGGACTACTGTACCACAGTGACTGCTGTACTGCTGTACCACAGTGACTACTGGACTACTGTACCACAGAGACTGCTGGACTACTGTACCACAGAGACTGCTGGACTACTGGACTACTATACCACAGGGACTGCTGCACAGGACGGGAACATACAACACCACTTTAAATTTTCAAAATGCACAAGTGAACTAATCCATACGCTCAAATTTGACATCGGTTTGACGAGGTCATGGACACAATTAGAATTAAAATCACATCAAAAGCTGTACGGCATGGAATACCACATGGATGTTGAAGCGGCCAAAGAGAGAAAACTGATGCCAGAGGCAGCGCTAGAATTTCGGCAAGAATCCGAAAATGTATTCTTGTAAAGATTCTCCTAAACTTGTCTTTCTTTAAAAAGGAAACTAGTTGACAAAAATGCAGATAGATTCTCACAAAATTTTGCGAAATTCTGGCCCTACAGAAGTCAATACTGGAGGTCAATCAATAAGTGCTGCAGTCAACCACTACACGCCTCCAATCCACAGCAGTACACAGTGACAAATGTTTTCTGATGGCATGAAATTTGGGGTGGATACAATTTCAGACAGATCCCACCAACTGTTGTGGATATGTAATGTATTTTGAGACAAATATTTTTGTTTACAGGCAAATGGACAGATGGAAGCACAGAGAAATGAATGGACAACTAGAACCATGCTGGATCTTCTTTGCGGTGGAACCATAAAAAAAGAACAACTCACAAAAATATATGTTTGTATTCAAGATACAAACATGGCTGCATCCACCAGGTATGTTTAATCCAACCATATGCTGCATTATGGCATAGTTTTTACTGTTCCACGCTCTAAAGTGACCCAGCCACATGCTACAGAACTAGTGCCATGCCCCCCCCCCCCCAATACCTGTGTGCACAAGGGATGTTAATATCTGTTCATCTGTTGTGCACACCAACGCAAGTAATGCCACCATTAGCATATCTACGCTGCATTTTTCATGCTTTTCTCTAAAAAACAATGGGCAATAAACCAGTATAAGTGGATGCTGCTAAGGCAATAATGGAATTCTTGGCCCCAGAAGCTTATGAAAACATTGAGGCTGTGCCTGGTCATGAAGTGATGAAGTGAGTGAATCTGTGACAGCAAGGCCTCCCACTGCTGCTCCTGATGACTTCTCTACTTCTACCAGGCACCGTCAGGCAGGTATCAAACACAAAGTCAACCAGCCAAAACACTGACGCAGTTACATATATTACAAATTCAGAAAATGGATGGTGCTAAACTCTTGAAATGATAGCGTCCCTCCTGACCAATCAGACATATTTGTTGGTCGGTTCATTGTAAACACTCATCATCAGGATGGGTGCGAGACTTGGCCCAGTGTGTATCATGTATCAATCACTATCTGACACATGCAGGTTATGGTTTTGTCAAATCATCGAAGTTTGCAACTAATAAAGTGTCCTGGAATCAAAACAATTAAACAGCAAAAGTAAAGGCTACAAGCCATATATATATATATATATATATATATATATATATATATATATATATATAGAGCTGGTCCATTGACCAACACCAAAGGAAATTTGCTTTTTGAGTCGGGCACTCTTTACCATGTGACACAGTGTTAAAACAGCATCAAGAAGTGAGTTCTTTCAATATCATGAATATTTAACAAATACCAGGCCAGGCAATTCCACTCATATCTGCCCTGTTGCCTCCAAACTGTTGCCAAACAAAGAAAACTCTGAACGATGCCCTGTCCAGTTATATAAATAATATTCACAGCACCAGCCTGGCAATATGAACAATAACAATAGCTCGCCATTAACCACTGTCACCCCACTGGCAATATGAACAATAACAATAGCTCGCCATTAACCATTCACACCCCACTGGCAATATGAACAATAACGACAGCTCACCATTAACCACTGTCACCCCACTGGCAATATGAACAATAACGAGAGCTCACCATTAACCACTCTCACCCCACTGGCAATATGAACAATAACAACAGCTCACCATTAACCACTGTCACCCCACTGGGTGCACAGACCTGGTATAAATGTCAAGCAGTTGGTATCAACACTTCGGCTAATTTGATGAAAGATATGTAATAAAATACTGGGATACAAGGTGGCAAAATCAACCACTGTGTCAGAAAAACTGTTAGCGCTCAACCATTACCTGCTGAGGTATCTCCAAACAAAATGTTTCAACTCGACATAAAAATGTACAAAGCATTAACAAGACCTAAGGCCTATGAAATCAGCCACATGAGGAACAAACACTTACAACAACAATCCCACAATTCGGTCGCAAATTAAAAGAAGCCCAAAATGACTAATACAGTAGTAGAAAAAAGTGGTCTTTTGGGGTCATTTTGTGTGGTCTCTAGTCAGGTTCAGCAGGTGGGCTCCCAAAGGAAGAGAATTATTGAAAGGAGCTGTTGCACAGTAAAAGTGGTCACAAAAGATAGGTGGTCTCTCAAAGGAGGGGCATCTCAAAGCAGGCACTATTGGTAATATTTTGATTAACATAAAGAAAAGGTACTTTACACAATTGTATCATGTATTGCACAAAATATCATTTGCACACAAACAGTGTAGCAGGATGTGGAGAATGATGTTTCCAAGTAAACTGTAAAAGTTGCATACTTAAATAATGCTGATGCAAAAGTGTAGAGCTGTAGTTCTTTCGGAACATTTTCATGTATCAACAGAAAAATGTGTACAAACTAAATATGTAACTAATTACAAAATACAATCTACGTGATATGTTGTAATGTCCATGTGACCTAATGTTTACAATGAGCCAAGTAAATAAGCATAAACAACAATTTGTAGCATAAGCCAGTGACTATTCCAATGCATCTAAAATAAATTTAACTATTTGTAGCATAAACCAGCAACTAATTAAATGTATCAAAAATATGCATCTATAGGAAATTTCTGTAACAATTGTTCAGTCACTTGCACTTCTGCTGCTTAAATAAATACTTTGCCTGGGTAACTGTGATGCTTTGAAGCACACATCAATTATCACATTTGAAAGTGATATAAATAAAGCACATATGATGAGGTGCAGGCAAAGTAAATTCCTGTTTGTTTTTTATTATCAATAATTTTGAATTTTCTTTGCTTGTTTCCAAGTATACATTGTATTGATTGTTACATAGTAAGTAAATGTCGAAAATATGTACCATTTTACATTTATCAAAGATGTATTACATTCAAATGGTGAATAATTTAAGTATTAATGACACTTTATGGTCTATTGTTTCATGTGCATGTCTTAAAAAACAGTCCATTTTTTTTCTGCAAATGCAAAAAATAGCAGCAAAACTATTACAGGTCACAGTGGTTTGGGACTGCATATTTTGTTTGCGTTGCAGTGTACAAGCGTGAAAAAATATGTATGTTAAACTACAGTGTATTGTAAAGAACAGTTGTCATAGATTGAATGTATATATAAATTAAGAAATTTTGACACATCGCACAAGAAATATTAACCACAAACAAGAAACTGATCTTTGTGGTTTTGTACATTGATTTCTAGGTTCTTTTTCCTGCAATATATATCATATTTGGTAATAATAACATAAACTAAATTATGCAGCAAAAAGACCTTCAGATTTTTAATCCAGTGTTCATACACTTACACAGGTCTTTTCAAGCACTTTCCAAGACCAAATTTCTCAAATTCAACGAGTTGTGGCAGGTATTTGGACATGTAATTTCAGCATCACGGAGACATGGACTTCGAAAATTGCAAGCAATCGATACATACATTTACATGTTGCATGAAATATCTGAGTATGACATACATAATATAGAAAAATATATGTTATGTATGGTTTTGCAGGGGTCACATTAAGGAAATTTCAGTGTGGGTCCATTGGACCCATCTTTCTTCTTTTTCAGGAAAAATAGTGAGTCCATGGACTGAATCGATGGGTCCAGTCTGAAATTGTGGAAACTATAGACTTCATTTGGTGTGATTTGATTGATTGATTGATTTTATTTGGTATGATCAACAGACAGTGATAAGTGAGTTTACCAAAAATGAGAAATAGATAAAACATGCAGGTAGCTTAAGCCTAGAAACAAACATAACATATGGTCTGTATGCTAATGCAGGCAAATCATAATTATAATTAAGATTGAATAAAAAGTTACCAATGTGCCAATGTAAAACAGTTTAATGACTGAAAGTTTGTTGATTGTCCCAAGGATTGATTCAGTCAATTCAGGGACCTGCTATTAAGACTAAGTCTACACGTCCCTGGTCTACCAAAATATGGTTTATGAAGTGGTCTTAACCCCTAGCACACTGCCACTGTGCCAGTATCTGATTTGGCACACCGTGTGCCATTGGGCAGTTTTTTTTACTGTCTTGCACAACAAGCGGCATGCATACTGAGCACGCCTGGGCTCTGTTATTTTTGCGATTCATTCCACGTGATGAAATGGTCAGAAATTACATGATTTGTATTTCTGTGCACTTTCTATTTCAATTTACCTGAAAAATTTGATGCCGAGGTATCAAGAGTCTGATCTTAAGTGCTGTCACTTTTTTTACTAAGCAACACGGTACGAGCTGTGCAACACAACACAAGCAAGTGTACACAGCCTGTCCGTCACAGGCATGGTTTTTCGCTATGTTGTACGAATATTTTTACGGCCTGTGATCATGAATTTCATTCCTTTCTTGTTCTGTCATACAGATTTGCTCCATTCAAACAATATAATAAAATCAAAACAACAAAATTTTGTTAAGAATCACCAACAACGACGTGACACATACTAGGAGACAGCAATCAACAACATATTATGATCACATCGTGTTAACGCAAATCTTCGCTTCGTCCACGTGTGACAGTGCGGTGACTGATCTGCGTATTTTCCTTGCCTTCCGTACGGAATTTTCACTTGTGCCTTTATCTGTATCTAGATTTATTTGATGGAAGTCTTTCAGGTGAAAATATGATGTGAAAATTTAACATCCTGGTCCAATAATCTTCGCGTTTATATGACTTATTCCTCCCCAACATTGCGGACATGAGACGGGCACATGTATGGGCAACAACGAGTTTGCTTGGACAGTGAGCGGCACGCGATCAAATCCACCCAATAAGGAACCTGGAAATGCTCTCACCGCATTTAAAAGTGGGGTGAAATGACGTATTTTTGCAGGGTTACCCCAGGAGTATTTTTTCTTAGCAAATAAGAGAGCTTGTTACATACAAACATGAACATCAGAGGATTCCACCGGTATAATGCATAATCATGGTCATGGTGGACGATGCAAAACACCGGGGCCTCAAAGGTGCAAAGTTATTAAGTTTCGGATAATATTTGCAGTTGTATCATTCAAAATGCATTGTATTTTTTGTGCGTTGGTCCTAAGGGTGTCCAAATCCTCAATTCTATTTAAGCATCGGCATCACACTTCCGTTGTTTTCATTTGCTTCGTTTACCAGAAGCACTTGTGCCATAATTTTACATTGTAATGCTGGAGAAAGCGGGTCATCCTTGTGCCCAGCTGTGTACACGCAACTTGGCAGTGTTCCCCCAAAATGATTGATTCAGCGGATTTCATTGTTATTGTCACACAGTCTCGATCCAACCCATCCCAAATCGATAAGTAATGAATTTTCATGCCACATGTTCAGAATTTATTGCCTGTTACGGGCCTTAAAGACAATAAACAACTTGTACTAATTTTCATGATGCGCGGTAACACTGCCAAAGGGCACTTGTTCCTTTCATTGATTGCATCCCCCTTCAGTATCTGCGAATGAAACGTATTCATACAGTTTTCGGAGGGAGTGTGCGCTGTTGATTTAATTGCTATAATAATATCCAATATGGCGGCGACCTGTACTGTTTACCGCAGCTCACTTGAAACTTTCTAGGAGCTACTGTATTTGATACAAGGAACGTAAGGAAAAACCAAATACATCATTCAAAAGCTATTATCCAAGTTAATCTTTTTTTTTTTGTCCACTTGTGCACCACTCAGTCATCCCTCAATAAGATACTTCTAAGGTTTCATGACAAGTTTAAAAATAGTAAGAGGAAGCTGGTTTTCAGTAGGAATATGGTCCACTATAATGTGTATATCTGATTTAAATTTGTTGAAACTGCAATGGATCCTTGTTGAGATAATACGGTAAAGTCGTCCAATTGTGCGCCACTCAGATGGCCTTGTAATAAATATTCTTAAGTCCTATAACAAGTTTATCAATATAAAGAGAAAGCTGGTTTTAAATAGGAACCTGGTCCATTATAAGATGCATCTCTGATACAAATTTGGTAAAGCTGTATTCAATATTTTCTGAGATATTATGGTAATGACATCGGGGTTGACGCCACTAAGATGGCCTTCACATAAATACATTTAAATTTAAAGACATACCTTCAACACAAAGCACTGACTGAAGGGTTAACAAGCATGTAATTTGGCTGCCATTTCCTCACATTAGGTCATGGTGAAACCAAAATCTAATCTGTTCATCTTGCCAGGTCAGATAAGCATACATGTATTGCCAAATTTGAGCAAAATACATGGAGGCATTCTGTAGATATAACAGTAACGAAAATGTGCACATCTGGATGGACGGAAATCCAGACAGACATCCAGACAAACAACCCGAAAAGTTAATGGGTCCCCCCCATGGGGCAAACCCTTAATAATCAGAGGAAGCTGGTTTTCAATAGGAACCTGGATCATCATAAGGTTCTACTGTGACAAAAATTTGGTAAAACTATGGTGAATGAATACGTTTAAGTTTTGTGATGGTCTAACATCAAGGTTATTTGTCATGCGCAGGCAGATGCCTGTGCCTACCCTGGATTCCTTGTCCACAGCATTGGGTTTACCTTGTGGAGTAATGTAATAAGCAGAACTCTCCATGTTCACTGCCAAGGCCTGCAGCAAACTACGTCCCATGTATCCTGGTGCTCTGTGGCTACGCCTCCTGTATCCTGGCACTCTACAGCTATGCCCCCTGTATCCTGGCACTCTACAGCTATGCCTCCTGTACCCTGGCACTCTACAGCTATGCCTCCTGTACCCTGGCACTCTACAGCTATGCCTCCTGTACCCTGGCACTCTAAAGCTATGCCTCCTGTATCCTGGCACTCTGCAGCTATGCCCCCTGTATCCTGGCACTCTACAGCTATGCCTCCTGTATCCTGGCACTCTACAGCTATGCCCCCTGTATCCTGGCACTCTACAGCTATGCCTCCTGTATCCATGCCCCCTGTACCCTGGCACTCTACAGCTTTGCCTTCTGTACCCTGGCACTCTACAGCTTTGCCTCTTGTACCCTGGCACTCTACAGCTTTGCCTCCTGTACCCTGGCACTCTACAGCTTTGCCTCCTGTACCCTGGCACTCTACAGCTTTGCCTCTTGTACCCTGGCACTCTACAGCTTTGCCTCCTGTACCCTGGCACTTTACAGCTTTGCCTCCTGTATCCTGGCACTCCATAGCTTTGCCTCCTGTACCCTGGCACTCCATAGCTATGTCTCCTGTATGCTGATGCTTGTGCCATGCAGAATGGTCTGCCAGGTAGTCGCCTTGGTATAGTTGTATTGTATCTTTCACACTGAAGTAGCCTTTTCCAAAAAGTGCCACTCAACAAGTTTTCACTAAAATTACACTGAATATAATGGCTGGAACAACCTTGCACCCCTCAGCCAGGATGAAAATATGATGAAACTTGGTTAACTTTGAAAATAGGTCAAGGTCGCTGAGTGTGGAACTCCGCAAAGCTTCCAATACACTTCTACAGTACAAATTTCATGATGATTTGTTCAGAAGTTATTGAGTCTGAAAGAGCAAAAAATTATGATCCTCATGACCTTGAAAATAGGTCAAGGTCATTGAATGTCACACTCCTATACCGGTAAGCCTCCACAGATACGCTTCACAATAGTAGCTCAATTCATTCAAAAGTTACCACATCCACACGGGTGATGGACAGACGAACGCACACACAGTCATGACAACAATGCAATGCCATTAAGGCTAAGACGGTAAAAATACATTTTTAAAAAATATTTCTGCATTCATATTTGCCAGGCAAGCAGTGACAGGTTCAGATAGAGAGATGGCAGAACTTGGCCATGGATTGTGGGCATTGATGGCAGGGAAGTGTTCAGCACATTTACTTTTACGATAAAGTATCTTCTAAAATCTTTAAATCCAGCCTTGTTTTTTTTTTACTGGATGAGGATATTTCTCCAAACATCACTATGAGATATCCAATAAACACACAAAAACACCCACATACAATTTGGCTGTCTCAATTTATGATCACTTTGCAATACCAATTATGACAGACAGATTGGCTAAATCAATAGCCAGCAACTATTGCCTGATTGGCTGATAAACCCTTTACCAGTAATCACACACAGACCGGCTAAACCCCAAGCCATCAATCATAGACTGATTGCTAAAGCCCTGGTCAATTAAATAGTTTTTTACGACCCACATTTTCTTTACATCCTATTATGGCTGCAACAAGTTCTAGGTAGTTGTTTACATTCAATCCCAGATATGTGGGCCCCGCCTCTTTTAAACCCTAGCCACGTGGAGGCAGATATGATATTGTGGCCCAGTAGCCCAGCCTCTGTGGTATACATACTCAACTTGACGGGCAGAGAATGGCGTCGGTGCAGACTGCAGGCATCTTCTTGCTCTATTTTTGGTGACTTGGAGTCGGCCATTGTGGGAGCCAAGACATCAGATGCTGTAAGACATGTGGTCTCCCTCTGGGCTACTGCTGTGACAGGCCTGACTGAGGCAGACACTGGTGTCAGGCCACACTGATACACACACCTCTGATACTCAGCAGCCAGGCGGGGCAGCAAGGAGACCCTGCCAGCCACAAACACTGGCTGTGGCTGCCAGCTGCTCATGTCAACCAGGCTGTGTGGTCAGCAGTCTGGACCCCCCACTCACTTCATTACCATGCACCTTAAAGCCTCCAGCAAAACCTCCGCCCCCTCCGCCCAACACCCCTACAGCAACTTTTGCCCCTTTTCCCGCCCGCCCTACATGAAGGTCAACTCTGTTTCTAAAATAACATTGTCCTGAAAACAAACTATTGCCATAGTTACAGAACTCTGCTTGCCACTGCTGACAGTGCACCGTGTGACAGCTGTCACTGGCACCAAGCCACAAGGCTGCCCCCCTTCTGTCAATGAAAACATCTACCCACTGCTCTGCCCCCCTTCTATCAATGAAAACACCAAACTGAGCACAAAATGACCACCACCATCCAGTGGTCTTGCCACATCTTCTCAACTAATGAAGAAATCAGTGCAGGATGAGAAAATTTGTATATCCTATTGTCCAGGACAAGTAAAATTTGATTCACAACAAGTGACAATTCAGTAAAATAGCATGTAAATGACTGGGGCACTAAGGAATCCTGGCACTTGCTCTGCAGTGATAAAATAACATGTGACTAGAACAGCACATCTGGGCTACAACAAAGCTCTGTGTCCTTTCAATTGACAACAGTATGTTTATCCCACATTGTCATGGAAACAAAATGTTTCAGGGCACCATAACTGCGAAAAGACAATAAATATATGTACAGCCTACAATACATAGGTTATAGCTGTGTACATCGGTTATACATAGGTTATACCACAGCTGAGAGATAATACATTTCTGTTTCCTTCAATTTCAATCCAGCCATTGGTGTGACAGTCCACCCACAACGCACCAGAAAACTGGTTTTAAAGAGGAGTTACCTCTGGTGGCTAAAATACAATGAAAATGCCCCAGTTGCTGCATGGAGGAGCAGCCTTTGTGGAGAAGGAGGCCTCTCTTCAGAGAGGCCTTATAAGAGGGGGACCAGTGCATTACCAAGCCAACTGACTTGCTGTCACAGTTACTTGTCTTGTGGTTCCCAACACTTTGGGGGCAGACCTGTTACACATATAAGCTGGTGATGCCAGCTAACCCCCCCCCCCATGATAATAATTATACCAGTCATAACACATGTAAGGTAGTGGTATGTTATGTAAAGGGGAGGGAGATAAACAAAGCAAAGGGCTCTATGTCAATGCTATCCTTGTCAAAGTGGCCAGGAATATGTATGACTAAAATGAAGAGTAGAAATCTGGAATATCACCACCTGGTGAACAACTTAAGTTGGATCCTTCCACAAGCTGCCTGTGCGCCAAATTTCATAACCATCTATGTAACAGTCTTAAAACACTTATAAGACTTCTGTACAAAAATAGCAATAAAAAAATTCCAGCGCCACCTGTTGAATAAATAAGGTCTAGGAGTCCCAAAAACTGTGCCTCCATGATTTTCAAGCAATTGGACCAATGATTTTGGAGAAGATTTTTGAAGATTTTCCAAAAATTGACCAAAAAACAGTTCATAAAAAAATTCAAAATCACTGGAGCATGACTATTTGAACAAGTTTGGTACAGACCCAGCCCAGGTAGATGCCCATCAAGTCTGAAGTGGATCTGGCAGACATTATTGCACAAGAAGTCCAAAATGTAAAATGTGGACACTGACAGAGTGACAGACAATGTAACAAGAGCCATCTAATAAGCTCACCTGACTAACACGTCAGCTGAACTAACAATTGGCAGGGATGAGATCTACTACATAAAATCTATTAATCCTAAAAATTTAAGACAACCAGCACCTGTAGTTGCTAAGATATTGTCTAGACAAAATTGTTAGAGACTTAAAGTACTTTGTTGATTGATTACAATAAGAAGGTAATGAGCCACATAGAGGTCTGTCTATGACCACCTCAAACATAACATCTATCAACCCTCAACACTTCAAAGGTCTGGCACTCATACTTCCCAACATATGGCCTCATCAAAATTGTTGCAGATTTAACAAGCTTCAATAACTGGCCATAAAAAACTATGTCTAGGCACGTCCAGTTCTTGGGACCTTCCAGCCCTCAAAATTAAAAAGGGGCAGCTGTTATAGTTCCAAAGATATAGTGTTGACAAGAACTGTTTTGGATGGATGGGAGGAAGGACGTGCAAGAGGGAAGGACAGACAGATGGAACCCTTTACCATACCCCCCCCCCCCCACTTCATGGGTAAGGGTTAATAAACAGACGCACCAACCACTGTGAGGCTCTGTCTGCAGCCACTATTAAAGTGTTCCTGCAAAGTGGCAGATTTTTTCCACAATTCTATACAGCAGCACCCGGTGCCAGGCAACAGCTTTCTATGATGCCTCCAACATGCACTGTCTCCATGACAACCAAGGACTGCTGTTGACTGAGCCACTACGATTAACTTTATGGTGAGGTATGAACAGGGAGTCATTTTGTTTTACATGTCAGACAGAACTGGTGTTGTCACATGGTTATAACATGCCTGACAATGCCAATATTGACATTTTTGCATTTATCAGCTTTATGGACAAGTTTGTACATGTACATTACTGTAAGATAAACAATTTTTCATGACAGTGAAACCTGTCTTTATACCCCACCTGTAAGACTGCAAAATTGAGCTCTTTCAAAACAGGTTGACTTTTACATGAGGTACAAATACAATGACAAGTACAAAAAAAATCATGAAAATATGGTCGTCCAAGACATGCTCCCACCTAAGAAAGGTGTCTCCAGACATGCTCTCTCCTAAGACAGGTGTCTCAAGACATGCTCTCTCCTAAGGAAAGTGTCTCAAGACATGCTCTCTCCTAAGATAGGTGTCTCAAGACATGCTCTCTCCTAAGAAAGGTGTCTTAAGACATGCTCTCTCCTAAGAGAGGTGTCTCAAGACATGCTCTCTCCTAAGAGAGGTGTCTCAAGACATGCTCTCCTAAGAGAGGTGTCTCAAGACATGCTCTCTCTTAAGAGCGGTCTCACAAGACTGGGAGTACTGTCTTCAGTTTTCAAGGTAGATACCCACCGTGATACACAGGCCACAGTTATATGTGAAAGGGGTCTATGGTGAAACCTATAATTCCTGAGCGCCCCAGGGACTGAAATAAAATGTCCAGGGATTGCAGGTGTTCTACCTTTAGAGATGTTTAGCTGGACAGGTTTAACTGTACCAACGTGACAACCCTACCACAGCAAGGTAGGCGTGGTGCACTGCCCACGTCGAGAAAATCTGTGTGTGACAGAGATCAGAGATGACATCAGGTGCCAACCATGCAGCATCCTGGACAACTAAACACTCAACACATGTTGATCCTGTAGTTCATTTGTAGCAAAACCTATAGATATCAGATTAAATATACAACTTGATGAGCAAATACAAGATATACACGTGGTGTCTGCAAAGGTCTATGCCAAGTATCTGTCATCACCAAACTTACAATACAGAGTATGTTGCTGGAATTCTCTGACTGGGATCAAACTCTATGTTGCTGGAAATCTCTGACTGGGATCAAACTCTATGTTGCTGCAAATCTCTGACTGGGATGGAACTAACATATATACAGCTGACTGTGTGTGTTGTGCATCTCCTTTAATGTGTGAGATATTTGCCTCCATGGTATACAAGTCTATGCTAGTCGTATGTGTGGTATTGGTCGTCTTTGCTGAATATTTAGCTTAGACAAGGAGCCTCTACTCAGAGAGACATGTACGGGTATAGGCTCCAAAACATGTTCTGAGTAGTTACTCGCTGAAGACACTTTAATTCATTCGCGCTAATACAGCCTATATCAATATTCTACAGAAGAACGTGCGCAATATGGACAATAGTACTTCCATATGTATAGAGGTTGGACAGTGGCAGGTTAGCTTATGGAAAGTACAGAGTTCGGACTGCGGAATAGGGTAATGACTACTTGGAAGTGGTTCTGGACAAAAAGACACAATTATGATACATGGTTTACCTCCCATAATGGTGTCCTCATCTACATGTGATATCTACAGATATCACCATATGCATAGACACAGAGCACTACAGAGGGTAAATCTGCCACATGGTAGAGTTCCAGCTTGAATGATACATAATGCTGACCCACCCACCCAGGTGTCGCTGTGGTAACACAGGGCTCGACAATTTTTTAAAAAATCACTTGTCCGCAGGGCAAGTAAAGTTCAAAATCCACTTGCCCTCATGCAAAATCCACTTGTCCCTGATAAAACTTCTATAAACATCGTTTTTTTCTAACACAATGCTAAGGCCTACACAAACCATTTACCCTAAAATGTATTTGCCGCTTATTCAGTTATTGTCGCTAGCAAATTCGCAAAAAAATGTCAAATTTTACAACGATTCAAGCTGCAACTGTTCGACAGTGAAACTGGCTAAACATTAAAAATATAAATTAAAAAAGTAAGCTATTTGCATGGGGTGACTAACGATGAAAAATACATCGTAATTTCTGGGACGATAGGAGTCCGTATCCTTGCAATAAATGGTGTTCTTAAATCAAATTCAAAGGAAAATTTTAATATTTGAAATCAGAAAACAAGCGTGGGCACTGTCAACATCTTTCCTGCAACTGTACACAAACAGCTGCTTTGGCCATGTGGTCTGACGCACAACACATCACCCGATTGGTAAAATGAGTCACATGCAAAAATGAGCCAATCGCAGCTGGTGTTGCAGTGTTTTCATCATGGCTTCCGCCCAGTGAACATGTGTGAATATGCCATAATTTACGGAGGGAACACACAAACGGGAAGCTTTGTTTATATTGCAGCATGCGAAAATAAAGATTCCAGTGTTTATTGCAACAATTATTTGGAGTCACAGGCAAATACGCAAAGGTAGGGGATAGCGGGAATTGCCGAATGTGTCCCAAATCAGTCCGTGCGACTGCGTCAGTTCACCGCAGATCCACTCCTCGCTGTCACTTGCATGTGACTGGCAGTTGTGTGCTGTTTTTGCCCGGGAAGTTATCTCACGGCACCTATTTTTTCCAACACTGTTAGAACCCACCGATACATAGCATTTGATGATAATTTGCAGATGTATTCGCCATGCAAATTTTATATTATTTTATGACGCTGCTTTGAGATCGTTGGGACAGATCACACTGACGGTGAGTAGTGTGACCCCGCTCAGCAAACATTATTACTCCCGAGTCCCGGTACCTTTGATATCGTAATGGCATGTACAACAGTGAAAATGTCTGCTTGTGTTGACAGAAATAAAGTTCTGATGAATACAACTGCTGACCAAGTAATTGTTTAAACTTGGCATGTTTATCAATTAGTCATTATTATCACCTATCAGCGCCCCACGCACGTGCTGCAAAAGCTCTGGATTTTTTTAGTGATGAGACCCCCCCTAGTTCCTCTGCATGCACGCAGCGCTCCGACTTCAAACGCTGTTATCCCAATGGATTATCGTCACCTTCTGCCGCCCCCTTGCCAGCCTTGTAAACAACCGCAACTTGTAACTGTGTCATAAAAATTTGAGGAATAGAGATCACAGCGAAAAAAAAAGTTGGTTGCCCGACCGGGTAAGTACCTATTAATTTTAACTTGCCCGAGATTAAATCTGACTTGTCCCGGGCAATCGGTCAAGTGAATTGCCGAGCCCTGTAACACTTAGCAAAGCTGTATCACTCAGGCTGGCAAAGCAAACTGCATAACCAATCATGTCACATCTTGCATACCTGTTCCATAATCAGCCAATCCGAATAAAGCTAACAACTGAGCCCCTCCCTCAAGTCCTTTCCCCCCTCATCACTGCATCATTTATGGAGACCCAAGGAGACAGGATTCTGGCCTGCCTTGCACACAGAATTGTCTATTTTCACTTGAAAAAAATGACTTGTTTACTTATTGACTGAATATGTGCATGTATGTGGATGCCTTGGTTGATAAGGAGGTTACCACGTGGCTTGATCTGTAGCACTGTGTATGAGCTCACGCCATAGGACAACCTACAAATACTCTGCATCTCCAATAAAAGTATCCATGTCTGTATGTGTGTGATGTACACATGTAGGTATGGTATACCCACAAGTGCAGCCAAGAAGCAGCCATTATGACAGTGGTGTGGTGCCTGTAGTATGTCGTGTTGTATACACCTAGCAACTTACACCTGATCAGACAATAACAAACTGCATACTCACATCTAATCAGTTTGACCACTTCCCGGTGGTTGTGGTTGGTAACCAGTGAGCCATTGACCTGAAACATACAAATGAATTTTGTAATCCAGTGTCGACAGATTTCAAAAGTATGTTTGTGATCAAGTCATGGTGTTTTGTGGTTTTCACTGTATATTAATGTACTACCAAGTCAAAAACACAAGGATTGTGACAGTCCTGTGCTCAGATGGCTTGGTATGCACAGACTTTTAATTGAAAAGTTGTCTTGTGACTTTTGAAATAATATCCAAGTCAGCTTTGTTCAAGACCATCATCAGTGTTTACCTTATTAGTTTCAATGTAGTGTTCTGCAGTAATCATCATACATTAACCAACAAGTACCCATACTCCCATGCTACCAAACATCAGGCATCTGGATGTATCACCACCTAGTGTACACTTAGTTCAACCCTCCCACAAGCTTTATTCCCACCTAGTTTCAAAACAATCTGAATGACATTTTGGCAAACAAGTTAAAAATTCAAAACACACATGATTGCTTAACAATTAGGAAAAAAATCAAATTACCACCTATTGAACAAATGATGGTGTAGGAATCCCCTAAAGTATCCACATGCAATTTCAAAGCAACTGGCCATGCAGTTTGGCAGAAGATTTTTAAATATTTTACACCCCCATCCCCCCTCCCCCCAAAAGTGAACAAATAAATCATTAAAAAATCTAAAATTTGTTGCAGCGTGACCAGTAAACAAAATTGGTAGAAATCCACCGAAGGTACATCCCCACCAAGTTTGAAGTGAGCCAAGGGAAGGAGTAAATAATGAGGTTGGCCACTCCAGCCTCTATTGACTTACAGCGGGATCCACAGGAATGCATGCATTTGTCCAACAGCACTCAAATTGAAAAATTTCATAAAAATCAGGGATCGGGAGTATCGCCACCCAGTGAATAACTTCGTTTAACTCTTCAAGTGCCAAATTTTCCATTGCACCCAATGAGCGCAGAGAAAAGCTGTTGACTTGGGACATTTTCTCTGAACCATAGGCATGCTGGTACTTGAATTAAAGGTCTTTTTACGAGAAAGATGAATCTGAGATCTTAATGATAATTCAGATTAGTTTGAGTTGAGATTTTGAGCAGATCAACTTTAGATGTGATTGGCACTGAAAGAGTTAACTCTGTCACAAGTTTGAGAACAACCTGAGTAACACTTTTGAAGAAGTCAATAGCAGAGACAACTGGTTGAGTGTTGCGACAATACTGATTGTGATCTAACTCATCAATGAAAATTGCACATCACTTTGTGAACAGTGAATGCTGACCTGTCAAGACTAGAGCATTGTCAATGTGTAAAAGTTTTGCCACATACAGTGCTACCTGCTGTATGTGGCCACCCCTTCAACCCAGAAAAAGTGGCCACATACAGCAGGTGACCTGTCACTGCAGGTAAATTTACCAGGAATCTGACTCTTATGTCTGAGCCAAGTGGCTACAAAATGTAGTGTGGCTGTTCAGCCAAGTGGCTACAAAATGTAGTGTGGCTGTTCAGCCAGGCGGTTGCAAACAGCAGCTACCACTGTATACACGCATAAGTGCTAAATGAATTGTTAAGTTTTTATGTAAAAAGAGAATATGTGTAGGTGTATTTAGATCAACTCTCTTTGTATCAGGCCACATACAAAAATATTCTGGTTTATCATTAGCACTCGCATCATTCTTTTGTACAACACCAAATTTTTTAATTGTATGTATTTGCATAAAAACTCGCTGACAAAGCTTAAATTAATGCCATGAGAACATTTTTAGCTGTAAATTTAATAGGGCCACATGTGAGCATACAAGGGCAAGGCCCATCAGCATGAAATGTAGTCTGAATGAATACATGACCTGTATGGGCAATGGGCACTTGCAGAAAGCTTTAATACAGTAAATGATTTGGAAGGAAGGAATAAAAAAACTCCCTCCCTCATCACTTTTTTGGAAAACCACTGATGATAAACTGGGATATTTTATATGTGGCCTTATATATATATATATATGTATATGTATACAAAAAATTCATACAAAATTGTCCAAAAAAAAAGAGAAAAAATCACAGTGCAACATGTTGAACAAAGAGAAGTTAGGGAGAAGTGTCCCTTTGTATTTCAATGCAACTGGTCAAGCTGTTTTGGAGAAGACTTTTAAACATTCAGTCAAATAATGAACGAAAAAATTCATAGAATTAAAAAATCACAAGAGTATGATCGATTGCACAAACTTGGTAGAGACCTCACCCAAGGTATATCCTTCCAAGACTGACTGACCATTTTTGAGATGTGGAAAATGTAATTGTGAACGGATGAGGGACAGACAAATAATATATGACCACTAATCATATAAGCTCAGTTAACTTGTCAGTCAGCTGAGCAAAAACTACAACAACAAATGAATCAAAAATAAAACAAACATTGAGAAAAGTCTCAAAAAAACATTGCTGCATGCAACGGGACAAAAAGATTATTTTCTGGCATGTGTGATGGAGTACATCCTGAGTCATCACCTGAAAGACAACACATAAGACACAACATCTGAATATTCACCCCTCCATTGTCAAAGTGAAATAACTACATTTTTCCCCAGGGGAGGGGGGTGGGGAGGGAGGTTAGACTATCACAATGACAACCAATTGCTTGGCATTTTTTTCACTTTCTGTGAACAAACAAATTTACTTTTTCATATAAAAATTGGGTATTCTCAGCCCCCACTTTCTTGGCACAATGCAGAATATAATTTTTACTTTCTGATCATCAAATTGCATGCAGACTATAAGACATCTCAGGAAGTCTTCTTATCCTCCTCAAGGCCAAGCCCCCACCCCCAACCCCCACCCCTCACCCTCCACCCCCTATTGTCAGAATTCTTGGTCTTGTCATTCCATTGTGGCTGTTCAATGACTCTGTTATACCTAGCTACAACAGCCCACCCCAATAACCTTGTCATCATCTTGTAAGTGACAGGTTGACAGCCTGCAATGTGTTTGGGTAAGAGAATACAAGAGCCTGACTTCACAATCGTTGATCTCTCCCTCCAATCCCTCCACCCCACCCCCTTGCCAAACACTCAGCCTTCTCAAGTTTGGCCATCTACAAATATCAATTTAGTTTCATATTAATTATTGCAGGGCCAGAATTTCGGCGAGAATCAAAGAATCCATTCTCGTAAAGATTCTCCTAAACTTGTCTTTCTTTAAAAAGAAAACTAACTGACAAAAATCCAAATAGACTCTCGCATAATTTTGCGAAATTCTGGCCCTGTATTGGAAGCTACATCATGCAATAAGTTTGTCTCTACCTCTCCATCCGTCTTTTGGATAAACAAACTGGGGCTAAAAATGCATGTCCTGACCTGTGAAATATGTGTTGCAATGTTAGGCAATAAATCAGTTTCATCAGTGCACACTTCATTAATTGACCACCAGGTGGCAGCAGTTCTCAATCCTCACCAAAGCAAAGGCAGTGGCCCACATTTTGAGCAAGAATTCTCAGGTGCAACCATGAGACAACAGATAACATTCATATTATCAGAAAACAGTAAACAAAGTGGTCTTTGTATCTTGATAATTATACTTGTGCTCATATTCACCAAAATGTTAATCTAATCTTGAACAGGTAATACTAGTGCCCTAGTGCCCCCAAAGAGAGGACATTCTCCTCTCTTAATCATCACAGCCATCATTTTATACATACATTTTTTAAAATCAAATTACTTTCAGTCAACTCAATTATATATATATATATATACATATATATATATATATATATATATATATATATATATATATATATATATATATATATATATATATATATATATATATTATGCTTGGTGTAGTATGATCACGTACAATCCATGCCTTGACCTGATCCTATTAAGAAATTAACAAAATCTAGATTAAACCACTGGGCTGCCAAATTAAGAGCTGTTGTATGCAAAACAAGAGGCCCATGAGCCTAATGCTCTGCTGGCACTGTGGCTACATTGCATCCAGACCTACACCAACATTTCATTGTTGCTAGTCCTCAAGTGGCTTCTGAACATATTATGTTTCTCATTTGTCCATCAGATGGCACTTCGCTCCACATGTAATCACAGCTTATTTGTGCAATTCCTGTGATGGATATTATGCATGTGCCAAGACAACAATGAGTGAGTCCTTCACTTTATTTCCTCAGTAACTTTGGAAAAAAAAAAGGTCAAGGTCACCCAGATTACATAATACAAGAGGCCCATGAGCCTCGTCCTGTCCTGACATTGCCATTAATGTCCAAGCTACACCTTGCAATTACAAAATCATCTCTTTCAACTTTACATGCATGGTGACCTCACAAACTTAGGCAAGGTCACATATTATATAACATTCTAGCATTGGACATGTCTATCTATCCTATAAATTTGGAAAGTCTAATCCTATTACTTTTCCAAACAAGGAATTTTATATCTTGAAATACATTTTGGCTCGTAATTTCCATCAAATTACAGGTGGTGCCACCAGTATCACCAGTAAATTAGATTTTGACCTCCCGCACAATCCCACCAAATTCTGTGAAAATCTGCCAAAAATTAAAGATGCTACACTGTTCACAAGATATTCACATTTTGACCCCTATATTGCATAATATTGTAGGTGGGGCCACCAATATCAAAAGGGACCTAAATTTTCATACACCCTGTAGGTCCTAACACTTATATTGGGCAGACTTGAAAACTATGGACGGTATCGCAGTCACAAATTTTTCACATTTTGACCTATATATTACATAATACTATAGGTGGCACCACCAACATTAATGTCGATGAAGATTTTCATACAATTTATAACTTCTCAACCTTATATGGGCCTCAAAAATTGTGGGATGTACAGCATTCACAAGATGACCCCTATATTTAAACTGGCCATTCCACCTTGACCTTCAACTCGATTAAACAAATTGTAATGTTCAAAATGTGTGCCCCACATCCAGCTTTCCATACATGGTCTGTTTGTTCAAATCAGGTAATAAATTTTCGAGTTATTGAAGAAAAACAAATATTGGTAATTTCTTGTCCTGATTTGACACAATGCATTTCAACTCCTTGTTTTTATACACTTGGTCCTCAATAACAGTATCAGAGGTTCCTGCCTGTTGATAACTTTCGTTATTTAATTCACTCAGTATTGTATTAATGTAGTATGGTTTACAAGTTAGTGCAATGTTATTGCTGGCTTTGTCAACAGGTGTGATGAAAAACTTGTCATGAAAGTCTTGCAATTCCTGACTACAATGTGAATCCTGCAGCACTTGTTTAATCTGTCTCCACTTTTGAAGCGGTCCTTTTCTCAGGCATTTAATTTTTCATCCACTTTTTCCATTATTTTAACTTTCCATTCTTCAAATGCCTTGTTATAGATTCCTTCCTTATTACTATGTTTCTTGATGAAACTGTTGAGTCCTCTTTAAGACAGACGGGCATAAGCAATGCTATAGGATCTGTGATCTCAGGTCAGCAGAGCTAAAAACCGAAAATGTTGTCACCTGCATTTCTGTATCACCTTGTCCAGTATAAAACCGCCTGAAGGAAATTGAAAATGCTGTTTAAAGCAGACCCTTGGAGCCTAGTGGCTCCCAGGGTCTGACTGTGCAATTTCAGGCCAGTGGTATTTGAGGTGATATTTGCTGACAGTCCGCAAATGTCTACATCTGTGGTATGTTTATGTTTGATGACTGAGTCTTCAACATACAAAACTAGTTCCTTCTGATCACACCAGGTGGAATCCAGTCAGGAAGAAAGTGACCATATCTCAACTACACAAAGAACATGATGCCAGTAAGTAGCACAGAGAAGTCAAACAGATTGATCCACAACAGAAATCTACACCATTCACTCTGGCTGTACCAATGAATGTACCAAGGTCCACAGATTTTAGTGACAGAATAGCAAGCTAGATAAGCTACCACATGGTGCGTGTCAATCAGTCAGCATTAATGTCAACAAGAGGACTGTGACAGTCCTGTGCTCAGCTGACCCTCCATGCACAGACTGAAGTGGCCCTGTGAACTATATCAATGCCACCTCTGTGAACAGCCCATGCTCAGCTGACCTTGACATTCATCACACTTGCAGCTCTGTGAACCTGGATAGGACCAAGGTCACCCATGTCCTGAGTAAGTGTGACCTTTATAGAAGAACACTAACATGTGCAACATTAAAGTCAATATTCAAGTAGTTCTCAAGTCATAGTCAAGAGTAAAATTCATGTATGTTGCACTGTGACCTCATGAAATGAGCTCAAGGTCACTCATGTACTGTCTAAGCATGACCTTCATAGAGACACATTAAAATGTGCAACATGAAGGTCCAAACTCAAAACAGATCTCAAGTTATCAAATGAACAGTAAATTTCATGTCAGTTGTCCTGTGACATTGGGAATCAGTTCAAGGTCCAAACATCACTGGCGCATGACCATTTGCACAAAACAGGTAGACACTTATCGTATAAAAGGTACACCCCTACCAAGTTTGGCACAAATCTGGCCAAAATTACTTAATATATAACCATTACTAGAAATTTCCATGTTAAACTTTCCTATTAAAACTTTTTTAAAGTTTTTGAAAAAAAATCATAAAAAATCCAAAAATCACTGGAGCGTGACCATTTCAACAAACTTGGTAGAGGCCAACCCAAGGTATATTACCACCAAGTTTGAAGTAAATCTGACAGACATTTTCTTCAGAGAAGTCCAAAATGTAAATGACGATTAAAATGCATCTAAGAATGCACATTGACTTGCATAGTAAGCAACAGTAAAGGTGCATTTACTGGTAAGTACCCAAATTGAAAAAAAAAATTATTAAAAATCAGGAATCCACAGCAGTGCTACCTGGTGAGCATGTTTGCTTGACCCTTTCACAAGGAACATATCCATAAAGTTTCAACTTACTCTGAGAAATGGTTCTGGAGAAAAAGTGACAAGTAACAAAAACACACAAAAATTAATAAAAAAAAAACGGGAAAAATTGCAGCACCACCTGTTGAACAAATTAAGAACTAAGAGTCCCTATGAGTGTTCTTACGTAATATCAAAGCAATTGGGTGAGTGTTTGTGGAGAAGAAGATTGTGTAAGATTTGTCCAAAAAAGAACAAAAAATTTCATTCAAAATCCAAAAATCACTGGAGTGTGACCATTTGAACAGACCTGGTAGAAACTTACCTAAGTTACATTGCCACCAAGTTTTAAGTCAATCTACATGATGGTTTCAGAGAAGAAGTCGAAAATGTGAATTAGTATTAGAGTGCGCCTTGACTTTCCTAGTAATCAATAGGAAAGCTGCATTGACCCACAAGTACCAAGCAAAGCTGTGCACCTTGATAGGTCTCATCTCCAATTCTCAGTCAAATTATTTTTCATTACTGTTGAAACTATACAGCTCCCATATCTACCTTGCGGGGCCCGAATTAATACAGTCTATGCATAAGTTCACCGAGCTGGAAAACCCTGGCAGTTGTCCCATTACGAAAGTGATGCATGCCGGCTGATGGCGCGCTGTGTACCTTCTCAAAAGTGGTCACGATAATGCATGATGGTGGACACTAATCTTGTTCGTGTCAACATGAACAGAAAAGCAGGAAATGGGCCAAATACAGGAGGTGTATAGAAGTTTACCATTGTAGATCATTGGCGGAGAGAGTACGGAAAGCATTGATAGTTAGAACATTGAGTGACAAGGCAAATTATCATGGTAAACCACCACTGACTGTTGTGTAGTGGACTGTAATATTGATACCAGGAAGAAACGTCAAACTGAAATATAAAAAATAAAAGTGCCACTTTATTCCTTCCATCAACTGATATTCTTCGTCTTTCAAATACCTTTTCAGCCACCCTACATTCTGGTTTTTTTTTTTTTTAAAGATTTCATGGTCCGTGTTTCACTCCTCGTTACTTGCTGTATTCAGTTGGGCTGTAGCCTGTCGGTAAGACTAAGTGGCCCGCAAACTACCCAGAAACCTGTGTGCGCCTGGCTCTGACATCGGGATCTCCGCTGGGGCTTCCCCGCTTTATTGAAAGTACTGAACCAGATGACATTTGACCAGCAGCTGGTTTTGGCCAGTTTAAGGGGGAAAGGGTTAACAGTGAGCGTTGAGCACAGTTTACAAGAATGGGAGTCCTCTGGTCTCTTCACTGCTGGAACCCTGGGTCTCACCCAGTGACCTTTGAACTTCAGGATAATATTTGGCATTTGAAATACTGCAGTAATGAACATGATTGCATGAAAAGTCTTCTCAATATGATATTGCAATTTGACAATGCTGCACAGTGGACAGACAGACAGACAGACAGAGACCATCCACTCAATGGACAGACACACAGACAAAGACCATCCACTCAATGGGCAGACAGACAGACCATCATAGCACACAACTCCCCTCTTGGAAAATGTAGATATAAAAACAGGACACAAGCCTTTCGTACCTTGATGATTCTGTCACCTTGCAGTACCCCTGCCCGTGCTGCAGCGCCATCTGGTGAACAGAAATACAAATAATTACTTCCTGTGTCAAAAAGAAAAAAGACTTGATTAACCTTAACTAGTTCTCCACTATGCATGAAGAATATGTGGGGAACTACACAATGAATTATCGTACCCCAAAACCTCAAAACACCTCCAAAATATATTCTCCTTATAACTTCCACAAGAAAAAAAATACAACAAAAAAACAGAAACAAGGAAAAAAAATGACATATACACAGAAAAAAACCAGCATAATACTTCTCATCAGGAATACAACATCTCACTTTCTATTCTCTACATCACACAAAACATTATTTCAACCTACAGTGAAACCTTTAATGCAGATATGGTTCCACAATATGTAATCAGTATTAAGATAAAGTTTATGTTCTATTCTATTGTCAAGCAGACAAAAGAGCAAGTTACTTGGTGTATAATGCACCACACAGCGTCTGGGGGGGGGGGGGGGGGGCTGTGGGTCATTCTTATGGGGTTGTTAGGTCTGTTTTCTTTTTCTGTTTTTTTTTTTAACAACTGTATAAAACTTTGTTCCATTATGCCAGGTTTTCCTCTGAAAATCGTGGGAAGCAAGGTGACTGCCTTAAATACAGAGAAAAGCGTAAAAATAGAGTCCCAGTCTCCCATTCAATAAAATCAGAAAAGACAATTTTTTAAAGCTCCAGTTTTAGAACTGTAGGACTTCACAGCAGAAACCGATCAAATGACTTCAGAACCACAAAATATGTTAGTGCAGCCTCACCAGCTTTATCTGATTGGCTACATCACCCACAATTTTGATATGATGGAACATTAATGGGTTTACCAGAAATAATTAAAGGACTAGTTCTCCACTATGCATGAAGAATATATGCAGCTAACAATATAAATAATGAGGTACAATCCACATTAACATTGTATGCAACAGCCAACACAGCGGTCTTCTGTCACTGTGATGTGTACTGTATGTGACAAACCAGGCCTCTGTCAGTGTGATGTGTACTGTATGTGACAAACCAGACCTCTGTCAGTGTGTCATGTACTGTATGTGACAAACCAGGTCTCTGTCAGTGTGATGTGTACTGTATGTGACAAACCAGGCCTCAGTGTGTCGTGTATTGTATCAGACAAACCAGGCCTCTGTCAGTGTGTCATGTACCGTATGTGACAAACCAGGCCTCTGTCAGTGTGTCATGTACTGTATGTGACAAACCAGACCTCTGTCAGTGTGATGTGTACTGTATGTGACAAACCAGGCCTCTGTCAGTGTGATGTGTACTGTATGTGACAAACCAGGCCTCTGTCAGTGTGATGTGTACTGTATGTGACAAACCAGGCCTCTGTCAGTGTGTCATGTACCGTATGTGACAAACCAGGCCTCTGTCAGTGTGTCATGTACTGTATGTGACAAACCAGACCTCTGTCAGTGTGTCATGTACTGTATGTGACAAACCAGGCCTCTGTCACTGTGATGTGTACTGTATGTGACAAACCAGGCCTCTGTCAGTGTGTCATGTACCGTATGTGACAAACCAGGCCTCTGTCAGTGTGTCATGTACTGTATGTGACAAACCAGACCTCTGTCAGTGTGTCATGTACTGTATGTGACAAACCAGGCCTCTGTCAGTGTGATGTGTACTGTATGTGACAAACCAGGCCTCTGTCAGTGTGATGTGTACTGTATGTGACAAACCAGGCCTCTGTCAGTGTGATGTGTACTGCATGTGACAAACCAGGCCTCTGTCAGTGTGTCATGTACTGTATCAGACAAACCAGGCCTCTGTCAGTGTGTCATGTACTGTATCAGACAAACCAGGCCTCTGTCAGTGTGTCATGTATTGTATCAGACAAACCAGGCCTCTGTCAGTGTGTCATGTACTGTATCAGACAAACCAGGCCTCTGTCAGTGTGATGTGTACTGTATGTGACAAACCAGGCCTCTGTCAGTGTGATGTGTACTGTATGTGACAAACCAGGCCTCTGTCAGTGTGTCATGTACTGTATGTGACAAACCAGGCCTCTGTCAGTGTGTCATGTACTGTATGTGACAAACCAGGCCTCTGTCAGTGTGATGTGTACTGTATGTGACAAACCAGGCCTCTGTCAGTGTGTCATGTACTGTATGTGACAAACCAGGCCTCTGTCAGTGTGTCATGTACTGTATGTGACAAACCAGGCTTCTGTCAGTGTGTCATGTACTGTATGTGACAAACCAGGCCTCTGTCAGTGTGTCATGTACTGTATGTGACAAACCAGGCCTCTGTCAGTGTCATGTACTGTATGTGACAAACCAGGCTTCTGGCACTGAGTCGCGTACTGCTGATAAAGTGAATCCAATATCTAATATGCAACTTTGGTATATATTTTGCGTTGATTGCATAATGTCTCAATATTATGATTAAACTAAATTAAATGAAATGGTGTAGGGTAAATAAAGCTGCATTTAAAAAAAAATCTATTACACATGTCTAGTCTGCCATCTTAATGCTTAAACTGTCCATAACTGGCTGGTGGGTCAATGTGGTCTGCTGTCACAATGTCTCAAGGAGACAGTGTCCTGCAGGAGACAGGCCAACAAAGACCACAATTCCTAGCACTGACTTTCCTGATGGTCTAAACTTAACACAGCCAAAGGCATCGGGCACAAAGTTGAAAATATCATGCTGTGAATCACATAACTTTTGTATGCAATTACAATTCATTCCATTTAAATTTCACCACCAGGTGCTACCAGGACTCAAGTCATCCACTTTTTTCTATCACAATCTCTTAGCAGTATATAGATACATGTATACAAGTGCAGATGTAATGGCCAGATTAAAGAAAAATCATTCACTGAAATGTATTTCTTCTGTGATCCCTGACAAAAGAGGTCAAGGTCAACCATATTATGCAATATCAAACTTGTACATGCTACACTTTTGTGGTATATCTGGCATTGTTAGCCTTCTTATTTCTCAACATTTAGTGTTCTTTATTTCATCCTCAATGACCTTGAGAAATGCCAAGATGATTCAAACTTTGACATAATTTGACCATTGGCCTACGGCATATTTAGTGTACATTTAGAAGTTCCATCCTAACTGATGATCAAAATGATGAGTTTTAATAGGACATAATGACAAAAACAGAAATCATTTTCTGAAATGTACTTCCTCCATGACCTTCAGAAAGTAGGTCAAGATCATCCACATTATGCACTATAAAACTTTATATGATATGCATCTGTGATACATTTGGTGTCATAATCCTTGTTATGTCTCAACATATTGATTCTAATGTGTTTTAATGCATATTGGTCCATATCTTTCAGACTACTGTAGCTGAGGTCACCAAATTTCAATGCATTTTGCCTTTTAGCCTGACTGACAATTGGCCCAAGTTTCCTGATAACTCATTACAAGCTCTTTGAAAACTGGCATTCTCAACATTTTCACATTTTTGACCCATATAGTATATAATACTATAGGTGACACCACCAATGTCAACTTTGACCTACATATTCACATACTTGGTCAATTGTAGTGTTTCCATAAGGAAGTTTTTCAGGGGGTCACAAGAAGGGAAATTCAACAAAGAAGACTAGATTTTCACAAATTTTACATGTAAATAAACAAGACTTGTGACACTTTAGAATTTTTCTCAGAGAGTATTTCATAATTTGAAAGGGTAATATACCCCTATTTAGGGGTTCCAGGAAACATTGAGTTTTCAAAGTTATATAGGGCTAACTTAAAAACAGTGGAATGTATCATGTCCACAAGCAGAAGTCTACGGACATATGGGCATGAGTGTAGCATAGGCTCTGGGACACATGGTCAGCAGAGCTAAAAATCATAGATGTTAAGTAAAGTCTGCACTGCAGGCAAGACTGCTGAGGTCTGCTCAACAAAGGGTTGATGATATTCAGCCATAAGATGACAAACACATTACTGTAGTGTACAAAACACTGCAGATTTCCTTACTCTCTTTGACAGACTGTACAAAGACTGGGTTGTCCCCGCTGACCGTCAGACCATAGCCTCGCTCATCTCGCTGGATGATGACACAACGCTGGAAGAGCTGGGAACCACCTACAAGAGCAAACCATTGTGTTACCAACATCAGCTGAGCTGCTGCTCCATCCCTCTCAACTTGAACATTGACAGAATGAAATGTAAAATGTACATCTCTACAAGTCCTGGATCTTTGATCCAAGAAGTAAACTGAAAAATATTTTGATACAATGGGATTAATAAATTTGAATCTGGACTTGAAGGATATCATTTTAGAATATAAAATAACTTCTGGAAAATACAAGTGGGACAATATTTTTGTCGGTAATGGCTTTTACAATTTATAAACATTGATGTACAGATCAATAGAAGAAAATGAATTATTGGGTTCTTTTTAAATATGAATTTCTTTGCCATTTTAATGTACACAAGTTAATGTAAGAGAAAAAATTGGAACAGTATTTGCCAATAATTTAAAAAAACTTAAGATAGAAATTTCCAGAAATGACAACAATATTTTGAGTATGAAGTGACAAAGATGTGAAAATATGAAAAGTTGTCAGTTGTAGAAGATGTAAATATGTTGTAAATGAAATGACAAAAATATAGAAGCTGTAATCAGTTGCAAATAAAAGAAAAAAAAATAAACGTACATCAGCTATGGACCAGGGGGAGTGAGTTAGGTGGTCACAGTGCCTGCTACTCATTTCAAATGCACATAGCCATTGTAATTGCAAATATAATCTGTCCCTGTGCTCTGAGTAATTAGGGGGCTCAAAGTAGGGGCTGGGAAATTGATGAGCATCCGGCTAATCTGTCGACCTCTGGCCACACAGGCTCCACCTGAACACAAGCTCAGTAAACAGTCAGCCATCTAGCAGCAATTTTCTGCCATATGGCAGGCATTACGTGGCTCCTCTTACCCCTGAGTGCCACATCAGTTTTTGCCACAGCTGTAAGGTCCAGCATCTACCCCCATCTACCTTCATGTGCTGTAAATTGCTTTATTTTTGTCTGTTTAAATTTTCATGGTTTTTGTATTGGTGACATTTTCCTGCACAGTCTTAATTGTCACTATTTGGACATAATTCCTATTCAAACAATGTTAAAATACAATTTCATTGCGTGGATATTTTCATGGTTTTATGGCATCAGCAAAATTAGCTAAAATGAGAATACAGTGAAATTAAAGCAAGTCACATTGGTTCTGTCGCCCATAGCCAATTGTAAGGCTGGCAGTGACTCACAAACTGTTACACAGAACCCTCAATTCAGATTTTAAATGTGATAAAATCCACATTTTCTGAAAGTTAACAAACTGAAAACTGTAGCAGTTTTATAAGGCTGATGCCGGCAATCTTTACATAACAATTACACACATCATCATCTTAATACACCACATATGATGACTTAGCTCCACTTTGAAGATACCGACTTAAAATGGTGGTGGTGGTGGGGGGGGGGGGGAGGCATGCTGGTATAAGTAATAAGGTAGGGAAAATAATAAACTGTACACATAATCAATAATGGTTGGTACAAAGTATGGAAATTAAAAAGTTTTCCAGTATGTAAGTACAGCACATAAAAATGGCCAGTATGCCAGTGTGGAGAACTCCTTACTTGACCACTCCCTAAAATCTGCAGCAAACTTGCATTCATGCAGTGAATCAAAAAATCTCTGATTTTACAAATCTTGCGCCGTTTTGTTGCAAGTCAGTCAAAAGTCACTTTCCTTTAATATATCATTATTCCCACTTTTGACATCTACATCTCAGAAACAACAAAAATACTAAAAAATTTGAGACAAACTTTTTAAATTTGCAGTATGTCCTATAGTTTGCCATAAATTTGATGCCAAAATATGTGATAGTATAAATGCTGACTCAAAAATTAATGTCAAACTATGATGACTCCTTTTTTTTACACTTGTTTATTGCTGTGATTACCCTGCTTCCAAGAAACATGATCACAGTATCATAACATAAATGTTTACTTTGTATGCTTTCTGAAAATGTACTTTTAAATGAACTTACAGAGTTCTATACACAGAAGTATGAGGCAGCACTAAGATCACTGACTACCACACAGCCCTAAATTGACCACTGCTTGTTACTGTACGGCTACTTTCTTACTGGTTTTCATCTATCTGTCCACACGTGTACATGATGTGTAGTCAAAGTTTGTGCCAGGATAAAACTCACCATGAATCTCATGTGCATCTGCCTTTGGCTCATTTTCTTTCTCACTTTCCTTCTCCTTCTTGGTGTCTGTCCTTCCATGTTCCTTACTCAGTGACCCCAGTCTGTAAGCATACAGAGCAATAAGTCAATGAACACAGTCTGTAAGCATACAGAGCAATAAGTCAATGAACACAGTCTGTAAGCATACAGAGCAATAAGTCAATGAACACAGTCTGTAAGCATACAGAGCAATAAGTCAATGAACACAGTCTGTAAGCATACAGAGCAAAAGTCAATTGTTAGATCAAGCCCCTCCCCCCCCCCCCCCGTGAACTTGGGATTTGGGTCAAGGTGATCCATCTTCGAACTTGTCTCAGACCTTATGTAAGCTTAAAACCATATACAATTAGAAAGGTCTACGTTAAAAACTTCTCAACCAAATGCACTAAAATTGTTCTGTGGCCTTGGTAATTGGGTCATGGTCACCCACCTTCAAACTCTTCCAAGACCTTATTCAGAACTATAAGCATGTGCAATATGAAAGCCCTAAACAAAAAGTTTTCAAGTTATTGCATGAAAACTGTCAATCCACACACACGGACAAAGTACTTACCTTGAAAACTTATCACATCACAGCATATTTACCACAGTGCATCTTGGCGGATCACCCGCGACAAAGTCAAAGCAGCGCATATAGTATAGCATGGTTGTGGTCATAGCATGGCATATAGTATAACATGGTTGTGGTCATCGTAATACAGTGGTAACCGCTATTTAAGACCACCCTTAATGCCAGACAAAAGTGGTCACATATGACAGGTGGTCTTTCACTGCAGGTAAGCTAACAAAGAAATTAAAGGCCAGTGTCTTGAAGTGGTGTTTTTAAAAACTAGTGTGATCTTCCACGAGAGGTGGTCTTTAGAGCAGGTACCACTGTTTTACATGAAAACAGCATCCCTGATGCAAAACTACCTAATGCTATAGTAGAAGACAACTCTAAGGAAGAGCTCCATTGATGGATGCACTGTTGGGGGTTCAGCCTGTGTGCACAGTAAGTTTTCATAAGCTTAGCTGTCAGGCCCTTGCCTGGTCTTTTTCATTTACCTCACTAATCCACTGTGAGGCTGAACTGCTGGCTGAGTTTGTCACCCGCGATACCCCAAGATGCATTGCACTGAACACGCTGTGATGTAATAAGGCACAGGGTAATTGCTATATGCCCCCTCCTCCTTCAGAGGGGAGGCATAATTGGTTACTGTAAATTGCTTTAATTTCGCTGTACTCTTATTTTCAATATTTCGCTGATAGCACAAAACCGTGAAAACAAAAACACAGTGAAATAGGATTTAAACATTGTTTGAATAGGACTTATGTCCAAAAACAGTGAAATTAAAACTTTGGTGAAATGTCAAAGATACGAAAACTGTGAAAATAAAGCAATTTACAGTAATACATTCCACAACTTGCTTCCTTACCAGAAGAACACTGAACCCCTTTTCTCCCTTACAGTGGCTAAAACCAGCGGGTGGTCAAAATAATGTGTGTTTCAATGTTTCTTTTTCACTTATTTCAACAGCAATGAAAAAGAATTTGAATGAGAATTGGAAGTGGAGACCCATCAAGATAACATGCCCTGACAGCTCAGGGCTCTCCTTGGTCAGTACATCACACATACCAAGGAACGCTGCTGACTTAGCCTTCAACTCATCTTAATCCAAGGGGGGAGGATTAAGACAACTTGGTTGTTTGTAAGACTTGGACTTAGCCTGCAACTCATCTTAATTCAAGGGGGGGGGAGGGTTAAGACGAGTTGTTTGTTTTGTGAGATCTTGGGTGAGGCAGCTTTTCAGTTGTGTATACTGTACAGAAAGACAACCAAGTATGTACATGTGTGCGTGTGTGTGTGGGGGGGGGGAGCGGGTGCATGAGCTTTGTTGGTTATGCTTTTTTCCCTTGTGCTAATGTTGTACAGTACACACAAATCACATCCAATCTGCATCCCACCCCACCCCACCCCACCCCACAAAACAAAGATTTTCTTGCATTTATCCCTGCTTGCACACAAGTCAGTCAGATCAAGTCAAGATGAGCTAGTGATAAGATGCCCACAAAAACACTGCAATCTCACAGCTGGCCACCGCTCAAGAGTCAGAAATGTAAGACCAGGTCACTGTCACAAAAATCTTATCCATTCAGTTACTGACTTGATAACTCTCAGACCTGTAAGGTGATACCTTGAAATATGACACAAATGCTACACGCACTAAAAAACAAAATGCTTTTATGTTGCTTGGCAAATCTAGGAATTGAAAAATGTTTCCAAATCTACCAGTTCTACACTAAAACACTCCGCTATTCAGGCTTGACAGCCTCATAATTGGGCGGAAATGGACCTGGCGTAATAGAAAGATGAAGAGCTTTGTCAACATTATGTTCAGTAGTTAACTGCAGGGCATCAGCAATAGATACTGATATAATGGCAAGGCACACAATATGTACAACCATCCAACATAAAACATATAGAGCAGTCAGACATACACTGAAGGTACTGTCTACAGTCTGCACTACAGACATACACTTAAGGTACTGTCTACAGACATACACTGAAGGTACTGTCTACAGTCTGCACTACAGACATACACTGAAGGTACTGTCTACAGACATACACTGAAGGTACTGTCTACAGACATACACTGAAGGTACTGTCTACAGTCTGCACTACAGACATACACTGAAGGTACTGTCTACAGTCTGCACTACATATTCTGGTAATGGCTGATAGTTGTCTTGGAGCACAGACCAGCACGGCTTTATCTATGATCACCTACAACAGTACACCTCTCACTGAAGGAAAACTTTGTACTGCTGGGTATTTTTCCAGGAAGTGGGACCACTTGCCTTGTCTTGTGCTCAAATGTATGTTGCATGCTTCTCTTATCATATGACACCCAGTACCTTAAGGATCTGAGGGACCATCTGCTTAGCAAATATCCGCCCACTCCCAACACAGAATACTTTTCATGTCAGGTTAATAAACAACAATGTAAAGCACTCAAACATGTTCCTTAAGGACCTTTAAAGAAGGAATTTATACTGCATGGGAAATACAGATACATACAGACGCCTGTGCACCTCCCCCCCCCCCTCCATTTTGCACCCAGAGCCACATTACAAGACTTGTTGCCATGGTTACTGTACATATGGCATTGTGACAGGTTGACATGTTACAACTCCACCAGATTTTTAATGGCAGCCCAAGGCAGTGCAAGTGAGTTACAGCAGCTCTCATCTCACCACCTCTTTTTGTACATATGTGTGCAAAGGGCCATTTAAAGAAGCCTCCTCTGCAAGATGCAGCAGACCTAGCACTGTATCACTTGGCTACAGTGGGATGCCACCATCCTTGACATTGGCTGTGTCTTCCTGTGGTTGCCATACCCCACCATGTGTACTCTGTACACAGGGCCTGTCCATTACACCACACATAGGGACTGCTCACACCATTACCAATTAGTCAAATGCTAATGTTTCTTCAATTTGGCTCAAGAAATGTGAAATTTTTAAACATTTTGAAATGAATTATTAAACAACCAAGACCACTTTTTTTGTAAATAATTATGCATGTATTTCCAATTTTGGACTGCAGATTGCTGAGGTCCAGACTTGTGCCCATGCACCCTATCACATCTGGCCCACAACTGGGTCAGTGTCAGCACAAAGGTCAGCTAGAAGGAGACAAGGTCAGATAGGCAGCCTTATTTATGATGTTTATCAACATGCTGACAACAGCTCATGCTGTGTGGGCCGGCCACAGGCCACAGGACCTACATATACTGAGATACAAAGCACTGATATTAGCAGCCAGCAATTCACTTGTCAACAAAGATTTCCAAACACAATGTTGTGAGCTCTCATCATGTCAGCCTGTCCTCTACAGGTACTTCTTAAGTATGCCTTAACTCCACTAAGCTTCTCCCAACCAAGTCACTTGTAAGAATAAGAAGAGACCAAAACTGCTCTATGCAGGTTAAAATCCACAATCATGCATTTGAAATAAATAAAAGCCAAAGTACAGATGGCGCCACTGCTATCATAAGCAACCAAGATTTTGACCTCTTCTATAATCTCACAGAATTTCATGAAGATCCATAAAAAATTGAGGATTCTGGAATGGTGACAAGATTATCACATTTTGACCCACATATTACATAATACTATAGGTGGCACCACAAACACTGACAGTGACATAGATTTTCATACACTTCATCTGTCCTACAAGTTACAGAAGCCTATCTAAAAGTACAAGAACTGTGGGATGTACAGCATTTACAAGAGGAACCCTATATTTGAACAGGCCATTTGACCTTGACCTTCAACTCAGATTAAGAAACTGTTACTGGTCAAAATGTGCAGCCTGCATCAAGCTTTCCACACAGTCTGTTTGTCCACATAGTCTGTTTGTCCACACAGTCTCTTTGTCCACATAGTCTGTTTGTCCACATAGTCTGTTTGTCCACACAGTCTCTGTCCACACAGTCTGTTTGTCCACACAGTCTGTTTGTCCGCACAGTCTGTTTGTCCGCACAGTCTCTTTGTCCGCACAGTCTGTTTGTCCGCACAGTCTCTTTGTCCGCACAGTCTCTTTGTCCGCACAGTCTGTTTGTCCGCACAGTCTGTTTGTCCGCACAGTCTGTTTGTCCACACAGTCTGTTTGTCCACAGTCTGTTTGTCCGCACAGTCTCTTTGTCCACACAGTCTCTTTGTTCACAGTCTCTTTGTCCACACAGTCTCTTTGTCCACACAGTCTCTTTGTCCACACAGTCTGTTTGTCCACACAGTCTCTTTGTCCACACAGTCTGTTTGTCCACACAGTCTCTTTGTCCACTTCACACAATCTGTTTGTCCACACAGTCTGTTTGTCCACACAGTCTGTTTGTCCACACAGTCTCTTTGTCCACACAGTCTGTTTGTCCACACAGTCTCTTTGTCCACAGTCTGTTTGTCCACACAGTTTCTTTGTCCACACAGTCTCTTTGTCCACACAGTCTCTTTGTCCACAGTCTGTTTGTCCACACAGTCTCTTTGTCCACACAGTCTGTTTGTTCAAATTGGCTAATGACTTTTCAAGTTACTGAAGGAGAATCATGAACTTGGACAAACTTTAAAGTCCATAATCATTGGGTCATGGTAACCCAAAAAGTAGGTCACCAAATAGAGTTTTATGTACAATGTAATCAAGTGTAACACTGATCTGGAGGCTCAATTTTCTTTGCCATCAATTTCCAAGCTACACCCTGGCAGTACAAAATCACCTCTTTCAACTTTACTGGCATGGTGACCTAATAATAATACAACAAGGTAGCTGATATTATATAACGTACTAGCATTGGACATAGTCTACACATTCTGTAAATTTTGCATGTTTAATTGAATTACTTTTAGAGATATGGTATTTTACATCTTGAAACACATTTTTGCTCATAATTTGTCATATTATAGGTGGCACCACTAGTATGATATGCAACTAAGATCCACAATCCCACTTTATTTTATGTCATGAAGATCCATCAAACAGTACGGATGTTACGGCGATCATAAGATTTTCACATTTTGACCCATAATACCGTAGGTGGTGCTACCAATATCGAACATCCCAGATTTTCATCCACTTATAAGTCCTGAAAGAAGCGTGGGGCTATCTTGAAAAATGTGGATTGTATTGCCCTCACAAGCAAAAGGTTCAGGACAGATAGACAGACACAAGTGACTGCATGAGCTCTGTGACCTTTGGTCAGCAAAATTAAACCAGAGCCATACCCAGGGGGCATGAATGTCTCGCCAGCATTCAGTAGCAATGTAATTGCAAGACCAAACATTATAATGGTATTTAGTAGACGTTGAATGTATCAAGTAAATCTCAATATATTTACTCAGAATATACCACTTTTTTTTTTTTTTTTAAACAAAATGGCCAATTAAGTATATAACATCTTAATACAAATCAGAGCTTGACATGCCAGTTTCAAGCTTCGTAGTGATAGATGTCATGTAAAGCACTTAATACCCCTTGGCCAACATGACTTCATATGTTCAGTTACCTAAATTTGACCTTCAAAGGACACTTCAAGATAAATTTAAGAACACCAAAAATAAAGCATAGGTACTTTGCTATTCATGTTAAATAGTAACTAAGGACCTACAATCAACTATACCCAGGACACACAAGGAAAATAAGATTTGTCGAGTCAAAAGTAGGTCAAAGTCATCCACTTTCAAGAGATTTCTGACGTTTTGTAAGATGCAAAGCTAGTATAAATTTGGTGAACTTGGTTTGACTCTTGGCCATGAATAGCATTGTACATTCGAGGATGCAATGCATCTGACCTCCAAAGTAGGTCAAAAATACATCAAGGCCACCCACTTTCAATAGACTTCTAAAGCTTTCCTAAGAAGCAAAGGTGGTGTAAGTTTGGTAAACTTGGCTTGAATTCGTCAAAAGCTGCAGTGGTAACGCCACGTTTTGCATTTCACCCATGAAAATACATTTAGGTCGTTGAAATCAGTTGAGGTCATCCAATTTCAACAGGCTTCTGAAGCTTCTAAGTGTGACAGTGATGACCCTCATCTCTAGGGATGATTACAATGAATCATCCACCCAAGCATGAAAGCCTTTCCTAGTCTAGTTAGTGAAATAATGCCACTCAGAAGTTTTTCTCCAATGCTCAATCAAGCATAAAGTAATCAGTGAAGTGTGACAGTGATGACCCTCATCTCTAGGGATGATTACAATAAGTCATCCACCCAAATATGAAAGGCCTATGTAGTCTAGTTAGTGAAATAATGCCACTCCGAAGTTTTTCTCCAATGCTCAATCAAGCATGAAGTAATCAATGAAGTGTGACAGTGATGACCCTCATCTCTAGGGATGATTACATTAAATCATGTACCCAAATATGAAAGGCCTATGTAGTCTACTTACTGAAATAATGCCACTCCGAAGTTTTTCTCCAATGCTCAATCAAGCATGAAGTAATCAATGAAGTGTGACAGTGATGACCCTCGTCTCTAGGGATGATTACAATAAATCTTCCACTCAAATATGAAAGGCCTATGTAGTGTAGTTACTGAAATAATGCCACCCCGAAGTTTTTCTCCAATGCTCAATCAAGCATGAAGTAATCAATGAAGTGTGACAGTTATGACCCTCGTCTCTGGGGATGATTACAATAAATCATCCACCCAAATATGAAAAGCCTATGTAGTCTAATTACTGAAATAATGCCACTCCGAAGTTTTTCTCCAATGCTCAATGAAGCATGAAGTAATCAATGAAGTGTAACATTGATGGCCCACATCTCTAGTGATGATTACAATCAATCATCCACCCAAGTATGATAGCCCTATCTGATCTAGTTAGTGAAATAATGCCACTCCGAAGTTTTTGGTTGACGGACGGACTGACGGACGGACGGACGGACGGAAAGTGGCAGCTTAGTCTCGCAAACAGCTAACGCTGGCGAGACAAAAACCTAACCCCACTTATCTGTCAGTCTTGAAGTAAATAATTTCAATGACACATACCACACTAGACATGATGCAGATCTCACAACTCGAAAACTGAGCATCAATTACAGTGAAACCTGTCTTCAAAGACCACCCCTAGGGATAACCAAATTGTGGTCTCTCAAGACAGGTGGTCTCTCATTGGAGGTACAAATAACAACAAAAGTACTCCGCAAAGTATGTTGAAAAGGTGGTCTTCCAAGGCAGGTGGTCTCTCATTGGAGTGGTCTCTCAAGACAGGGACCACTGTACTGCAATAAGAGCTTCACTGTACCAGGAATCAAACTTCGGAACAGCCTCTCACAAATTATTGAAGACAGTTCTACAATCAGTTCTTTTGAAACAAAGTTATTTAAATTTGACACAAGTTAATCACAGTTTTAGTTGTTCTCACATTTCAAAAAGTCTATTTGTGCTGTTGGCATGTTTAAATTAAATTGGTAAAAAATTAAAAAGAAAAAAGAAAAGAAAAAATTTACTACAAGAGGGGTTAATATAGGGTTTCCCTGTTCCCTAATCGCTTTCAAAAGAATAAAATATGTTTAAATCAAAAAATTTACTGTCTAGAAGTCATTTCATAAATTTCACAATGGACAGATAATACATTTCATTCACAAGCGTGTCTTTATATCACAGCTAAATGTATAACGTCCTCTCTGGATCACTTGTTCTTTTAGGTTTGTTACATTTTCAATTATTTGATTACTGTCTATTCATGCTTTATCCTCATTCATGGGGAACATAAAATTTCTTGCAGTCATCACCACACCTCCGTAAGAAACTCACTTCCATTTTTTCCCTTCATTTTTTAAGATTTTTCCCAGAAATATCAAAGTGGACTTCCTTGTTACATACTTCACAATCATCAGGTCACCATTATTTGTGATTGTGCTTGATTGGTGGACTTTCACTCATAGGCTTAGGTATTTTAACATGGGCAGAGAGTCAACTGTTTTTGAAAGTATTGTTGTGCACACAGCAGTAACAAGTACCTAGACAAACGGATCAGGCAGATCAAATTATAAATGAATGATAGTATGCCGTATGCACATTAATTTCCAGCCACAAAGCACGTGTTTCACACCAGGCCACGTGCGGGTCATATCACTGTCCGGACAGGGCCATATGTTCATTTCTCACAAAATGAGCATTTTTTGAGAAATTTAAGTTCACAATTGCCAAACTGGTATTCATTTAGTACTTCCCAAGTCATATATCAAGAAAAATTTTCATCTGCCTTTAATAAGTATCCTTTATTTCCAAAATTTAAGTAATATCCCACAGGTACCGACCCGTATCTTGCCATATCTTGCCAAGCAAGACAAGGCAATCAGGTATGCAGTTCTGGCAGGAAATTAATATGCATATCTCCTATTATAAACATTTGTTACCATTGTCTCCTGATTGTTTATACAAAAAGGATTAGTTGGGTCTGCAGATTCAAATAACCACAACTTTTTTTTTTTTAAATCTCCTTGAAAAATTAACCAAATTTGACTTTTTTCTCTGGTATTTACAATCTGACTATACATGTGATATTTTGTTTAATTCTGTCTGGTCCATGTCAAACATGTCTTGTTGATTGCAAGGTATGAATTTTGTATGTGCTATAAATTTTCTAGTTTAGCAAACCATGATATCAAACACAAAGAGAAACAACCTGAATGGTTTTTCTACCGTGAATGGTACATATATCCTGATATTTTTGTGCAATAGTATCACATATATGGCACATTACAGGCAATTATAGATAGGGATAAATGTATCAATAATTCACCACTACTTATAAAATTTGAGTGTCTGAGAAACAAACTGATTAGATGAGACTAATTTTACAATTAATAAGGGACATACGTACAAAAAATATGTAACATTAACCTGCTACTAGTCTAGGGAACTATGCATGGGTACTTTGTGACAGGTATGTCCCGTCCATGACAAAAATGTCCTGTCCATGACAAATTGTGATATTTTGATATTAACAAGGTTCCAGTCTTAATAATGTTTGTCACTTTGAAAAGCCTTTATAATGAATACAGAGAATATAAAATAACTTTTTATTCCTACCAGTATTACCGGGGTAATAGTAAATTATTAAACTTTTGAATGTCATCTGTCACGGACGGGACATTATGGAAAATAGACAGGCTGTATATTAAAAATTATCAATAGTTCACCAACCATTACATAGTGCATGATAAACAAGGTTCCCATGTTACTTTGTCTCAAGGGATAAAAGTCACACAACATTCTTTATATTATAGACATATTAAAAAAACAAAATGTCCCGTCCATGACACAGAAATGCTAATTTGCATAAATATGGATTGATAAATTGAGCATACGGTGCTTTATATGAAAAAATTCAAAACAATCTGAATACTTTAAAATGTTCACTTTTCAGTGGCATTAAAGTTTTTTCTCTATGTGCAAATTTATTTTCTGGTATCTGTGTCCCTGTTATGGCCTGCTATCTCTATGGCAGACTTTATAGTAAAGACCATTGAAAAGAGTCCATGTGTTGGTGGAGTAGGTAACTGGTCGCCCCACACAAGTTTTGCTGTGTGGGTGTACCGCATTCCCTTCCCAGCACATGCTCTCTTCCTCTTTAACCACTGGCTCTCCAAATCCTTGTCAACTTCACACCTGCCAATGTCCCACCACAAGAAATAGGGAGAATTTTTCTTCCCATGGGGGGGGGGGAGATTACATTTTTAACCAAGAACTAAGCACAAATAAATACAATGTAGATTTTTATGTGCGAGATTGTCTATGTCTAAAATTGGCCAACATTGCTCTGAAAGTGTTTAAATCCCATCAAATGGTGGACACTTGACAGATACATGTATGCAACTTCCTGGCTCCAAATTCAAATGCAGTATTTTTTCATAAGTTTTCCCCAAGTCTACTAGGGCAGACATGTCATTTCAGTTCTTATTGTGGTAGTCCAGATTTGTTTTCACAGCTATTGAGTTGCTTCTTCCCGCACACTTTCATATCATTATGTCTGTAGTCCATTAATTTTAACTATTCTCTTTGGGGATTTTTTGATGCCTGTACTGATATGCATGTATGCAGTATGAATGGTTCAGCAATCCAAGATAATATTTCACTAAGTGTGTCACTGAACCAAAATAGAATTTTCTACTTGGCTTAAGTACCATGGGTTGGTCAAACAGCAGTTAAAAGTACACATTTTTGGAAGGTAGGTATGGACACGGACTATTGATTGGTGCCCAGACATATATCTTGTCCTGTTTCTTATATAAACACACTCACAACAAAACTGCATATTTCCATTTTGCCTCTGACCTTAGTTATCTCTTTTACCATTAGTTTATGTCTACTTTTCTTCATACAAAGGGCGCTTGAAGACATTCTGAAGTTTCAAACACTCCACTATTTTTATACAGATGTCAAGCATTTGTGAGACATTGATTTTGACAGGAACACTTTGTCAGGTCTTAGCATAGGGCTGATTTATACACTTTGCAGAACCATGGATTATAAGGACAAGTGCAGGAACATATCACTTCACCTTAATCTCATGAGGCACCCCATCCCCCTCACCCCCATCCCCAGAATTAGACTTTTTTTATTTATCTTTTATCATAAGAGAGAAAATCCTACACGATGATTCAAAGGAGCCATGTCCCCAGCCTGGCCATATTTGGTTCAGGTAGCAACACTGTGTCCATGAAAACAGCTGCACAAAACAGGTCTGGTCACTGCATGAGCAGTGATGTACAGGCCTGATGCATGTATGATACAGTACAGATTGCACACGAATCGAACTCACATTTAGATACTGTGTGACTTTCTGGTACCAGTGACCTTGAAAAAAGGTCAAGGTCAACAAACAAGCCACACAGCACAATAAAGTCCTGATCAACACATAAGCGATGCTGCACATATGCCTTTAATACGATGCATGTATGATAAGGTACAGATTGTACTTGCATCAAAATTAGGTTTAGCAACTCTGTGACCTTGAAAAGAGGTCAAGGTCAATACGAAACAACACTTTCCATGCCTATCATAGGACATGCTAGAGTATAAATTGCATCATTGTATCATGAGTGGTTCATTAGATATCCCGCCATATGGACCTGTCACATGTAGGGCCCATGTGACCTTGAAAAGAGGTCAAGATCAACATGATGCAACACTGCACATACTCTGTACAGTGCTCCCTCTTTATTAGACCCTTCAATACACGGCAGTTTCTGATATAACACGGTGGGTAACATGGCTACCATTGATTTTCCCATTACTTCTATGTTGTAAGCGCCTCTGTTATAAGGCAGTTGCTGTAGCACACTATACCCTGTAGACCCCAACACCGGCATCATATAGGACACATCTAGGGTCAAATTTTTAGTTCCTGTATTAAACAGCTCATTACACATTGAATTGAACAGATGTAAAGGACAGACTACCCCAATCCCCCCTCCCTCCCCCCCCTCCCTCCCCCCCCCTCCCTCCCCCCCCCCCCCGACCAACTTTGGTGGTGGGGGCAATGACTTATCATTGTGCATATGAGGACACTTTTGCTCTTGTTAACCAAGGAGTAACAAAGGGCTGTGACAATGACCAGTCGGGTGACAGTGGGTGACAGTGTGTGGTCAGGCCACCAGGACCTTACCTCGTTACATCTACAACATCCAGCGTGTGGACATGGGTCACAAAGGCAGCCTGCTTCTGCGCCCACTTTGGTTGACTGTCCAGCCACATGTCATTAGAGATGACAGTGCTGGTGGGCAGGCTGTACTGTGTGTGTGTCTGCCCACAACTACTGCCCTCATCCAAGTCAATCAACGTCTGTCTGTCCTCTGCCAGCCTCACGTCCATGTGCCTGGTATCCAAAGAGGACAATGGGGTTGCCAGACCCACACTTTTGTCCAGTCCTGCACTATCCTCAATTACTTTCAACACATGAAGTTCTCGTGTATCCAGAACACTCTCCATCTCATGAGTACATGGCGTCAAGTTCAACAGTGTCTGTGATATGTCCACCGTTAACCGGGACTCGTAGCGCCCTCTGTCCCCATCCTCAACGCTGGTGTCCAACAGACCCAACTCCAAACCTGCCTTACTGCTGGCCTGTGCTTCACTACCTGGCTGACTAGTGTCTACAGCAGGCATTTGGGAGACTGGTGCTGTGTCCACACCAACTGCTTCATCTTCAAAGGAGATGAGATCCATGTTGGTATCGTATGAGGGAGGCAAGGCCGTGCAGACACTGACAGGTAACACAGTGTCCATGACAGCCACCACTTGATACACTGTGCTGCTGGCCACACTGTCCACCTTCCCTGTGTACAACCCTTCCTCCCCCTCCTCCTTCTCCTTCACTTCTCTAATCCTCCCAGCCATTTCTGTAGGAACAACAGTGATCTCTGTGTCTCTACAGTGATCCCTGTGTCTCTACAGTGATCCCTGTGTCTCTACAGTGATCCCTGTGTCTCTACAGTGATCCCTGTGTCTCTACAGTGATCCCTGTGTCTCTACAGTGATCCCTGTGTCTCTACAGTGATCCCTGTGTCTCTACAGTGATCCCTGTGTCTCTACAGTGATCCCTGTGTCTCTACAGTGATCCCTGTCTCTCTACAGTGATCCCTGTGTCTCTACAGCGATCCCTGTGTCTGTGGTATCCGTGGTTGTTTCCTTACTTTCACCCACCACTACTCCTGACACTCAGGAATGTTGGACTGTGATTTCTTGGTGCCTATGTGCACTGTACATATGTGCCACATGTACTGACTCAGTCCCTGGGCTTACAGTGCTCCTATCTACCTCTTCACTTGTCATGTGAGTTGATGAACTTTGTCCTGACCAGCCTGCTGGCTCAATGGACCTTCATATGCTTGTCACAGGTAAATGCCCACAGTCCATAGTTACAAACCTGTTCTTCCCCTTGCCCTCTCAATGGGCTCAGGAAACACACTGCCCAAATAGGCTCTTTTCATATTTTCCAAAAATCTGCAACTAAAGCAGGCAAGCGGTAGCATAGCGGGCTGAGAGCAGTGTGTGCTGACAGGCTGCAGTGTGATGAGCCCCTGTACAGCCCACAGGCTAAGTGCTCCCTATCACAACTGTACTCCTAATGCCCTGTTTGTGTGTGTTACCAAACACTTGACAGCCAGGATACTACATAACTCATGACACCGGTATGAGACACACCCTCTACCCCCCACCCACATCCCAAACCCTCTCCTTTAACAGGGATAGAAAATTCTTTATTTTTTTTTTACTCTAGTTACAAAATTGAGCTTAAAAGCAAAACTGGAGCCCTCTGTTTGGTCATTTTGTGCTTAAGTTCAATTAGTTTAACAAGAGGATTATGAAACTCTTGTGCTCTGCTGTCTGCAATCTGTTGCTTCTGCAGGTGCAGACTTCACTGTTCTTTATTAGTGCTTACTAACAGTTGACCAAAAGTCTGGTTTTACTGAGATACAAGTCAACATGGCACTTTGGCCTTTCTACGTGGCTCAAGGTGAAAATTAACAAGATCGAGAGAAATTTCATTGGTACCTTTCTACTAATGTTTAATAGTAACCATAGGCTCAGGGTCCATCATCACCATGGTATGACTACAGGCTAGCATGACAAATCTACTGAAGAAAAAATAATAATATTGAGGATCCTCAGTGTGCAAGCAAGGCAGGCCATACAACAGTTTGCACAACATTACAACAGCTGCACTCTATTACAGCATGTATTGTGCTAGCACTTACTAACACACACACTGTATTACAGCATGTATTGTGCTAGCACTTACTAACACACACACTGTATTACAGCATGTATTGTGCTAGCACTTACTAACACACACACTGTATTACAGCATGTATTGTGCTAGCACTTACTAACACACACACTGTATTACAGCATGTATTGTGCTAGCACTTACTAACACACACACTGTATTACAGCATGTATTGTGCTAGCACTTACTAACACACACACTGTATTACAGCATGTATTGTGCTAGCACTTACTAACACACACACTGTATTACAGCATGTATTGTGCTAGCACTTACTAACACACACACTGTATTACAGCATGTATTGTGCTAGCACTTACTAACACACACACTGTATTACAGCATGTATTGTGCTAGCACTTACTAACACACACACTGTATTACAGCATGTATTGTGCTAGCACTAACTAACACACACACTGTATTACAGCATGTATTGTGCTAGCACTTACTAACACACTGTATTACAGCATGTATTGTGCTAGCACTAACTAACTAACACACTGTTTCACAGCTTGACATAGTCCCATCACTTTACCAAACTTTTATCATCTTTAGTCATATTATATTTTTATTAAATTTCAAACAACTCTGTTCAGCTGTTCTGGACAGGAAGTCTAAAATAGCCTGAACACAAAACTTGACAAGAGGTCCATCGGCTTTATGTTCTGCTGGCACCATGGCTATATTGCACCTACATCTTCATTTCATAGTTGTGAGCCCTCAAGTGGCTTCTGAACATATGCACTTTTAGTGTCTGATTTATCCACCAGATGGCACTTTGCTCCACATGGGTTATTTGTGCTATTCCTGTGATGGACATTGTTGCATGTGCCAAGACAAGAAGTTCAAATTTTCCAAAATATTGACCCTTGATTCAATGCATAGTTGGTGTAAGTTTCAAAGCTCCATCTTTACTTACGGTCATGACACTGAATTAAATGTGTTTTTACACCTATAATGTTAGTTCCATTGAAAACAACCGGGACCCATCCCACCATAAACTTCTTTCTGTATAATATTTCTGCAATGGTAAAATGCATATATCTTCACATGTAAAGATAGAATGACCATCACAAGAATATCATCTCCTGAAATGTATTCCCTCAGTGACCTTGAGAAAGGTCAAGGTCACCAACATTATGTAATATTGTACTTTCGGACATGATACACATATGCCGTGACATTTGATTAAGTTTGCCCGATTATTTCTCATGATAATGAATTTCATAGGTCTGAATATATATATGCTTATGTTTTCAGTTCGCCTATGGGTGACACCACTGTCACTACTCCGATTCCATATCTTAGCCTCTCAAATGTTTCCACCACATTTCATAACAATCCATCACAAATCAAGGACAGCAGAGTATTTTCATCTTTTTCACTTTCGGGATACAAGTGTATTACGTAATCCTGCACGTGGCACCACCAATAACAAAAAAGAGTCTAGATTTTCATTCATAGAGCATGTCCAAAAAATTTCAAGAGGCTAATTTTAAAACTGTTGACGCTATCCTGTATTGACAAGTAAATTGCTTACGGACAGAATGACAGATGGCCAGACATGAGTGCTGGTATAAGCATGATAAGCTCTGCCACCTATGGTCAGCACAACTAATAAACATAGGGAAAAAAAGCACTGTGATAGTCCTGTGCTGAGCTGACTTTAAATGCAGCGACTAATGTGGTCCTGTGAACTTCAAAACAATAACAAAGTCATCCTTGTTTAAGACTATCATCACAGTTGCCAACATGTACGCATCGCCTTTCCAGTTTCTCAATTTTGATAATTTGTTAAAATTCAGAAAATGACAGCACCAGTATCTTGTGAAAAAAATGGTGGAAATCAAGTGCAGTCACATACCCAGTAAGTTTGAAGGGGATCCAACATGCCATTTGGGAAAAGTAAAAAAAAAAAGCAAAAATACATAAATATCCTGGAACAATAGACAGAATGGAATTGCAGTGCCACCTGTTCAACAAATTAAGGTCTACCAGTCCTCAGAAGTCTCCCTGTGCAATTTCAAAGCAATTGGCCAGGTGGTCTGACAGAAGAAAAAAAAAAAAAGATTTTGCCAAAAATTGAACCAATAAAAAGTCTTGAAAAATTCAAAAATCAGTGGAGCATGACCATTTGAACAAGCTTGGTAAAGACGCAAGCAAGGTACATTCGCATCCAGTTTGAAGTGAATCTGGCTGACCGCTTTTGAGAAGTAATTAATATGAATTGTGGATGATGCCGGACGGACGGATGATGCCAAACCACCACGTAACCTCAGCTGACTGACAAGGATGTTTTGTGTGGCTTTTATGCCTAGGTGTAATTCTACAGTCCATTTCTGGCCGAGCCCTCATAACAAGTAATGTCACATAAATTCTGAACCCAAACATGCATCAGGTACTTGATCCCAGTCCTCACAATTTGAAAGAGCTGCGTTATTTGACCTTCAGGTGGCAGCACCTCACAATCAACTCCTTTGGGTCAATATGTACTGCCAAAATGGGCCGCCTTCCCATATGCCACAGACTGGGAGATTTGTGCTGCAGACCAGTTTTAAGACAATTGACATTTCAGGGCCTTGAAACTTTTTTATTTTTACAGATGGGACAAAGTGTCCAATACAAAGTTTGTTTACTATGACATAAAGATTATAATGTGAAGATGACTAATTAGCATTATATGCATAAATTATGCAAATGGGCTACATTTGTATATGCAAACAATGAAACCAAGATAGTAATGAACTTCTGGAATTCGTTTCATTTTATACCCAGTTGTGATGTCACAATGCTGTCATCTTGGTACTATCTATACATGCACATGTCATTATCAGCAATTTTGAAGTTTATAATTGTGACTACACAACATTTTTAATTAATTCTCATCTGCATAATTTTTACAGATCAGATTAAATCAACATTACATTGCACTAAGAGCGCAATTTATGTTCAAAATTTTAAAAAGAAACCAAGAAATATAAAACTTTCCACATTTTTATTTGAACAGCTAGTCAAGTATTTATCCCTTCTAATTGTTTAGTTGTGTATACTTCAGCCATGCACCTCTTTGGTGCAAGTGATTTTGTAATGCTGCAGGGAATGAAACCTCTCAAAACATAGGTCTGGGCAAAGTGGTGCTCACAGGTTGCACACCAATACTGTGTTTAGTGACCATGACCACCACTTGCACCAGGTTTTCTGGTTGAGCACACTTTGCAGTCAGGATGTGCCTTGTGGCCTGACTTTTTTTGCCTGGATTTATGACAACAAAGTGCCTACCAGTAAGGCACCCCGGCATATTCTCTCTCAATGATTGGTGTAGTTGCAAATTTATAGCCAGCCACCAACCGCTTTATCAAATTCATTCTTAGCTTGTATTTGTCCAATGGACCAGGCTGGATCTTGTGCCATAGAACTGTCAATTGGACTAAGGTTAGTTCAAGCAAATGAATGAACACCTTTTTCCACCACTTCACTTAAAGGGACAAATATGTCCACAACTTCTGGTTGGCAAGATCCACCCCACTCATGAAGTTATTATAGGCCTCATCCGCCATTGGCTTATGTATTTCTCTAAGATTGTGTGAGGCTGGATCTTTGCATCTCACTTTTTTTGTCATCATACCATCATTATGCACACTGGTTATTAGAGTTATTTGTTTTTTGTCTTGCCAAGCTATGTACAGCAGGTTATCATCTCTGACAAATATAGGTGCATCATTTTCTTCAGTTTTGCATTTTTTATTTCAGAGGGTGGTCCCACATGATTGGGGTGCAGGCTGCTCCATGCCCCTGTGCCCTTGTTTGCCAGATCTTTGTAAAGTGCTGTGATAGAAAAAAAGAATTGTCCATAAACAAATGATAGCCTTTATTGACAATGGGGGCAGATAAGTCCAGCACTGTTGACCATACTCTGTGCATTTGTTTTTTTTCCCCCTGTGTAGAGGCTACAATTGACACAGTAGCCCATCTTGGCCTCACATAAAGCCCAACCCTTCAGTCCCCACTTGTGGTTCTTCTGAGGCATCTACTGCACCATTGCAGACCTGCCTTTGAAGACAATGAGTGATTCGTCTACAGACAGTTCACCGTCTGGAATGTGTAAGCTCAGAAACTTCTGCACAAGTTTGTCCACAACTGATCTTATTTTAGGGGCCTGTCCTAGGCAGGGTGATGCCTAGCCACCATTGAGTTACTGTCAGCACGGTGAAAAAAACATCCAAATGATGTATCAGTGATCCCAGCTCATTGTTTGGCGAAAGCCTTTCATGCTCCTTAGTCCATCTGTGGACCAGTGGGATTTGTATGTGGGTAATTTTACCAAACCCATGAAATACAGAATACCAATGAATGGCCTCAAATCAGGTACCTGGTCACCTCTCCAGCCTCTCAGCAAACAGTGGGTAGGCACACTGTCTTTTGGGCTTGTTTACAAACACTGGGCAGCCTGGCAATTTGTTTCAGTCACAAGCAGACCTAAAAATTCATTGTCAACAAACTTGGCGTAGATATCAATCTGTGGCTCATTGCTAGTGTTAACCCTGGCTGCTGATCCAAACTTTGCAACCACTCATGACGGTAGCAGGATTCAAGATCTCTGTGATAGTGATGAACTTCATGCTCATCAATTTCATTCTGGGTAATCTCTGATCGACCCATAGCCTTCAAAGTCTGAGTCATTGGAATCTGAATTGCCAACCAACTCGCAAAATATTGCCCTTCTCTCCTGTTGCGAGTGCAGAAAATTTGGGTCATGTGCATTTGCATCGGAATCTTTGCTGTCAAACCTCCAAAAATCATCTTCTGAATCACTTTCACCAACTAAAGCAGGGGTCACATTAAGGATTTTTCAGCATGGGTCCGTTGGACCCATCTTTCTTCTTTTTCATGAAAAACTAGAACAGACTGATTTTCCGACAGAAAATCAAATGTCTCCCGGTGGAACACTTACGTCTCTGAATAAGCTACAGGTGAAAAATTAAAAATGACCAAGTTTGCTTGAAAATTACAATCCTATTTAAGCTCTCACCTAGATACATTACTCTAGCAATTTTCATCAAGTTCTTCAAGACTTATTGCAGAGAAACCAATTTCACATAAATGACCCTGTGACCTTGAAAATTAGGTCAAGGTCACCCAAATACAATCCCAACCTTGGTCTTACCTTGATACATAATCCTACCAAGTTTCATCAAATTCCATCAAGTTCTTCATGACTTATCGAACGGAAACCAATTTCACATAAGTGACCTTGAGAATTTGCTCAAGGTCATCCAAATACAATCCCAACCTAGGTCTTGCCAAGATACATAATCCTACCAAGTTTCATCAAATTCCATCAAGTTCTTCAAGACTTATCGAACGGAAACCACTTTCACATAAGTGACCAAGCGACCCTGTGACCTTGAGAATTCGCTCAAGGTCATCCAAATACAATCCCAACCTAGGTCTTGCCAAGATACATAATCCTACAAAGTTTCATCAAATTCCATCAAGTTCTTCATGACTTATCAAACGGAAACCAATTTCACATCAGTGACCCTGTGACCTTGAAAATTAGGTCAACGTCACCCGAATACAATCCCAACCTAGGTCTTGCAAAGATACCTAATCCTACCAAGTTTCATCAAATTCCATCAAGTTCTTCAAGACTTATCCCACGGAAACCAATGTCACATAAGTGACCCTGTGACCTTGAGAATTCGCTCAAGGTCATCCAAATACAATCCCAACCTAGGACTTGCCTAGATACATAATCCTACCAAGTTTCATCAAATTCCATCAAGTTCTTCAAGACTTATAAACGGAAACCAATTTCACATAAGTGACCCTGTGACCTTGAGAATTTGTTCAAGGTCATCCAAATACAATCCCAACCTAGGTCTTGCCTAGATACATCATCCTACCAAGTTTCATCAAATTTTGTCATGTCCTTCAAGATTTATCGCACGGAAACCAAGTGTTGAAGAAGAAGAAGAAGAAGAAGAAGAAGAAGAAGAAGAAGCAGAAGCAGAAGCAGAAGAAGAAGCAGCAGCAGCAGCAGCAGCAGCAGCAGCAGCAGCAGCAGCAGCAGAAGAAGAAGAAGAAGAAGAAGAAGAAGAAGAAGAAGAAGAAGAAGAAGAAGAAGAAGAAGAAGAAGAAGAAGAAACGGGCACTAAACCAATATGTCCCCCGGCTTCCACCGGGAGACATAATAATGGGTCCATGAACTGAATCGACGGGTCCATTCTGAAATTATGCAAACTGGACTTCATTTGATGTGATTTGATTAATTGATTTTATTCGTTACAATCAACATACATCAAAATGATAAATAAATAAAACATGTAGGTAACTTAAGCCTAGAAACAAACATAATATAGGGTCTATATGCTCACATAGGTAACTCATTATTATAAAATTTAAGATTGAATAAAAAGTTACCAATATGCCAACTTGATGTAAAAGGGTCTAAAAGTTGTTGACTGTACCAAGGATGTATTCAATCTACCCAGGAACCTGCTATTAAGACTAAGTCTGTAACACATCCCTGGTCTACCAAAAAATGGTTGTGAAGGGAGCATAACCCCTAGCACGCTGCCGCTGTGCCAGTATCTGGTGTTGCATGCCGTGTGCCACCGGACAGTTTTTTAACTCGCTTGCACAACAAGAGGCATGCGTGATTGGACATGCCTGGGCGCTGTTATTTTTGTGATTGATTCCAAGTGAAGAAATGGTCAGAAATTATATATGATTTATATTTCCGTGCACTTTCTATTTCAATATACCTAAAAAATTTGATACCTTAGGTGGTGTTAAGAGTCTGATCTTAAGTGCGGTCACTTTTTTCACCAAGCAACATAGTAGACCTACATTCTACAACTTACAAGCCGTGCAACACACAAGCGAGTGCACACAGCCTGTCACAAGCATGCACCCAGGCATAGTTTTCCGCTATGACTATGTTGAACGCGTATATTTTTTCTGGCCTTCGATCATAAATTTCATTCCTATCTTATTCTGTCATACAGATTTGTTCCATTCAAACATTTCAGTAAAATTAAAACAACCAAATTTTGTTTACAAAAAAAAACCACCAATAACCACATGACCCATCGGAGACAGTGATGGTCAACATCGTGTTCGGCCGGCTGATGCAAATTTTCGCTTCGTCCACATGTTACCGTGCGATGACTAATCTGCGTATTTTCCTTGCCGTCCGTAATGAATTTTCACTCGTGCCTTTATCTGGGTCTAGATTTGTTCGATGGAAGTCTTCTTGATGAAAATATGATGTGAAAATTTAACATCTTAGTCCAATAATCTTTGCGTAATACGACTTGTACCTTCACAACATTGCGGACATAAGACAAGCACATGGGCAGCAACGAATTTGATTGGACAGTGAGCGGCACGTGATCAAATCCACCCAATGAGGAGCCTGGAAGTGCTCTCAGCACATTTATAATGAGGTGAAGTGACGTACATCCATTTCCATTCTGGGAAATTTTGGAGGGATACCCCAGGAAATTTTTTTATTAGCAAATAAGAGAGCTTGTTACATAGAAAGACGAACATCAGAGGATTCCATCAGTATAATACATCATCATGAGATTGATAATGGTCGATGCAAAACACCATGACTGCTTGGGGTAATTTTTGCAGTTGTATCATTCAAAATGCATTGCGTTTTTGTGCTTGCGTCCACAGAGACGCAAAATGACAATGTTTTATTAACTTCCAGGCATCATTTCTTTATTTTTTGCGTCTATGACGCAGGACGCAAGCTTAATGTGACCCCTGTAAAGTTCTGAAGAGTTCTAAATAATCTTCTTGTGTTGCCATATTTTCAACGTAAAAGCCAGAAATCTATTTCAAAGGTCAACAAAACATAGAAATTGCAGAGAAAAGTGAAAGTTGTCCATTTGTCAGGACAATTATAGGTCAAGAAAACGTTCCTTCCCTTGTCATGCCTACCAGGCAAGAGCCACTCTGATTAGTGATTGGACAATGACATGTAAAATAGGGAATTCTCCTCAAAAGAAGATAGGAAGAGACATACATATTCCACATATGGAAAATTTATTGAATGAGCACAGCTAAATCATTGTAATTTATGCATGGGAAAATTTTACAGCAAGACAGTTAGCCAATAAGAATTTGATCTTTAAATAAAGAGAAGTGTTTGCTGATTGGAATAAGGTAAAGCATCATGGTGGGGGCAATCCAGGTTTGGGTGGAGAGAAGTTGAATTCATGGCATTTTACCACTGTTTTTGCCTCTAGAATCTTGAATTGAATCGCTAACAGACCATAATTTTCTAGGAACCTTTTAGACAGGGAAATAATATTTTTTGCGGAACATACCAAATTGATGAAAGGAAAAGTAGGAAGTGAATGTTCATAAACTGAGCCCCAATGTTTGAACCCATACAACATGAAACTCAATCAATCCTACAAAAACATGTCTACTAAATTTCCAATAAATTCGACAACCGTCTCATCAATAGGTGCATGGCCTGTGGGATGTATTTGACTACCATCCTAAGGCAGTTAACCTAACCAAAGCACACATGGCTCAAATTTCAAACTTTCTGGTTGCAACACAGCAGCCAACATTTAAAACCAAAAAAAGTGTAAAATATGACCCCAAAAGTGTAAAGTATTAATTTTATGTTTTATGGCAGTTATTTTGAACTGAAGATGATTTTTTTTAGACTCTTTTTTGTATGTCGTAAAACACATTTGTTGAAAAATGTTTTAAAATGTATCCACAGGATTTTTGCTTTGACGGATAAATCAAAAAGGAAACTTGCTCCAAACTCCATTGTGAATTTCTATGGTTGTCACATCACTGCATTACTGGTAAGCATTTTACTCGAATATATCTACATTTAGTGCTTGAAAGCATATATTGCTGAGAAGCACAAACTCACAAATTTTCCATTAAAACTTACAGATGTATAATAGAGCTGAAAAGTGTACATTGTCAGACAAAATCTTTCAAGTTGGTAGCTCCGTTGCAGGTGGAGGCCAATCCAACAGTATTTGGGTTGTTCTGATGTCTGCTTATACAATATATCTGTTTGTTTAATTCCTCATGTTACCATGGTTACATGCTCCTATTTGAAGGTGACCTGTTCAGTTTGGGCTCATTGATAATGCAGTCAAGGCCCCCAAAATAGTTACATCTGCAGCACATGTACCTTCACACAGCCAGAAATAATCCAATGAGACCTATGCACCTTAAACTGAAAATCAAGCAGCTGTGTATTTGTATTTGCACGTCTATTGGCTGTACAAATAAAACTTGTATCTAAATGTACTTCCCATCATTGGTGAATTGATCAAACAAACACTGTAGTGTTACAAGGACTGTAGTCTGGGCCAATTTTTTTTTTTTTTTTCACTTATTGGTCATTTGGCTCCAATTTCAAAAGTCATAATACCATAACATGTAATTTGCTGGCATTTTCTATTGGTCTGGAGATTTTTTTATCGGTAAAAACTGAATTACCGGTACCATTTTACTTCCTTTAAAGTGGTGTCAACAACAGCTTGACAGGTCTTGATTCAACTTCAGAGCAGTCATTTAGGCCTCATGTGCTCATCACACAGGAGTACATGAGACCACACGGGCCTCACTTTGACATCTGCCAGCAGACCAGTCATGCGGTGGGCACACGGGTGGCACCTAAACTTTTTTTCTGAAGACTGAACTTTTCGCCATAGCTACATTACCATTCACACATACACTGGGGTCAAATGCTTACACCCATCCCAACTATATGTTCTCAGTTAACAATGTGATCAGAAATTGTAAAAAGATTAATTCACCAAATATAAGCCAAATGCTTATTCCATACAGTAAAAAATCAATAAACATTTATATCCAGATAAAACCAAAACAGTTTAAAACTGGCATAGGAGTACCTGGCAGACCCACATATATACACTGCAGTGTTGCCAAGATTCCCACATTACCCGGAAGACTCCTGGAATATTATGCTGAAAATTCTTGAAAACTTAGAGATTTTTGACAATTTTTCCCCACCTTCCTAAATTTCATCAATATTTTCCTTCTATATTTCATACCAATTAATCAATCTGCCTGAATTTTACTTTCCACCTCCTGGATTTGAAGTGTAGCAGGTTGGCAACACTGACATTGTACAAAGTGATGTATAGAAAGATACCTTGTGTTTGCTGCAACCATTTAAGCTGCAAATTACATTGTATCAATTGGACATCTGACCCAGTAATCAAGTTGATAAACTGTTTCAATTACCCTCTGATCAAAGAAACCCTTTCCAGGCAAAATGACTGAAAGCTGTGGCTGAAGGAAATGTGTCTCAAGAGAATCCCACCCCTGTTGACTGATTGATCCTCCCAAGGCAGACAGTCCAAAAACTGAAAAATATTCTGTTTTCGAGACACTGTAACAAACATCTGGCCGAGACAGCCAGGTAAAGTTTCTTGCAACACAAAGTTTATCTCCTTACTAACTATATCTGTGACAACAAACTGGTACTGTCTTGTAATTGTTTCTTTCCTGTTGTATTCTACAGGTATGTTCACTGTGTCTATCCTGACTTGTACCCACAAAGGGGTTTTGAGAAATAAACATTCAGTCATTCAAATTTTCATGGTTTTTGTATTTTTGACATTTCACTCTAGTTTTAATTTCACTCTTTTGGACATAATTCCTATTTAAACAATGTTTGCATACTATTTCACTGTCTTTCTATTTTCATACTTTTGTGGCATCAGTGACATGAGCCAAAATAAGAGTGCAGCCAAATTAAAGCAATTTACAGTATTCAACTGACAAATTCTGGTATTCAATTGATATAACACTGAGCTGGTGTTTCTAGTAGAAGTCTGACATCACACTGACAGCCTGGCATCACACTGACAGTGTATCACACTGAGTCTGACATCACACCGACAGTCTGGCATCACACCGACAGTGTGACATCACACCGACAGTCTGGCATCACACTGACAGTGTGACATCACACCGACAGTGTGACATCACACTGACAGTCTGATATCACACTGACAGTCTGATATCACACTGACAGTTGTGTCAGTACCTTTTCCGTATCTGACAATGCACTGACACGACAACAGTCTGACAACTGACACTCATCTGGATTTTAATGAAATCTCACTTGGTGCCACTTGATTTGCTGTGACTTTGACAACTCAGCACGGTGGGCAAACTGCTATATAGCTGCTTAGTAACTGTAAAACAAAGCACACTATGCTGTCAGTGTCTTACCACACCTGATAGGACTTGGTGATTTAGTAAGGGTTTCTCAATTATTGACAGAGAAGGACAAGAAGGCCACACATACCCCATCCACCCACCACAGCACAATTCATACACCTGTTGAAAACTACCACCCACATGTATTTTTCTTCTTCTTTTCTTTTTTTCAATAAGAATTGATGGATGGTCACTCCCTGGAAGATTTTCTGCCTATTTTTCTGAACTTCAGTGGATGTTGATTGCAATTTTCCAAATACTAAACCTCACATGCAAACTAATGACAGTGAAAAAAGCTACAATAAAATGTAGAAAGATTTCTATCTTTGCTCAAACTGTCAGCATCCTGACCGGAGGTGTGGCCCCAAGTTACAACATAGGGACTGGTGCTGCCATCTGATGAATAAAGTTGAAACTTGTTTCCAAAGTTCACACAAATGTGAGGAAATGTATAACATTAAAATCTAATTTAAAACAGCAACTGTGTCCTACCTACTGATCAGGTACATAGATACGTATGTGATACAAGCTGCTGTCCCCAGGACAGCAGATCTTGCCACACTCCTTGTCATTGTCTCTATTTTAAACAACACAATAACAGATACTGTAAACTGTGCTGATTTTTACATGTATAAATCATCAGTTTTTGCATTTTGGAGCTGAAGTGGGGTTTTGTTTTTTTTTGTTTTTTTTTGGTTTTTTGTTTTGTTTTGTCTTTAAGAAATATGGTTAAATGGATATGTGGTGAACTATGGATCACGGCAAGTTCAATTTGAAAAAAAAGTTTTTATCTTTACCCTGAAGACAAGATCATTAAAACAATCTGGCTGGCTCTTTGGGCAGTCCTTTCTTTGGGCGACTCTTTCAAGAGTGAGCAGTGAGAGAGTGAGAATACATTTACTCAGCTCCTCTTGCTGTTCTAGCCACACAAGTTCCTTGTATCACACAACCACTTACATTACATTTCAATTTCTGGAAAAAGGACTATAGCTCTGTGTTATCTCAGGGCACCATCTACACACCTATTACAAACATTAAAACTAACCTGTATCAATTAGCATGTTTTCTCATCAACATTGAGTAACTATGGCAACAACTTAAACACTGTAAGTATGTACATCACTTGATCACATGGGTATTTTCCTGGGAATGCTTGGGCTACATGACCTGCTCCAAAACCAAATACTGTAAATGACTGTACATCTCCAAGTCCAGGATTTAATTATCACTTTTCTTTAACAAAGATACCTATTTCTTGGCAAGTATTTTGTATCTGGCTCCTTCCAAGTTTGCATACTGTGACTTCAGTTGAACTACTTAAGACGAACTGCATTCAACTATAATAAGAATGCCACATTCATATTTCTTGTGAAAAGACCTTTTGCTCAAGAACCAGCAAGCCTGCACCACTGTATATGAAAAGAAAACTACAACAAACTAATTGTATTTGACAGGGTATTAGGAATGTTTAAGGCCTAGGGTCTGGCATTCAAGGGCCAATACTGTAGTTCTAGATATTTTTGTGAGTAGCTCATTTCGGGGAAACTTGTTTTTCCGTAAAATTAGAAAACATTTGTGCATTTCAATTTCACGCACCATGGCTTGTCTACATATAACCTTTCATTATGTCAATTAATTTGGTGCATCTTATTTTCACGCATCAAGTACCAGCATGAATTTGCGAAATTAAGGCAAATGCAAAAATTTCTGGAACTACAATAATCAAAGCTTCGTACATCTATAATCAGCACCACTGATCCCCAAACAACCTTTTTCTCAGTTAGCAAGCTTTGAAATGAAAGAGGGAGCAAAGCATCATGCAGACTGCTCTGTTCAATTGCCAGGTTGACTTCATACACTTCTGTATCTTTGTGATATGCTCCAGCACGAGACAGCAGTCACCCATACACATCAGTGTAAACACACAGCTCATGTCATGCACCAAAATATATGTTTATTACAACACAACTGAAAAACACCATCAGACAGAGACTCGTAACCTGGAAGGCAGACAGCACCTGATGACAGAGAAAACATATTTCACTTGATACTTTAACAAAGAAACAGACACGCCACCTGATGTCTTAGCGCAAACTTTGCTGTGCTACATGCACTGCTGTTTGATACCTCTATGACAATAAGTCCACCATGAATTATGTGCACAGGCACATTTCACCACATCATTGGGACCTTAAGTGCTCCACAGCGGCTCGTCTAGAGCCATCTCTTCAACTGCATACATGAGGAAGGGGATAAAAAAACCTGCTGTACATAATGAGTGCACTAGTGTAGCCTGCAGACTGGGTACATGATGAGTGCACTAGTGTAACCTGCTGATGCCTACAGACTGGGTACATAATGAGTGCACTAGTGTAACCTGCTGATGCCTGCAGACTGGGTACATAATGAGTGCACTAGTGTAGCCTGCTGATGCCTGCAGACTGGGTACATAATGAGTGCACTAGTGTAGCCTGCTGATGCCTGCAGACTGGGTACATAATGAGTGCACTAGTGTAGCCTGCTGATGCCTGCAGAATGGGTACATAATGAGTGCACTAGTGTAACCTGCTGATGCCTGCAGACTGGGTACATAATGAGTGCACTAGTGTAGCCTGCTGATGCCTGCAGACTGGGTACATAATGAGTGCACTAGTGTAGCCTGCTGATGCCTGCAGACTGCATACTTGGCTGTATACCAGGTGTACATGTGTCATAGAGATGCCACGATGGGCACCATATCATAAAGATGAACTGCTGATGCTTCCAACAGGAGGGCAGCAAGGGGTCAATTCCTGACCTGGTACTTACAAGTTGTATCTATGGGTATCACCTTCACAGCGCTATGTCAATGACCCCCCCCCCCCTCCTGTCAACTGGTCACAGCAGCTGTGTCTATTTCCTGGTAGATAGCAGAAGGGCAGGGTTGGACTCTTTCCTGCTCCTCACACGCTCTTAAGGGATGGTTCAACATTACCATTATTTTTGAATTAGTACTTACATGTAAGGTACTAAATTTCATGACCCCCTCCCTCCCCCCAAATTAGTACTTTAAAAATGATAATTTTCCCAAGAAATCATAGCAAAATTGCACAAAACAGGCCAAAAATTGACCATCATTTTCCATATTCTGTCAGGGTTTCCGCCAGAGGGTAAAAAGGGTAAATGGCATACCCTAAAAAATCTCAAGGGTACTTTTTCTTACCCTAAGATTTTAGCAGAAAAGAACAATTTTAGCATATATTACTTTGAAATACCCCATAAAGGCTTCATTATTAGAATTTTTACTTGAGAATATGTAAATCTGAGTGCCCTAAAATTTCACTCTGGCAAAAACCCTGTCTGTGAAAGTGTACAGACCCATTAACCCCCCCCCCCATATACTGGAAGTGCTAATTCAAAAATGATGAAAATGTTGAACCATCCTTAAGTAAGCTGCATGTTATTTCTACTTCTCAGGTCTGCCGTCACACACGTTGAGTGGTATTACCCGTAATATTTGCCAATTTGGAACAATGTTCAGTTTTTGGAAGAAGAAAGACACCAGAAGCTACGAACGAAATACAAACACTGCTCGGCACATGTGTACATTGGACCCCCAGCACTGGGAGCACATGTGTACATTGGAACCCCAGCACTGGGAGCACATGTGTACATTGGACCCCCAGCACTGGGAGCACATGTGTACATTGGACCCCCAGCACTGGGAGTACATGTGGCCACATATAAAGGGGCTCTCAATATGGCAGCTGGTACAATCTGTATTTTTATCCTGGTATTTTTTCGAATTTGAAGGATGTCAATGTCTCCTAAAAACCGTAACTAAACTGACACATCAATTTCAATCTCAATAGCTTTAAAATTCATACAATCAAAACTCTGTTTACATGTACAATGCTCCCTCTTTATAACAGCCCTAATTACAATGTGGGTTTGCTACACCACAATCTGTTATCAGGATCCAAACACCAGCCTTATAAGGAGGGAGCACTGTATATCATGTAAATTTCACAAGTTAAATTGTAAAACTTTTGTATATGACGAAGCTAAGTTTTGAAACATCAAAATATAGCACATGATATTAGACTAAACAGGTTGCCATGGTAGACCTAGGAGGCAGTAAAAAATAGACATATAATAAGTCTTGGTTTTTAAATATATTTCAAAAGCCTGTGACAGTAAGTTGTGTTGATTTACTCATGTGTTGTCCTTGAAATTTCCTTACTGAAGACTCGAAGCATATTGAATAACAAAGAGACTCTATTGTTTCAAATATGCTTCAACTTGCAGACTGACAAATATGATTTAGCCAAACTCAGGTGTAACGACCCCTTCAGGGGCAGTTTGCTAAACTGATATTACCTGTAACTTAGTCACAGTATATGATAGCAATTAGCCATGTAGATTATTTGAACTCCAGCATAATTAAAACTGACATGATCAGGCTTTACTTAAAAAGTCTACTCAACCGAAGGATTCCATCTGTGGAAGATAAATTTACTATGTAAATAAACACATTTGGTATTCTCAGCATTAATCTGTCAAGGATCTCATGGAGAAATTGACTGATCTCTGTCCTCCAGTTTTACCCAAACAGGCAAGAATCAAAACACACAGGCTTCAGGCTCATTTGCCTGTCTACACAACAATGTGCACCTCCAACATTTTACAAAATAATTAAAACTCTCCTGATAAATACTTAATTTCCACCTCCAACTTTTTTTGATAAACACTTGATTTCCACCTCCTACTTTGTTTGATAAACACTTGATTTTCACCTCCTACTTTGTTTGATAAACACTTGATTTTCACCTCCTACTTTTTTTGATAAACACTTGATTTCCACCTCCCACTTTTCTTTTCCTCCTGATATCTTAACTCAAAAATGAAAACCCTGCTACACAATATAAGCATTCCATCCTGTAACATTAGCATTCCATCCTGTAACATTAGCATTCCATCCTGTAACATTAGCATTCCATTCTGTAACAGCATACATGTACAATTCACATAACAAAAGCATTCTATCGTGTAACATTTGCATTCCATCCACATAACATGAGCATTCCATGCGGGTGAGAGCCCCAGGTGTCTCTCATGCACAATTATATGATTAACTCATCACTTTAATAGGTAGACTTCATTACTAGATTAAGACACAGAGAATCCAGACTGACTGAGCACCACATTTGGAATGATTCTGGAAGCAGCAAAACAAAAGTCATGTGACTTGTTTCACGAATGTTGTGAATACATGTACTTATAGTACATCATAGCTGGTACATTAGCTCTACAGCATCCCTACTGGCAAGTGTTCTTATGCTGCAGATAAATCTGACAACCAAATATAATCCACCACCTTGCAGAGACAGTCTTTGATTGGCTCTGGTCCTCACAGCCAGCACCACAAGGGACCCACTCCACATTGTGTCTTTGTCTCATTCACGCTGCTGCTTGTGCAGACCCAGCAGTCTAGTCCAATACATTGTATTTGCAACTTGACTGGTCATTGGGTCCACATTTTTAACTCAGATGCCAGACAGAGTCCTGTAAAATGAGCTCAAAGCATGACAATCCAGAGACGTCCCCTGTCATTAAACATGACCATCCACAGTTGTATGGTATCATCAAACATAACCATCCACCAACATCCAGTCCTGCATCTGTCAAGCCCTGGCATTGTAACAAGTTTCATGCTATGTTATACCATTCTTTGGAAACACTACCAATTGTTGCTTTTTTTGGTAGCAAACATTTTAAGGGTGAATAAAATGAGACCTCCCTCCAGACAAAAGCTGGTCCCAGGTGAGCGAAGCTGTCCCCCAGCCAGGTGTATAAGAGAACTCCCTCTCCACAGGCAACTCAATAAAGACATGTCACTCTCTGTTGCTCTGTAATGTCCATCAGCTTTCATTTCACCATTTTACCTGTTAGTTAAGGTCACCTCTTCTGAGATTTTTTTTCTTGGGGGGGGGGGGGGGTGCTGTGGCAGTGCTTTAATGAAATTACTGGATTCAATATTTGAAAATGACAGAAACTTGGGCTTGGGATCATGAACTGTTCAAGTTGCAGGTGTTTCTCTGTAAGCTGTGAGCTACTTGACTCACAACCACTGATGGCAGCAAGACAGTGTGTCAGCCACAAACTACAAATTGACTTCTCTTTTTTGTGTGTGTCACTACCCTTTTGAGTGTCCCTCCTAATATAATGACACAAAAACACTTAAATGCAAATAATCCAACTTTTTTATTATTACTTATGCAAAAATAGTCATATACTATTCAAAACTAAATTCATGGTTTACTGCTAGATGAAGTCAGCATCATTTTATTGGAAATAACAAAATTTGTGGTGAAAGGTGCTTGATGTCTTCTGGGCACCATGTGACAAGAGGCTACTTTGGTTTAGCATTGTGTATTCCCAGTAATTAGGTGATAAACTGCAACTTTCAAATAACAAGAAAACCACTGTGTGGGGTACACCCAACTTCCCCTGGTAATTGACTCACATCACTAGAGGATTCATGACAGGGGACACAATCTGTCTGTGTGGAAGCAATGCCAGTTGAAATGGATGTCTACTCTGGGGGTAACTCTTATCTGATCTCTCCTCCAAGGCAGTCATCCACTTTTGTTGAAGAGCCACTTATTAAAAAACTTGATGAAACCCCTGCTTCCACAAACAATCAAATGGGATTACACTGGTGAGTGATCCCTCCCTTGAGAGACTGCCCCAAGGGCAGGCCCAAAAGTGGCCTCTCAAGACAGGTGGCCTCTCCTTAGAGGTACAATAACATGGAAAACATAGCAGCACGGACCTGCAAAAAGTGGTCCTTCAACATGTTCAAGCCAGATGGCCTCTCAGTGGAGTGGCCTTTCAAAACTGGGAGCAGCGTACATATGCCTAGCCCCCAAGGATTGTATGTTTTGGGTAAAAGTATTCAGATGATACACATAAAACAATTTTGTGATCAGTGCATCCAAATGCAGCCACTAGCTCATGGTACATACATACATGGACTATATAAATCTAACTCTCTGCAACTCCAGAACTAAGTATTACATATAAACCTAACTCTGCAATACCTGAACTAAGTATTACCAATATGCTTAACTGTCTGCAATACCAGAACTAAGTTTTTGATGTAAACCTAACTCTCCACGATAACAGGACTAAATATTTCATATGCAGGGACAGCTGGTGCCACTAGCCAATTAGCCAAATGCTTATGTTTCATTCACTTGGCTAAAGAAATTTGCAAATGGCTAATTTGTTTTAACATGCATTGTGTAAGAGTTACATGTATGTCATATTCTACAGTGAGTACTGTTTTATTTCATGATTTGGTTATAACTTTTGAAGGCCTAGATCTGTCCTTTATCTGCCTAATTCTTCTACATCACCCAACTCAGTATTAGGCCAATTTTTTTATATTTCTCTTTCACTTTTCAGCCGCCGTAAAAAGCAAGTGTTTTTTTGTAAGTTGAGCGTGTGCAACCAGGACATTTTCTCAAGTTGCCCCAAACCGCCTGAAGTTGGTCATTTTCTCTTGAAATGAATAATTCATGAAATAACTGTGCACTGAGTCACAAGGCACTCTGTAATTTTACAATGAGAATTAATCCTGTGCAACTGCTTTACCTTACTGCATCAAAAACAAAACAAAACAAAAAACAAAAAACTGATCATTGACACAATGAGATTGTATGCATTGAAGTCAAAATGAACAAAAGTTAAAAAGTATTAAACAGCACACAAACTACTGGCTAATAAATGTGGAAACTGGTATTAAATCATTGCATGTGGATACATTGACTAAACAAATTCAAAATTTATTTATTTTTTTATTTGAATACTTGAAAAGACATATGAAACATCTCAAATCTATACCTGTACATGTATAACCAACAAGGTCACATTACTGGTCAAACTACCACTAAGTCACTAAGCTTTCCTTGGCATTGTGCCCAACCCACCAAGGCAAGCTACTGACCTAGGGCACACTATCATGAATGGTCTTACATACAAATCTCAGCTACAATGTTAAACAATAAAGTGAAATTTATGCAATAATTTCAAGGCAGACAACAACTAACTTCCATACACCTGTGGGCAATTTGAGTGGGAAAGGCTTCATTCTGTTACTTCATCATGACAGGTAAATATTTTTTCAGAGACTTTCAAAAAGTCCGTGTATCACTCCCACTGTGTCAGCTGAATACCCAGCTAATAGATAATGGAAATCTCTCGTATTAGTCATTTAAGTTGATCACATGTATTGTTAATATACTAGAGTATTTCTTCTGTGAACTATACATAAATGCCATCAGATCACTTGTCGTTCCAGTTCTGGCTCATTTCATATTAATAAAACACCACATTTGATCAAGTTGACAATTAGAAGTTGTCTCTTGGGCAACAAGGGAATCATCTTAAAAGTTGCCTGGGCAACAAATCCCAACTTTGGCACTGAGAGATCTAGACAGCAAAAATCTGTAGCCAAAATTCGAAATAAGACATAATTTTCAAAAATATGGTCTTGGCAGTATAATAATTCATTAAAAAATATCCTAGCCATTTTCACATTTATTTAGCCAAATTCAAGAAACACTACCATTTGGCTAATAGGGATGATCTGGGTTGGTTTAATTTCTTGACACACAGGCTTTGGTTCCCATGATGCATGTTTGTGATACCTAGCAACCCATGCCAGCTGAGGTCAGGTGGGTCAGCAAAGCCCATTACATTACAGTGAACCTGAAAGTTTCACCCTGCATATGAGGACGATTTTTGAAATTATCATCTTCTAATCTACCTGACGTACATATTATTATCCAGGTGTGATAAAATGAAAGCTTAATGCTTATGTGGCAACACATAGAGAGGTTAAATTTACATCTGCTGATCCCGCATGTCAATCTATGGAGAAAAAGTGAGGGTCATGGAAAGTGACCACAAGATGTGGGCAGTCAACCATGAATAGGATGGGCAGCACCACCTTTAGGCGAATTTAGAACTAACCCAGATATAGACTATTGGCCAATGGTCACAGCAGTCCTTGTAAGTTGTCTGGACCAACTAGATTGCAGATAATTTCGACCCCTCTCCATTTTTTTGCTTTGTCTGAACCGGGACAGTCAGAGTGTGTGCTGGAGGTCCTAGGGTCAGGCTACAGACTGCCCACAGTCCTCTGCAGCTATCAGCAACAAGGGAACACTCAACATCTACAAAGATCAGTTTGACAGCCACCAGCTTCTTCCTTATTTTTTTTGTTCCCCTGTGAGCTGGCTAATGATGATGGATTTCTGCCAGAGCTGTGTTTATGGTGGGCCGTGACGTGATGACTAGCAGTCTCTACACAGGTAGCCCAGCCTCAGCACAGCACTGATCTTATGGCAGCTGGGATTACTGCATAATGTACTGATACATATAGAAATATGTTTATAGACCTGGGTAGCACAGGCCCATGGTCCCCCCCCCCTTCCCCTCCAATATGAGAGATATGTTGCTGGCTGCATCTAGGGTATCACACCAGCCACTGACACTTATCACCTTTATCCTGTGATCTGGCTTCACCTGCATCAGGTCAGAGAGAGACTTACCTGGTTGTGTCTGTGTGTCTGGTGGGAGGCCCAGGGCTGCTCACTGACCACTTGACCAGTATATACAAAGGTAACACAACCAGCACAATCACGAAAACGAAACAGTTGAGGAGATCAGGATAGGCTGGGACCATAGCACACTACCTGTCCACTGCCCTACCCACAATCCCTCGCGGACCAATGGACCAGTCCAACATACATACAGGGGGAACAGGTGAAAGAAAACATCTACATATCTGTTGAAGTCATTTCCCGCAACATTCAGCACAGCCCAATGAGGGAGGCTGCCATCCTGTTGCTGATAGCAAACCACTGTCTCTGGACTCTGCCTGTTTGGATATTGCTGTGATAGATGATGAGAGCTGGGTGCGGGGCCAGCTTCACCTGGTGGTCATGTTGTCTGTATGGCGTGTCACAATTACACAACACTACATGCCACCAAGTAAATTACAAATAACACTGACAGTGCACCCACATAGCACACAATGTGCAAAAAAAAAAAAAAAAAAAAAAAAAAAAAAACACCTTTGTGTCTCTCCCAAATGCCCACAGTCCTAGAATTCTAGGGATTTACAATAAAATTGAGGGATTTTAAATTGATGTAATCTTGTTTCTATTGTATCAAATAGGAGGCTTTATACATGTTATTTGTGCTATTTTAGCAATACGCCTGCCTTCTCAAAATTGTGTGGGGAAACTCTGGCAGCCTCTAAGGAAGGAACCTCACACAGGTTTAACATTGATGCGACACCCCCCCCCGTGACCAGGGCCAACGGGGAACAGGTTTGACATTGATCTGATCCCCTCTCCCTCTCCCCCAGTGGCCGGGGGTGAGTGGCCACTTTCTCTCTGTGCTTTAAAATGACGGAAAGAAGAGGACTGCGACAGGTATGTGCTAGGTTAACCTTTGATGTACAAACTAAAGTGGTCTTTGGACCTTTCAAATTAGTTGAGTGACTTTTAAGACCATCATCATGTGCACATATACAGTTCTCCAGGAATGACTTAAAACAATGGCCTCATAGTTTTAAAGTTAACACTGGAAACATTTGATATGATGTATTCATACAGAAGGTATGACGTGTGTCACTCATGTACACTGTCAAGTAAAGTATCATCACCGTCAAGTACAGTATCATCACCGTCAAGTACAGTATCATCACCGTCAAGTACAGTATCATCACCGTCAAGTACAGTATCATCACCGTCAAGTACAGTATCATCACTGTCAAGTAAAGTATCATAATTGTCAAGTAAAGTATCATCACAGTCAAGTAAAGTTTCATCACTGCCAAGTACAGTATCATCACTGCCAAGTACAGTATCATCACTGCCAAGTACAGTATCATCACTGTCAAGTAAAGTTTCATCACTGTCAAGTAAAGTATCATCACTGCCAAGTACAGTATCATCACTGCCAAGTACAGTATCATCACTGTCAAGTACAGTATCATCATTGTCGTTCCACACTCACAGAGGTCTGGAGTTATCTTTTTTAAATGAAAAATTGCAGGTTCCAATACGAAAACAATTTTTCCATGAAAAGTCACAGTGACCTTTTGGTGTATGATGTGCCGACTCCTTGAAATATAAACATCCCAAGTTTGGTATCTGAAGGTATCACAGCAAAGAAGTATGGTCCACACAAACACTGTCCATGATGGGGTCCAATGTCAAGGTCACATTGACTTCATTTAGGTGACTCTAGAGGAGTGGGTTACACGCAATTGCAGAATATTTGTGCTTCCCGGGTGTACCGAATTTTCCATTCTATTAATAGAAAGAGACACTTAACTTGTCTTAAGGACAGGCAAGACACCAAAAATAAATCCCACTTTAGTCAATCCTAGCTAAAACTCTATTTGTGTTAGGATAACATATCATATATGTGTGTAATCGTCATACTCCAAAAAATTTATATGGCCCGTATTTGGGTGTCTGTGATGTTAATTGTTGAATAAACAATTGAAAGTTGACCGCAAAGCATCCACTCCATAAATGTCGATATAAGTCACTAATTATTTGTGATAAAATCATAATTACACTTGCATCTTAATCCTGACATATTGGCAACAAAAAATGATCCTACGGTTTTTTATGTTTGGTTTCGTTTTTCTGTTATCCATCCTCAAAGTTTGACGTTTCAATTTTCCCTTTGATTTTCAGGATGTTCATTTTCTTCATTTCATAGAAAAAGAACGAAGCAAAATTTTGAAAATCGCTGAATCATTTTTGCAGTTCACACATTACAGAATCAAAAGCCGTTAACCGGATTAAATTTCGCCCAGCCATTTTCTTGGAATAACCATTCTTAGGTGGGGTTCTCGTCCTATTATCCTTTCTGAGAAAACAAGCTTCAAAGGCCTTTGATGTTGATCATTTGCCTCTGAAACAATACCATTTGGTCAAGTTGTGCTGATATTTGTACAAAACGTAGAAAACATTGTCCCTTAACATTTGGGGAGGTTGTCAATCAATTTTTGGCCAATCACATGAATAAAAGAGCCCTTGAAGTACAGAAAGCATTATTCAGCGATCATGCCGTTTTCAGGGATAGTATTTTATTGTATTTACTCATATCTGTATACTTTATGTAGTTATCTTGTTAGACTTGTCTGTACACTTTACTTAGTTAGCTTGTCAGTATTTTGTAGTTATTTTGTCAATGAGTTTCATTTCTCTTTCCAACCTGAATTTTGTAACGTTTTTTTGTGTGTTTTCTCTGATGTTCACGTTTATGCTTATTTCGATGTGTTTATTTGTACTTTTATTTCCTCATCCCTGGGTTTCGATAAAATATTATCATGTATGTGGGTATTGTTGATTAGAGTGTCAGTTTTTTTTTTCCCCGTCTGTCTTTGGTGTGCAGGACCACTGGGGTAATCCATTGCAGCACGGCCTTTGAAGGGACATCGTTAGACGATTGCCGCTCCTCTTGAACATTTAAAGTCTCCCTTCGTTAGAACACAAAACAAGCAAGATAAGTATAAAGTAAACCACTGAGGCTATGATATGTTAGCATGTTTGCATCTTTTCCCTGTCCACAAACATACTTTCGGCATGTCGCCTTGTTTCGCATTGCCGCCCTGATACCACTCTCCTTTTGCCTTGGGCCGTTGCTACCTGCAGCCACGTGACAGGCTGTCAAGTATGACTGACGGGTGGCATTGTTCCGTTTGGCGGCCGAAAACCAAAATAATGACACACGGACGTTCGGATGTCCACTTACTTGTGTGGTTTTGGGCGTTTTTCTCATATTTCTACTGTAGTTAAAAGCTTGAAATTTTGACAACTAATAGAAATGACTTTCATCTTGTAAAAACCGTTGAAATCTCAAAATCGGCCATGCAAAAGTTTTTGGTGTCTTACCAGTCCTTAACAAACCTAATTCTGTAAGAACATGTACCGTTTGAACACTATCAAGTCCGATATTCTAAGCGCTTAAAGTCTTATTACCTACCACTCACTGAAAAACTGCATAGTTCTAAATAATAATAGCAAATTAATTTATAAAGGAACAAATCATATCCATAAAATTTGAACTTTAGAAGAAAGTTTGAGGCATTATTAGCCTTTATAAAATCTGGTCATCAGCGAGGAACCAGCGCAAGACTTGTTTCGGTGCTATTAATCCCCGGACAAGTCATTCTGCTAACTGGCAATACCATGTTTGCATTTCCAATACAAACATCCCGAGCTGATGTGTTATGGAAAAAAGCAAATGTGATGTTCTTTTGTTAATAGGCCTACTATAAAAATTTAGCCCACAATACATAAATAAAATGAAACTACACCTAACATTCATGATTAGGCCTACCAAAATTGTATCATAAAATAATAAACCCCACACTTACCTACAGCGCTTGGTCTAAGTTACACCAGTTATGTCAGTTTAAGCTCTACTGACCTACTCACCCACTTGTTTGCATGGACAATATGCTGGTATTTAACTAACAAATATAATTTAGCAGACTGTGTGAAAGCGAGGCTGCCGTAAATTAGCACTTTGTCTGCTGTCATATAACATCTGATATATCACAGTGACTCTTCTCTTTGTTGCACTTACCCCCACTGAATCACCACCCCATATTATGAGCCCTGGGTTTCTATTTCACTGTCAGTAATAAAATACAACTCTATGATTGTTAAGTCCATTAAATAATTACAACAAATGTTCACAAAATATCTTTCACGACAATGCAATGGCATTGACAAATTAGTCAAGGGTCATCGATATTATCTAAAATCCAACTTGTGTGATACACATTTGTGGTACAATTGGTAACGTTTGCAGTAATTTCCGCCCTGCCTGCTGACCACAGTTAACATCTGGGCCTTTCCAGAAGTGTCCCTAAGCAATTTTGATGCAATTCCGCAGGCAGTTACAGAAAAGGTTTAAAAAGAAAAATCTGCCAATTTTCAAAAATCATAAACAAATCGAAAAACCACTGGTGCATGACTATTTACACAAACTTGGTCGAGACCTACCTAAGGTAGAACCCTACAAAATGTGAATTGTTGGTGGACGGACAGACGACGGATGATTGACCATCCTATAAGCCCAGCTGACTGACCCCCTTTTGCTGGCAATCAAGAGAAATTTTTTCTGAGTCACAATGTACTTCAACCTGACCAGACAAAAGCCTACCTGGCCTATGTCAACATACCTGTATAAATAATTCTGACATAAAATATGCGTACCCTCAAATCATCTGTGGTTGTTATAAGAGAATATCCTTCATCTCTGAGTAATGGTCATGTCATTCCATACAGGACGAGGCAATAGCTGCGGGGATGGTCACCTGAGTAGTTTGTGGCACATCCAAATACATTGTGGCAATGTGTTTCTGCTAACACAACAGCACACTGTAGAAGAGTACCCAAAAGACACAATGCCGCCCTTTCGTCAAGAAGTCTAAATTTCCTAATATAATCTCAATTGACAGGTGTAAGCTCCTACACTTTAATTAAATGTACATATCTATTACTGACTGTTTTAATTTCCCATTTTGTGCTATGCAAGTTTAACTTTCCAAAATTAATCTTAACTGACAGGTTAAAGTTCCCACATTTCCAGCTAAACTAAGCCTACGTCATGCTACTTCACCACACAAAGCTTTTTCAGGGTGGTTTCACATGTTGTAAGTATAACATTGTGAAGGTGCTCTCTTGGTAATAGAGGTAAGAAAGCTTTACACTGTGGCTCTCCTTAAGGGTGCACTAAAGAATTAGAAAGCCTATACATTTCTTTGTTAATCTTGCTGTATTTATAGGCCCATAACATTTTTTCAGTAATATTTACAGGAAAAACAAAATATTGCAATAAAAGTACAGGATTGAAGCAGTCAATTTTTGATCAATTTTCAAAAAAGCTTTCGGCGGAAATTTTTTTATGGCCGTACAAAGATGATACCTGGTGGTCACCAGACAAATTAAAGACAAATTGACAACACAGAACCATATATTTTATGTATTAATACATTTCACCTGATGGAAGGTTCAGTTAAAAAAACTTATGTATCTGACAGAAAAAATACTGTGGGTCTCAATTACACACACAATATTGGTCTTCCTATAAAATAACATCTGCTGGAGATCACTGAATGCATGTACCTTGCTAACTTTTCAGTGGCACTTACTCGGACCCTAAAACTTCGCGCATTAATTCTTTAGTGCACCCTTGAGGGAGAGGTTAAGTGCTGACTCAGCACATTTGCAGCCTTGCCCTGCCAAATTACCCCCATTGTGTGCCCATCATGCTTAAGAAATTTTCAGAATACAAGACTTTTGTTCAGACCTATGTCTCTGATATCATAGCTAACTATTTATGCATCATAACAGGTTAAAATTCACATTTATTTTACATCATTTTAACAATTTCTGAGTCAGGAAAAGAAGGGGGAGATGCATCTGTGGCAGGGACATCATCTTTGGTAATTATACCCACATTTCCAGTTTTGGTGGCATGGAAGTCCACATCTTTTGCTGCTTGGCTTTGTTTGTTTCCAATGACTGATTTTATAAAATCTTGTTCACATAATTAATGCAGGGGTGTGATTACCGTCTGTGGGTAAAGACAGAACTTTAGAGACAAAAAAAAAAAAAAAAACTAAAAGCACTACATGTATTTAAAATAAAGAAATCCATTGTCATTTGGACAATTCCAAATGGTGTCATTACAGCAAATGTGTGTGTGGGGGGATGCCTCCTGGAGTCAATCACGTCCACGCTGTCTGTGGTTTCACTTGTGTTAGGCATCAACGTAGGCTATATCACTTACAGAAGTACAACAAATGGCACAAAAACAGGAACTGAAGCCTTAATTGTTTTACAACTGACCAATGTTTGATCAATCATTGTTCACACCAATTAATTAGTTATTGAATATGCATGTATATTACATAAATCTGCTATATTACTCAGATCACTTTACCTATGCTCTGAACTTATACATGATTCATTTTTCACAGGACAAGAAAAAATATTACAGAATCTCAAAACACAGATAATGAAAAATAAAAAAGTATTGTGTGCACATGTAACACTATTTAAATACACTGTACAGCTTGGGTTATGACATACATAGTACGTTAATTAATAACATCCTGGCACTCATATCAGTGCAGGACGTAACATATCACTCACGCTAGACACTTCCTTTATTGTCCAGCAAGTGATTTACTCCTGAGGTTAAGCATACGGTCTGTCAAATATAACCCACTTGTTACAAACCTTTTCATCCTCTGTCAGTATTGCACATTATCAAGACATTTGGGGCTTATATTGGCTAAAAGATTGTCACCCTTTCTAAACAGGGGCTGAAATCAACTCTGAGGATCTCTTAGCCCACAGGACTGACACTTTCTGACACTTGTCAGTCTTTCATTCTCTGGACAGCCCCATCTCAGGGACACACATACGCCTTCAGTATGTGGGAAATAAAACCAAAATCAATGTAGAATTTGACCTAACTCTTATTTAATTTGTGTTAAAATAAATTAGCCACTTGCAAATTTCTAAAGCCAAATGCATTAAACATTAGCATTTGGCTAACTGACTTATGGTACCAACGGCCCCTGTCATCTGGCAAATTCACGACCCAAAAGCCTGTATGAAATGACATTTTCTACACAAATGTTAATTGTAAAAATATACAATGGGCCAGAATTTTGGCGAGAATCCATTCTCGTAAAGATTCTCCAAAACTTGTCTTTCTTTAAAAAGAAACCTGATTGAAAAAAATCCAAATAGATTCTCGCAAAATTTTGCGAAATTCTGGCCCTTTATTTTTGGACAAAATTGAAAAAAAACAAGAGGGCTGTGTGAACAGCCCGTGCCTCAGCTGATCTTGACATTCATCACACTTGCAGCTCTATGAACTTGGGAAAGGATCAAGGACACCATGTTCTGAGTAAGTCTGACCTTTATAGAAGAACACTTACATGTACAACATCAAAGTTCAAGTAGTTCTCAAGTTATAATGAAGAGTAAAATTCATGTATGTTGCACTGTGAGGAGAAGAATTTTGAAGGTTTGCCCCAAAAAAGAACAAACAAATTCATAAAAAATCCAAAAATCAATAGAGCATGACCATTTGAACACACTTGGTAGAGATCCACCCACGGCACATCCCAACCAAGTTTGAAGTAAATCTGGTCAATATTATTAAAGTTATGACCATTACAAGAAATTCCCATGTTAAACTTTCCTATTAAAACTTTTGTACAGATTTTTGAAAAAAAATCATAAAAAAATCCAAATTCACTGGAACATGACTATTGGAAAAAACCTGGTAGACACCCACCCAAGGTACATTGCCACCCAGTTTGAAGTAAATCTGGATGATGGTTTTGGAGAAGAAGTCGAAAATGTAAATTAGCATTGGAATGCCCATTGACTTACATTGTAATCAATAGTAAAGGTGCATTTACCCCAACGGAGCCGAATTGAAAAATCATTAAAAATCAGGAATCCGCAGGATTCCCACATAGTGAACAACTTTGTTTGGCCCTTCCATAAGGAACATATCCACCACATGTAAGCTAAATCTGAGTGACGGTTCTGGAAAAGAAGTCGAAAATAGCTATAACACACAAAAATTCATAAAAAATTAGAAAAAAACCGCAGCCCCACCTGGTGAACAAATTAACAACAAGGAGTCCCTAGATGTCTTCCTGTGTGATATCAAAGCAATTGGGTAAACAGTTTCGGAGAAGAAGATTTTTTAAGATTTGTCGAAAAAAAAGAACAAAAAAATTCATTGAAAATCCCAAAATCACTGGAGCATGAACAGTTGCACAAAATTGGTAGAAACCCACCCAAGGTACATTGTCACCAAGTTTGAAGTTAATCTGGATGACGGTTTTGGAGAAGAAGTCGAAAATGTGAATTAGCATTAGAATGCCCATTGACTTCCATAGTAATCAATAGGAAAGCTGCATTGACCGACAAGTACCCGAATTGAAAAAATCGTTAAAAATCAGGAATCCGCAGCATTCCCACATAGTGAACAACTTTGTTTGACCCTTCTACAAGGAACATAGTCACCATGTTTCAGCTTAATCTGAGTGACGGTTCTGGAGAAGAAGTCGAAAATAGCTATAACACACAAAAATTCATAAAAAATTAGGAAAAAATTGCAGCGCCACCTGGTGAACAAATTAAGAACTAGGAGTCCCAGGGAGTGTTCCTGTGTGATATCAAAGCAATTGGGTAAGCGGTTTCGGAGAAGAAATTTTTTAAGATTTACCCAAAAAAGAACAAAAAAATTCATTAAAAATCCAAAAATCACTGGACTGTGACCAATTGAACAAACTTGGTAGAGACCCACCCAAGGCACATCTCCACCAAGTTTAAAGTGAATCTGGCTTACGGTTTTGGAGAAGAAGTCGAAAATGTGAATTGTGGACGACGGACGGACGGACGACGGACCCTCAAAAAACCTCAGCTGACTGACAAGTCAGCTGAGGTAAAAACCAAACTGTTAAAACTCTGAGGAAACCTTAAACAATTAAGCCTGTAATCTGATCCAATCTTGTCAAAATGTTTCTAGTAAGTGTGGACAGTCAGTCCACAGCATTGGCAGATCACACAAATTGTCAGTCCTGCCAGAAAACTGTTGGTTCTGGGCTGAAAAACTGCATTATTTTCACCCCTGTAAAACCATGCACAGACCCCACTCAAGATGTCTGTCACCCAGCATTCAATATAATTGATGCCACAGACAGTCTATTGACAGTTTAAAACAGAACAATCAACTCCCTTTCATCACAGCAACTTTCAACCTATCACAATCATCAATGCTGCTATAGTCATATACAGTAAAACCTGTTTTAAAAGACTGCCCACAGGGGCAGGCCAAAAAGTGGTCACATAAGGCAGGTAATCTCTCAAGGGAGGTGCAATAACATAGTAAAGATGGCAAAAAGGGACATGGTAAACATGGTCCAAAAAGGCAGGTGGTCTTTCCTCCAAATGGTCTCTCAAAACAGGTTTCGCCATATTGCACATGCATCCCTACCTACAGGCCTGGGTACTACACTACAAGGATTTCTTAAGTGGTCAAGGTGGAATTTGTTCTTGATTTTATGGATTTCCATTTTGAATAAAAAGTTGTGGCACTGAAATGTTATATGTTTGTCATTTTATTATGATGATGATTATTATTATTATTATTATTATTATTATTAAGACACACGATGATCTCTCAATGAAAAAAGGTGAAAAAAAAACAACAAAAAACAAACAAATCTTGATCCTTCGTAAAACAATAATTATAGTCTTTGTATTTGGCCAAAACATGGTTTTAGGGACCAGAACACCAATTTTCTGAAAAGACCTTCGGCTTTGGTGAATATCAATGTTCTCAGATCCCTAGAACCATGTACTGACCTCATTCAAAGACTGTGTTTGTATAATATAAATCATATGGCCCTTAATTATAGCACAATCCCTACTTCAGAAGCAACACGAGTATTGTTTAACTCTTTGAAATCACACTTACTTTTGTTGTTATTCTCTCTACCAAATTACCTTTCTATTCACATGAGTTTCATTATGTTTGGCACTCCAAGAAACACATGTTGCCAAAAGAAAGAGGGTACAACTTGACAGGCATAGAGGATTGACAAAATATTGCAGCATTTTTAGTCAATATCATACTGTCCCATGAAAATACTGAATATAATTAAACTGAGGGTGAATGCACCTTTCACCATGCATTTTAGCACTTTTGCCGTTGACAATTGGCAAAACAGTGCAAAATAACAGTAAAATGGCACTCATTTGCATATTCCATAGGACCCCACCAAACTGCATGTTTGGTATCATTTGAAATCCAGAACTTCATCTACCAGAGCAAAAAGATTTTCTGCGAGGTTAAATCTGACTGCAATGCAGTTAATCTATGTCAAACGTCATGACTTTGAACGTAAGAGATGTTCGGAATGTCTTTTCTACTGGCCAACAGCGTCATAATCAGATCATATGACCTCCTTGAATGATAAACAATGAAGAGTAGTTAAGTGGCCAATAGAAGAGTGGAGATCACCCACACTGTCACTTTCTCCCAGGAATTCTGACCAATAGGAGAGTGGAGATCACCCACATTATCCTTTCCTACCAAGACTTGTTGCCAGGTTCCAACAGTGGGTTGTTTGTGATAGCATGGATGCTGGGCATGATAAAAGCTGCAAACCTGGCTCTACTAAAATCAACTGATGATCTAAGAATCACACAGCTCTTATCAAGCTTTCTGTTATGACTGCAACTGGTACAGAAACAAGTTCATGGTACTTTCAGTACTGATGAAGGCAAAGTCATGCGCCCAATCTCCATTTGCACATCAGAGGTACTGTTTTTGGCAAATATCATAAACATATAAGTTTTACCTACAATAAATCTAACCACCATAAACAAAAAAAAAAAAAAAAAGAAAGAAAAAAGAAACAACAAAAAAAACCCCAAAAAACTAAAAAAAACCCATGACTTGATACTGTCAAAATGTATCACATGCACTTTGCTGTCTGTAGCTTCCAATAGAAGGGAAAGTTGCCCTGTCTTTTATATTGCTCCATATCCTTTTTCTTGGCTCCCTGCTCTTTTCTCCTATATTTTTTCATATTTTGGGCGACTGCCTTCTCTTTGTCATGAAAATTCCATATGATTTTATGATTCCTCAGACTAATTGAGAAAATAGCTTATATATGTATCAATCTATCTTTTGATCAGGAGTATAAGATACAAAGTCAGAACTACTTCCTTAAGAGGCCAATGGGCCTAATGCTCTTACACCTTCATTTCAAAGTTGTGAGTCCTCAATATTTCACTTCCACATGATACATGTTTGTCATAAATTTGGTATAATTAGCCTTATTTCTCAAGATAATGAATTAGAACTTTGTTTCAACACACTGTTGGTATCATAATTCAAAGTCATTTCCATTCTATACACTATTACTGATGGTATATATGGGTACATATAAAGCTTGTATGATTTTAGTGTCTGACTTATCCACCAGATGGCACTTTGCTCCACATGTAATCATAGCTTGCTTGTGCAATTCCTGTGATGGATATTATTGTATGTGCCAAGACCACAGTGAGTGAGTCCTTTACTTTATGTCATCAGTGCTCTTTGGACAGAAGATCAAGTTCACCCAAATTACGTAATATAAAAATAACAGCACTGTGACAGTCCTGTGCTCAGCTGACATGTACATATACCCTTTCCATTTTTTTTTTTAATTTGCCCCAAAAAAGAACAAAGATATTCATACAAAAAATTCAAATATCAATGGAGAGTGTTCATTTGAACAAATGTACTGGAGACCCACCCAAAGTACACTGCCACCTAGTTAAGTCAATCTGACTGACGTTTTCGGAGAAGTCGAACCTGTGAATTAGTATTAGACTGCCCAGTGACTTACATTGTAATCAATAGGAAAGAAGCATTTACTCGTATGTACCCGAATGGAATAACTGTAAAAATTCAAGAATCCACAGCATTGCAACCTAGTAAAACGTTTTGTTTGACCCCTCCACAAATAACATATCCAACCCAGCTTAACATGAGTGGCAGTTCTTGAAATGTCAAAAATAGCAATAACACACAAACAAAAAACAAAAACAAAAACAACGCAGCCACCAATTTAGAACCAAGCATCTGTAGGAGTGTTCCTGTGTGATATCAAAGCAATTGGGTGAGTGGTTTCAGAGAAGAAGAATTTTTAAGATTTGCCCCCCCCCCCCCCCAAGAAATAAAATCAATGGAGCCTGACCATTTGAACCAATCTGATAGAGACCCACCCAAGGTACATTGCCACCAAATTTGAAGTCAATCTGACCGACGGGTTCGCAGAAACCATAATATGTGAATTAGCAATAGAATGCACATTGCCGTACACAGTAACTTATAGGAACTGTCGTAGGTGTATTTACCGACAAATACCCGAATTGAAAAAAATGGTTAAAAATCAGGAATCGGCAGCATTGTCTGCTGGTGAACACCTTTGTTTGACTCTTCCACAAGGAAGAAGAAGAGAAGCCTGTAAATACTGCAACATGGGGACTCCATCTAGAGCTCTGACCCTTGGAATGTCTCCTGAAGCATTGGGATAGGATAGCCTCTTAAAGAATAATACTTCAAGATTTTGTTGGCATTTTCTTCAAAATCAGCTGCCCTTTTACCGTTAAAAGTTAGCCAAAAGGTCCAGCTGTTTTGCGATGTGCTGAACAGAAATGGAGATATGTGTGTGTGTCCATCAGCTTTGTGTACCTTTTTTCTAGATTCATCTAGAATGAATTGTATGTCAAAAAAGTTGATTCTTTTGTCAATGTAGGAAACAAAGAATTTGATGGTGGGGTGGCTGGAGTTAAGGTGATCTACAAATTTCAGCAGACTTTCTTCTCCATATAGCCATATGCAGATGTCATCTATAAATCTGTACCCTACTCTTGGCATTAGGGCATATCTGGAAAGAAGTTGTTCTTCCAGGTGTGCCATGACTAGGTTGGCATATGAGGGTGGCACCCTTGTCCCCACTGCTGGACCACTTTTTAATGGTTGGCATATGAGGGTGGCACCCTTGTCCCCACTGCTGGGCCACTTTTTAGTACATTGGCATATGAGGGTGGCACCCTTGTCCCCACTGCTGGGCCACTTTTTAGTACATTGGCATATGAGGGTGGCACCCTTGTCCCCACTGCTACGCCACTTTTTAATAGGTTGGTATATGAGGGTGGCACCCTTGTCCCCACTGCTGGACCACTTTTTAATGGTTGGCATATGAGGGTGGCACCCTTGTCCCCACTGCTGGGCCACTTTTTAATGGTTGGCATATGAGGGTGGCACCCTTGTCCCCACTGCTGCGCCACTTTTTAATAGGTTGGCATATGAGGGTGGCACCCTTGTCCCCACTGCTACGCCACTTTTTAATAGGTTGGTATATGAGGGTGGCACCCTTGTCCCCACTGCTGGACCACTTTTTAATGGTTGGCATATGAGGGTGGCACCCTTGTCCCCACTGCTGGGCCACTTTTTAATGGTTGGCATATGAGGGTGGCACCCTTGTCCCCACTGCTGCGCCACTTTTTAATAGGTTGGCATATGAGGGTGGCACCCTTGTCCCCACTGCTGCGCCACTTTTTAATGGTTGGCATATGAGGGTGGCACCCTTGCCCCCACTGCTGGGCCACTTTTTTGTAGAAAGTGGTTGCTATTGAATTCAAAGTTGTGACCAGTCTCACTAATGCCACAATTTCACAACAAGAGGTTTCTCTGCAGGGTCTCTATTGTGTAACAGAGTTCTTGCTGCAGTTCTCATGCCTTCTGCGATACGTATATTTGTGTAGAGTGAGGTTACATCAAGGGTTGCCAGTGAAGTATTTACTGGTTGTGGTGGTAGTGATTCTATTTTGTTAATAAAATCATTGGTGTCCTTGACATAGCTTGAAATTTGGCTTTATGGTCACAGGAAAAAATGGACAAGGCCTGATATCCCATTATTCCATCAGTGACCTTTAAAAAGTACCAGTAGGTTAAAGTTCATTCATTGCGTATAAAATATCAATATTACTCATGTATAATGCATGTTTTGTATCAATTTAGTAACCCTAGCAGCTCACATATATCTATATTTTGTACTATTCAATTATCAATGACATATGCAATTTGTATTTTGACCTTCAAATAATAAGTTACAGTCTTCCAAGTTTTCACAAAAGTTGACCACTGTCCTAATACATAATTGGTGTAAGTTTCAAAGCTCCATCTTTATATATGATCATAATATTGAATTTAATGTGTTTTTTACACATATAAAGTCAGTTCCATTGAAAACCAACAGCAGCTCCACCAGGACTCCACACATCATAAACTTTTTTTTCTGTATAACATTCCTGTAATGGTAAAATGCATGTATATGTTCACATGTAAAGATAGAATGACCATCACAAGAATATCATCTACTGAAATACATTCCCTCAGTGACCTTGAGAAAGTAAGTCAAGGTCACCCATACAATGTAATATCATACCTTAAGACATGAAACACATATGCTGTGAATTTGATAAAGTTAGCCTGATTATTTCTCATGATCATCATAGGTCTGAACACATGTTAGCTCATATTTTCCATTCACCTGTAGGTGGCACCATCCGTAATATTAAGATTCCACATATTTGCCTCCAAAACGTTTCCACCAAATTCCATAAAGATGCAGCACAAATCAAGGACACCAAAGTGGTTTTATTTTTTATTTTTTCACTTTTTGGCCTGCATATTATGTAATCCTATACATGGCACGACCAATAAATAAAAGAACCTAGATTTTCATTTGTAGAACCTGTCCAAAAAAATTCAAGAGACTAACTTTACAATTGTTGATGCTATTGCCTTGCCAAGCAAACGGATTAAGGATGGACGGACTGACTCACGACAGGACATGAGTGATCCCATAAGCTCTGGGACCTATGGCCAGCTGGCTAAAAACAACACTGTCTTTTGAGACTGTGATTAAGAGTGCCCTTTTAGATGAAAGGCACACTGCCCTCTTGAAAAACTGGGGACAACAATGCTCAAACACATTACTGTGCAGTAGTCATGGCTCAGGATTCATTTATTTAACCACATAATACAATCATTATATGGTGTACTGATATATATTGGTCGGGGAGACTTCCATTAAGACAAATTCTGTCGCTATCACAATAGCCACACCCTTTTCTTACAAAGTTACTACTGGTAGTGACATATAGACTTTCAATGGTCAAAAAACACCAAAGTAGTGATTTGAAATACTAACATGTTCAGTTACTTCTAGATGAACAAAATTATTACATTATAATCTGGTAGAGTTACACAAATTTACACAGATTTGAACATATGTAACAATTTGGTATCATACATGTGTCTTGATAACTACATACCAAATGGTTCTTCATATATTTTGTTAAGACCTTGGAGACTGTGTGTAAGAACTTTGTCACAAATGTTTTCAGGAGTTTTACTTATGGTGTCGGGCAAATTGTACCTTATTATAAGCAATTTTTAGCAAAACTGTGATTATAATTTGGTATGTACATGTATATTTCTTGACCACCTCATTTTGTAAGCATGTATATTTGATTCAGTTGAATTTGGGAGCTTATTATGGGTATATTTGTAATAGAATTTGAATTTAGAAATTGTAAATAAATCATCAACTTTCAGTAGTTCTACACTCTAAAATAAATGATCTGTATGGGCTTAATTCTTTGACACAAAATAACTCAAGCTACTTTGTTTTTGAACAGTTTGGATTGTTGCACTTTTTGAGCCCCACACAAGGATCCAGTAATTAATATGTGATAATACCAAGCAATTATATATCTTTAATTTGACACTGCACAATAAATATGTGCCACTTCAAAGACGTATTGAGCATGTCATATATCACAACTGGCACTCATGAACTGCAAATGGTGAAACCAGCACAAGCTCTGACTGACTTTCCTACATTAGTTGCATTATCAACATTCATCACAGCAATCTCATCTGACAACCACAAGACTATGCTATGTTTCATGCCAAGGGTGCAATTGAAAAGCCATAAATACATTTCTTTCTTAATCCAGTCTTGCTGAAAAGTCACTGGTCCAAGGACATTATCTGGTAAAAATCCACTCAAGGTCAAAATTAACAACAACAAAAGAAATCTCATAAACAGAGCATATTAATATTTAATTGGGCCATCCTCAAAAGTATCTTTTGGCCCGTCACCTGGCTACACGGAAAAGAAAGAGCTGTAAAAGCAGGTGGCACTTTACCTGTATAATGAGACAGACCAAAGACAAGTACAGGGGTTAAATCACAGCAAAATATATATTTATTAACTTTCATTGAAATCACGTCATTATTCAGAAGATATTCCCTAATGGAATTTATAACAAACACAGGGCAAGAAAACAGAAAAAATTACTCTGGGGAAGAGATATTTTAATTAGCAGATACTATTTCAAAACAAGTTTTTTTCTGACTTTGCTTTTTGATCCAGAATAAAGACTTCCAAAACAAATTATCCATTCTTTTCATTATATGATAGAGTAAATTCTTTACCTTTTGCTTTCACTGTAAGATTTGATATGAATAAAAATAAATGAATAAACAGACAACCAATGCCCCATATAAAGATACATCTCTGAAGTCAGTCTCATAAACAACAGGCATCTCCTGTCAGACGACCAGGGACTGCTCTGACCATTAGCCAAATGCTAATGTTTCTTGAATTTGGCTCATTAAATGCGGTAAATGGCCCAAATATTTCATACTGAATCATTAAAGGGCCATTACAAGATCATGGTTAATTATGCTAATATTTTAAATTTTGGCTACATTTTTTAAAGACTTATCTGCCCCTGGATGATGCATAATTATTACATTATCTTCTCCTTCACAAATTTGGTGAGGGTTCACCTGGGTAAATCTTTGAAGGAAAGTATTCCAATACTACAGTCTCCACGACAATTGACTTTGGTGACCTTGAAATTGGTCAGGGTCACCATCCTTTGAACATAAAAAAATTCAAAGAGACTGGAACCTGCTGACCCTCAAATTTGCTCAAGTCCAGTGTTGTTTGAACTCAACATAACACTGTTATAACAGTACAGTGGTACCTCTCTTGAGAGACCCCTCTAATGAGAGACCGCATATCTTTTTAAGACCGGTCTTTCAGAACACTGTGCTATCTTTTCCATGTTGTTGTACCTCTAAGGAAAGACCACCTGTTTTGAGAGACCACATTTTGACCCGCCGTGGGGGTGGTCTCTCAAAAGAGGTACCACTGTAATCAGCTTAACTGGTTATTGAGATGTCGAGAACAGAATTGACCTGGTGAGCACCTTGAAATTAATAATAATTTAATAACTTATAAAGTGCCAGTATCCAGCCACAAGGTCAATCACTGGCACTTTACACAGGTATCGTAGTCTCAGAGAATAAGTAAATAAGTTGAATCAGGTAAAAATCACAGGTAAAACATAGAATGTCACAGTCACTTAATCAATAATACACTTAATATTTAATTGAAAAGCATTCCTGTACAAGTGGTTTTTAACTTTAAAATCCTGTAAACCACCAGCACAACAAATGTACATAGGGAGGGCATTCCAGAGAGAAGGGACAGCTTTACTGAAAGATCTGTCCCAGAAAGTTATCAATCTGGTCCTTGGTACAGTCAAAAGAAGTCTGTCGACTGACCTCAAGGAACATGTGGGAACATATGGTTGAAGGAGTTCAGTTAAGTATCTTGTTGCGGTGCTATTTTAACACATTTGTTAGTCAGAACAAGAATCTCAAAATGTATCCTGTGTAGGATTGGTAGCCAGTGAAGACTAGCAAACACAGGTGTAATGTGCCCCGCCATTTACAATCTGTAAGTATCCGTGCAGCTGTGTTTTGAACCCTCTGAAGCTTTTGTATTTGATACTGAGGTGAACAACTTAAAAGAGGTACAATAGTCTAACCGTGAGGAGACAAAAGCATGTATTACAAGTTTTCCTGCTGTCTTAAAATCAAGGCATTGCCTAATAGATCTGAAGTTGCGAAGCTGATGATAAGCAAGCTTTTGGGCACTGCATTGGGCAGTAACCTGACTATCAGCCACCTGGATGCATATCTCACCTAAATTTGTTAGTCAACGCTTGGTGGTGATAACTAAAATGTCTGTCTTGTCCTCATTTAGGAATAGATAATGCTGTTGCATCCAGGCCTGAATGATAACAGAAGCACGCTCCAACGAGAGAATGGTTTTTTGAAGAGATAACATTGAAGACGGTTTGACACACACACATATTTGTGTATGGCCTGCACATACATGGTATTGGAGGCCCAATTGTTCCAATAACCTTCCCAAGGGCCTGGTGTAAATCCTGAACAAAACTGGGCCAAGTACCAAGCCTTGTGCTACACCATAATTTAGCGGGTGCTTCTCAGATTTCGATCCCTCAACTGTGTGACATCTCTCACCAAGGTAGGATTTTATCCACTCCAGTGCACTGTTGGTGACCCCGATCTGTTCTTCAAAGGTCTGGAGTAAGATTGTGTGGTCTATAGTGTCAAAAGCAACTCACAAATCCAGTAGCATGAGTACGGCCCAGCCTTTTGAGTCTACACTTTGTAACAGGTCATTCTGAACCCTCAATAGCACTGTTTCGAATACTGTGTCCAGGTATATAAGCTGACTGGAACTTGTCTCGCAAAGCATCTGTTTGGATATGGCTTGTCAACTGTTTTGCAACAACATGCTCAGTCAACTTTGATATGAATGCGAGATTTGACTCGGGGTGAAAATTTCTCAGAATCTCTGGGTCAAGTGTTGGTTTCTTCAATAGAGGAGAGATAGTTGCTTTCTTTCAAATTGGCTGGCATCTCACTATTAAGAAAAGATGTGTTTATAAATGGGGTGATGACAGGTACAAGTGACCGTAAGCATTCTTTTAGAAATCATGTTCGAACAGGATCAGGTGAACAAGATTTAGTGGGTGTACCAGTGATGAGTTTAAGAATTTCCTTTTCTGAAACTACCTTGAATCTTGATAATTGTGAATCAAACTCGTGGACTACTGACTCCTAGCAATCAGAAAATTCCTGAAACACTGTGTAGTCAACAGTTAAGATTGTTGTGCAGTTTAACAATTTTCTGGTTAAGAAATCGACAATTCCGTTAGCTAGGCTAGTTTTTGTTTCATGAGATGGCAGAGGTGTGCAATTTTGACGTGGCACGAGGCTGTTGGTAATACGAAAAAGATCTTTTTGATTTTTGCAAGCAGTGATTTTTCCTTTGCAATATGATTGTCGAACGATCAGTTCTTTTACTTTTTGCAATGAGAGGTGAAACGTTTGCAGTCATCTTCAGAACCACCCTTTCTCCACATGCACTCAAGTCGTCGCCGCTCATATTTTTCAGCAGCAATCTCAGCATTGTACGTTACCTCAGTCACTGTCCTTTTAACACAGCATAGACTTTAACAAGTGCAAGCCACTGTAAAAGCTTCACAACCCTAGCTCCTAGCTTATCTGGTCAAGATATGGTGCAGTCAGCATTAATGAAAAACAATTTGACTGAGAATTGCACATGAAACCTATCAAGATCACATACCCTTAAACAACATCTTTCCTTGGCATGGGTTTGGCACAAAGCGCCAAGCCCATGCCAAGCAGAGCCATTGACCCAGTCTTAATTCAAGAGAGAAAAGGTTCAAGGTTGAAAATGTATCAAATAATCTGTTGAGTCATGATTTTTGAAGGATTGGTGCTGTCTACAGCCTGCAAGCTATCAAGTTGACTAAAACTATGGCTGGTGCACTTTGAAATGGATCACCAGAAGTTGAAAGGATTCACATCTCAGACAAAAGTAACCTCGGCAAAGACATTAATTAGAAATGTCACATACCAAGGGTCAAAAAAATTGTTTCTGTTATCATGTATAATTTTCTGTCCATCAGTGACCATCAATTCTTGTTTTTACCATCAATATTCTAATCAGCAAAGTTGGTACCTGTTCTGTCTCAAGTGTGCACGACATATATGCTGTTTCAAAACCATGAATTATCATCTCTGATGCATGTGGTAAGAAGTGAATGTTTGCATGGATCTATCAAAGTTTGATCATAGCTGATTCAGTGAGTTGATGCAACATGCAGAGCCCAGTGATACCAACTGTCCATTGAGCATAATATGGATGATCAGGGAAAGTACCTGAAATCAGCTGAAATACAATTCCTGCATTAAAATTTTCTGCAATATTCCTTGATAGGACTGTTTAATTTATTTTCTGTCTCTGAAGGCCTTAATTAGTTGTCCCTCAAACAGATTTTCCATAATGGCATCTCTAAAAAACATAAGCTCAACATTAACTTGTGTTTGAAAACAAAACTAAAAACTGTTGGATTTATGAGCCAAACTGCTGCATATTTTAGCTCACCAAAGATGAAAATGGCATCTTACATCATGCAAAGTTCACACGACCCCTCCAGTACAGGACTACCTGGTAAGGTGAAAAGGGAATGGTGGTAACTCTTATAAAGGCTCCCATGGGGTCCCCCATGGGAGATGCCTGAGCTTTAGGGGCGGGGATAGGGGGTATGAGGGAAAATTGTTTGTTTGTTTGTTTTTTTTTTGGGGGGGGGGGGGGAGACTACAAGCAATGAGTGTAGGGGGTTATATCCAGGATCAGAGGCCCATCACAGCTGTGAGAGAGGGTGTGGTGGACCCTATGCCTCAGCTCTGGTCCTGGAAAAAATGGCAGCATGAGCTGATTAGGATTACCATGATTTCCTCTGCTTCATCTACGTTTCTTTTATTTCTCTCTCTCTCTTTTCCTAGGCCACCTGTGTCACACAGGACCATGGCCCAGAAATGCAGACCCACAGCAATATTATAATTATGTTGATTTTTCTTTGTTTGCAGTTTTAAAAGATAAGGACAAAACATGGCAAAGAGAAACATAAATATAAAAGACAGGACTGGTTTCCTTGTTACTATCCAAATTCTGAGACCAGCCTCCTCAAACAGGATTGGCAGCAGTCCTTATATCATTGCTCCTCTTGAGCTAGCTATCCAGTGCTGCCAAACTGTAGCAATTTTGTGACCATTTAGTTTGGGGCCTTTGTTGACATACCCTATGATTTTTCTGTGCTAAGTTTCAAAGGTGGCTTGTCATATATTAGTACACTAAATTCAGTATCACCAGGTGATAATCAGAAAAATGTGAAAAACAAAATCGCGAGCAAAGCTTGCTTTTATAGTCAGCCTATAGACGTACAGCACTTTTTTTTTCCATAGTCCAAAATGGCAACTACTGGAGACCGCACATATAAACTTTCCGCCACGGCATGATAAGGAGCAGTCTCCAGTAGTCACCACTATGGATGGTCGGAAAAAAGTGCTGTACGTATAATGACTAGAAAAAAGGGCTGTATGTATACTGACAAGAAAAGCATACGCATTGTGCTTTTCCTTGTTTTTATGGAGAGTATACACACAGTCCTTTTTTGCATGGTCCAAAATGGTGACCACTGGAGACCGAAGGTTTGCACTTTCTGCCAAGGAGGACTATAATTGGTTAAAATGCAGCACTTTCCCATTAGGCACTGTAAGGACCAATGAGGGCCATGATTCTTTGAAATAAAAATTAACTTTATACATTGCATGAAAACAAAAACTGAGGTTGTATAACTTTACTTGTCGAGTTATTTTCCATACTTTAAATGGTATTTTAGATCTTTCTAGGCAAAATTGTTGCAGCATCCACTAGGATGCATGTTGTAAGTCGATGCTCTCCCGCTATGGAACATAACGAATCCCTAGGCTAGTGGCATATATATGTCTATGGCTTGGAGCTTCACTCGCTTTTTGGGTTTCACTCGTACCATGTTATTCAATGCTTCCATTTGTCAGGTGACTTGGATGTTTTGGGGAGTTTTTTTTTTTTTTTTTTGCTGTATGTTTCTGAGAGAGCAGACCAGCATCAATCCTGCACTTATGCAGCTTCATGCCTCTCACCCTGTCACTGACCATACAACCAGTTACACCATACAAATCAGGGCCTTCTTGGAAACAATTGCACGAAAAGTCAAAAACATCGGAGGCTGCACATTTTTGAGATTGCATCTTGTTGAAACAGTGATGAGAAATCTTTTGACTATCTGCAATCCCGGCTACACAGTAGCTAAACTTGGGCCCAGGCACATGTAGAAAACAAACAAGACATAACTATGTCCAGAATTTCTTACTTACTTGTCACTCATGGAAGACATGACTCTCGCAGTAAACGTGGCAGGATTTTATGCGATTGTCCTCTTTTTCTGTCACTGTTTAAAGAAACAGGTAGGTCGGAAACTAAGTCATTATGACAATGTGGTGTCACTTCTGCTCACAGATGGTGTAGGCTGACTGTTCCAAATTATGTTGCAGTGCCAGTGAGAGAATCTCCTCTGTGATCTTTCGCCAAAACACCCAGAATCAGATTCCCCAGATCAGCTTTTTCTGAAACACACGAAACTGCTGTGGCATCAAACATGGTATTAGCTCTCCAATTGCAAGTCAGATGCTGATTAAATAAGTAAGCAAATCATGGTACCTCGGAAGTTAATCTTACCTGCAAAATTTTAAGTTCGATTTTTATTCCCACTTTCTCGATTTGACCTGCACCCAACACAAATATTGTGTTGTTCCGCGACCTACTTTTAAGAACGGCAACAGTGTATTGGTTCAGTATATGGAGACATGTCTAAAGCTTGATACTGATCAATTTTTTTATTGATTGATGATCAATCTGTCACCATAAATATACTCCACAGGGTGTATTTTAAATTCATGCGAGTGAACGCCCATTAATATGATTTGAAAATAGGCACAGCGACACTACTTTCAACATGGAGGTCCAATATATTGCAGTCTCGCACCTGCGTTCTATTTCCGGGTGTATTGACAAAAATGGAAAAGTTATGATTAGATCTATTTGAAGTGAGTTTTATTTTTGAGCTTTCACAACAAAAAATTTAATTTTCACGATGATAAGCAATTTAGTTTTTTTTTCCGGAACTGATGTTCAAAATAAGCAGGGCATTGACAATGGCATTAACCGCCACCTGTCGAATATAGCAAACATTACATAATGCCATTTCGGATTACCGATTGGAAGAAACTAGGGACACTTTTTTCATTTTTAAAGTGTGTGTGTCGACACACACTTTTCTGTTTTTCCTGAAATTCTTTCTTTCTTTCTTTCTTTCTTTCGTTCGTTCGTTCGTTCTTCTTTCTTCTTTACCAGCAAATTTGTCCGACACTTTTCTCGAACACTGTTATACGTAGAAACTCCAAACTTGGCATGATTGTACCTCCAAAAGGCTCCATACAAGGAGTTTGACAGTTTTATACAACGGAATGAAGATGTTTAAAATTATGCAAATTAAGGGCATTTGAAATTTTAGATCTTGAATATCTTCAAAAATATAATAGATAGAGATGTCATTCCAACTTCTGCTAGGGGGTTCTTGACCATTGCGCATCTAATGAATTTAAATCAAAAGTTGTAGCAATATAACTTATGCTAATTAGCAGCATTGGAAATTTTAAAACTTGAATAGCTTCAAAACTATTATAGATAGAGACGTCATTTTAACTTCTACTAGTGGGTTGTTGACCATTGCGCGTGTAATGTTACTAAAACAAAATTTGTAGCAATTTAAATTATGCTAATTAGCAGTATTCAAAATTTCCAATCTTGAACATCTGCAACACTATAATAGATAGAGATGTCATTCCAACTTCTACTAGGGAGTTGTTGACCATTGGTGCATCTAATGAATTAAAAATAAAAGTTGTAGCAATTTAAATTATGCTAAATAGCACCATCACAAATTTTAAATCTAGAATAACTTCAAAGCTGTAATAGATACAGATGCCATTCCAACTTCTACTCTTGTGTTATGGAATAGTTGTACATTGCCATACCAATATGCTTTGAAGACAAACACACTGATTTGTTATGCAGCAAATCATCTTTCCTAGTTTCACTTCTTTTTATGTCTGTGTGCCAATACAGACATATTGTTTTTCTAGGAATTCTTTCTTTCTTTGTTTCTTTTTTACAAATTACAGGCAAATTTGTCCGACATTTCATTGGAAAAGTATTACACGTAAAATCCCCAACCTTGGCATGATTATACTTCCATACATGAAGTCTTAAGTTGTTGTAAAGAGGTTCAACGGTTTTGAAAATAATACAAATTAGGGCCATTTGAAAATTAAAATCTTGAATATCTTCAAAACTCTAATAAGTAAGATAACCAATCCAACTTCAATTAATATGTTTGTAACACTGCACATTTTGGTAACTTACATGTGACCTCTACAGGTCAAAGCACAAGGTCATTTAGACCTTTGAAATTTTCATCGAGTCATAGCTCAGTCAATTTTTATCCAACTTTGAGCATGTTGGGCTCAAATTGTAGCGATTGTAACACTTCACATTTTTGTAATTACATGTGACCGCTAAATGTCAAAGATCTAGGTCATTTGGATCTTTGACATTTTTTTTTAGCCATAACTCATCCAGTTTTATCCAATTTTGATCATGTTGGGCTCAAATTGTAGCAATTGTATCATTGCACGTTTTTGTAATTTACATATGACCTCTAAAGGTCAAAGGTAAATCTCATTTGAACCTTTGAAAGTTTCATCCAGTCATAACTCAGCCAATTTCCATCCAATTCTAATCATGTTAGACTCAAATTGTAGGTATTGCAACCTTGCACATTTTTGTAAGAACCTGTAACCTCTAAAGGGCAAAAATCAAGGTCATCTGGACCTTTGAAAGTTTCATCTTGCCATAACTTGGTCAATTTTCATTTAATTTGGTTCATGTTGGGCTTATATTGTGGGTATTGTAACACTGTATATTTTTGCAATTTACATGTGACCTGTAAAGTTCGAAGATCAAGGTCATTTGGACTTTGAAATTTTCATCCTGCTTTAAGCTTAATGGAATGTGAAGTACCAAATGACAAAAGTTGTAGCCTGTTTTCTTTACAACTTTTGAAGGCACACAAACAGATTTGCTTTGAAGCAAATCTTCTTTTCTAGTTTTAAGTTACAACGATTGCCACGGTACCCCATCCATCACTGTGTGGGCGGAGTCCCACGACGTGGTCGATCAGCAGTTTAGTTTAATATGTGAAGCCAGCCCTTCTGTCTGTCTTGTCGAAGTGTGGTGTCTTCCTTAAATTTGTCGGCTCAGTGCAACACTCTGCTCCGATCAAGACAGGATTGCGTTGTGGAGGAAAGCGCCGGGCTGTATAGTGTCTTGTCTGTCCTGTCTCCTTGTCTATTCTCAGTAAGACGGGTTAATATAGGGCCAAGCCCTCCTCCCCGACTGCTTTCCATGACAGACTGCTTTGTGAACCACTTGGCCGCTCTGTGTAATTGATTTGTCACGGAATAAAATACGTTTAAACCGAAGTTATCAACGTATTCAATTTTTGTGTTGTCTACTAGGATATCGGAAATTGTTACTTTTTTGGAGGATTTGAGAAGATTATGAACTTAGTTTTTTTAGCATTTAAGGATAGTTTATTTAATTTCGTCCAATTAGTTATTTTCAACAGCTCTTGATTAATATTTGAAGATAAATTCGCTGCTAGATCATGACTTTGAAATGCTTGTAGTGTGCTAAGAAGAGTTGTGTCGTCAGCATAAATTATTGGATGGAATTTTTTGGATACATAAGATAGATCATTTTTATAAATTGTGAACAGCAGTGGGCCAAGGATAGATCATTGAGGCACGCCTGTTGTGATGTCTGCAAAAGAACTGATACCGTCAAAATCTACATATTGTTTTCGATTAGTTAAATAATTTTTAAATAACTGTAAGGCTGTGCCTGTCAAACCATAATATTTTAGCTTTTCAAGTAGAATATTATGATCAACAGTATCAAACGATTTGGACAGATCTATAAATATACATACTGGGATATCACTTTCATCTATATCAATTAGTACTCTTTCTGCTAATTCAAGGCAGGCAACTTCAGTAGGAAGCCGTATTGATGTTTATAGTATAGATTTTTTGTTTTGAAATATTCATGAAGTTGATGGAACATAATTTTCTTAAAGACTTTGGAAAAACTACACAGTATAGAAATTGGTCTGCAGTTTTGAAATTGACTTGCGTCATCTTTTTTATAAAGTGGGGTAACTTTTGCCATTTTAAGTTTATCTGGAAAGATGCCAGTGGCGAGTGACTTATTTATAATAAGTATCAGTGGCTTGATAACTGCTGGCTTTATATTTTTTAATAATTTGATTGATATTACATCATAACCATTGCTAGTTTGACTTTTCAGGGAGTCAACATCATCCTCTGATACGCAATTGAAAGTGAACCCGCGTGCACTTGGTGCTTGTAAATATTCTTTGAAATTGGCATTGTGTGCAGGGTTTATCTGTTGGGCAAGTTTTGATCTTATTTCTGTAAAAAATGCGTTAAACATATCTGCTATTTTTGTTTATCAGTAAGTTTTTTTCGTTGATTTCAATTTTAAACTGAGTTTTCTCTTTTGTTTTGTTTAATACCTCTTTTATAGCTTTCCGTGTATTTCTCAAATCTCCTTTGTATTGATTAAAGCATGTACTACAGTGGATCTTTCTGGCTTCATTTATGTTGTTTCCAAGAATATTATTGTATGTGCTTAGGTTTGTTTTATACTCTTCACATTCAACATGAGTCTTTTTTTAAATCTGTTCATATAATTTGTTTTTATGAGCAATAGAGATAATACCTCTTGCTATCCAGCCAGATTTTTTGTGTTTGTTTCTGTTGAAATTTACTATTTTTGTCCGGAAGTTTTTATCTAAAGCGTCTTTGCGAGTTGTTAACAAAATTTTGTAGTTTTCTATTGGATCAGCATTTGGATTTGTATCTAATTTGTCACAGATAGTGGCTGTACTTATATCATTTAGAAAGTCATTTTGAGAATTTGATTTCCATGATTTCACTTTTGCAAATTTTGGTTAGGTTAAAAAACCCTGATATAACTCAGAGAAATAAAGTTAGGAAAATGATCTGAAATGCCCCTTGCTTAAATACCTGAAGTGGAATATCCGTTAAAATTTTTGAGAATTTGAGAAGAAAGGTGTCAATTAATGTACCTCTACGCTCTGATGCCATGTTGGTGAGGTAATCTGGGGAAAGAAACTAATGGAGGTAACCTTGTCAAAATAGTTATTAACAATATTTTTCTCGGTAATTTTTAGCAAGTCAATATTTTAGTTCCCAGCAATGATTACTTCACAGGTACGACTGTTTAAAGATTCCAGTATAGAAGCAAATTGATTTATAAAAGTAACATAATTATCAGTGACATTCCTGGGTGGCCTGTATGTGTTTCCAAGGGTGATTTTCTTTGAATTTTGTCGCTATTTACTTCAATAAATTGACCCTCCCAGATATCTGATTCTTCACAGATGGATAAGGTTTTGTAATTGAAACATTGCCTTATGTATATTGCTAGGCCACCATAGGCGAACATATATTACTCTGAGCAATTAAGTTATAACCTATATGACAAGAGTGACAAGTCTCATAGATTTGAGAGCCATGTCTCTTGGAAACATAGTGCACTAAAAACGCACTGGTTTGCTTTTAAATTCTCAACTAGACCGTGATCTGATCAAATTTTGCATTTAAGGATGCAGAGTAAAGGTAAAGTATAGCAAATGATTCCTTTTTGCTTGTACAGCTATGGTGAGATCTTCTATGCTGAAGTATGAAGAAAGTTGTATCAAACTTGGCTCTCAATCCAAAGACTCGTCGCTCTCGTCTGTTAAACATTTAAGTTTATGAGCTAATAAATTTGCTTCCATTCCTCCAAGTTGATTAAGAATATCACAATTATTTGTGCTCACCTCTAAAAATAGATTGTCGGTTTCTGATTACAGGATCGTGTAACAGGTCATCGATGAATAGGTTACAAGTTAAACGTTTAAGAATATTTAGGCCTTTCGTGGGCCTACACCTGTTTTTGCCTTTTTTCGTCTTGTTGGATCAAAAATGGCAGCTACGAAAGTAACCGAGTCAAACAAATGTAAAAGCCTAGGATGAAAATGAAAAAAATATAGAGTAAAAAGAAATATAGCAAAAAAAAAAGGAAAAAGTAGCTGACGAAACAACCGTCAGCAAAAGACGACATGCCTGTTGTCCGTAAACCCTGTTGACATGAACAAGGCCCACATAGGAAGACCATGAATGCAGAGAAAGATTTAGTCAAACCTTTAGCCGTCTTATCTCTATTAATATAAAATATATAATGAACAATTCTGCTGGGACAGGAAAAATATAAAAAGAAGAACAAAAAAATAAAATAAAATAAACAAAAACAAGAAACAAACAAAACAAAACAAAACAAAATAATAATAATAATAAAATAAAATGAACAAAAGATGAAAACTTCTGATGAAGTATTGGATTTAGCAACCTAATGTGGTACTGGACACTATTTTGGACATATGGTGAACGATAGTGCCGCCACCGGACACACTACATCGGAGTTATAGTCTGTGTCTTGCTGCATTATAATTACGGATTGTGGACATTAGGTAAGTTTGTTGCAAACCTTTTTTCGTCTCTTGATAAAAACCACTCAGTTACGCTCCAGTTTCCAATACATTGACTTTTATCCGCCGAGTGCCAAATATTAATTGCAGAAGTTTAGCACTGTACCGCCAAGTGTCTTTGTGTGGTTTTTTTTTTTTACTGCAAAGGGCGCCTTAGCACTTGGCCTGAAACACATATTATTGCTTCAGAGAATTCTTATCATCGCGACCTTGGCTCTACTCAATGTTCTTGACATCGTCCACGATGAAAAAAAGAAAAAAAAAATCAGTCAATCATGAGTAATTCCTCTTGGTCTGAGTGACCATATGCTCACCTTTTGTGCAAGAAAAAGTATCAGAGGTGTGTTCAACGACATAATTGCATCAGAATCCGATCAATGAAACATTATTCAACTGAAGAATTCAATCATTATCTAAACATTACTGATTGGTCTAATGTGACCAAATGTACAAATGTAGACCAAGCATGGGAGGTGTTCACATCTATTTTTACAAACATATTAGATCAAATGGCCCCCGCCTAAAGACATCCGAATAAAAAATCATACTGAACCTTGGATGTCAAATGAGATCTTAGAGAGTCTCAATCTTAGAGACTCGTTGCTTCGCAAATGTAATAATCAATCAGAGGGCGAAAAAGACTCGGCTTTGTATAAAGCTTAGTGGTTTTTTTTTTTTTGAGAAACAAGATTCAAAGAGATATAAACGAAGCAAAAACCTCACATTATAGAAACAAAGTTGAGGACCATCAAAACAGTCCTTGAGAATTGTGGAAAACCCTAAAAATATGAGTTATTCCAACAAAAACTCTTAAGTTTCCAACATTACTTTATATGATGAGGGCGATTTGGTCCATAAACCTGAGAAGGTCGCCTATTACTTTAACAAATTTTATGATAAAGTGGCTACCACCCTTGTACAAAGATTACCAACCCCCTCAAGTCTGCATGATACTTACGCTGAAAAAATGTAAGAGTTTTTATAGAAACAAGGGTGTCACTGAACTGATGCCTTTTGTTTACAGCCGGTATCTAAAGACATGAAAGAACTTAAAAAGCTAAATGTAACCAAAAGTACTGGTCTTAACCATTTACTTGCCAAATTTTTAAAGGACCGCTACCTCCATCTAGCTGATCCCATCACTTTCATTGTGAATCTATCAATAATGAAATAAAAATATGACTTAGAAAATAAGATTTGCTTGACAGCAAGTCTGCCAGATGTCTTCAAAGTTATATAAATTTTAAATGGTGCAACATATCTTTATCATGTGTATGTAAAATATCTCATTGGAAACTACTCATGGGTGGCCTATACATGGGGATTCAAGTTGGAACTATAGATGCCGTTTGAATTCATGTCTCTAGTTATATTACTGGCAAAGAAGATATTCCTTTTGCCTCATTGATTCCCAAACGGGTCAGCAGAGCACTAGCCCCATTGTCCTCTTATTGTGTTAAATTTCATGTTTTCTGTCATGTAGCTTTTCCAATTTCATTTTGAATGTACAAGGCAACAACGTTTCTTTGTAGGCAAGCAGACAGATTTCCTTTAAAGGAAATCTTCTTTTCTAGTTCCCTCCATATCCTTCAACAAACACCACCTGACCTAAGTAACAAAATGTTGTTCCAACTTGCATGCTGGTTCGAATTTCACATCTATTATTAGGTCTGTGCAAACACCGACTTTTGTTTTTCCACAAATAATTTATTCTTTCTTTCTTTCTTTCTTTCTTTCTTTCTTTCTTTCTTTCTTTCTTTCTTTCTGTCTGTCTGTCTGTCTGTCCGTCTGTCCGTCCGTCCGTCCATCCATCCATCTTTCTATCTATCTATCTATCTATCTATCTATCTATCTATCTATCTATCTATCTATCTATCTATCTATCTATCTATTTATCTATCTATCTATCTATCTATCTATCTATCTATATTTCCCTGTGAATGTTGTCCTGAGTTTTTTCTCGTACACTGTTTTTCCGAAAATTACCACACTTGGCCCGGTGATTGACTTAGAAGTGAAATTAATCATATGGCTTAGAAAAGCCGCCATGTTAAAATTATGCTAATTAGGGCCACTTGAAATTTTAAATGTTCAACATCGTCAAAAATATTGCAGATAGAGCTCCATTGTAACTTAAATGCATAGATTTATACTATAGGCGCATCCAATCGACCACAAACAAAAGTTGTAAAATTAAAATTTTTGCTAGTTAGGGGCACATGAAAAGTTTAAATGTTGAATATCTTTTAAACAATTATTATAGGTAGAAGTGTTATTCCAACTTTGATAAATAAGTCTGTGCTATAGACGCATCCAATTGAGCACAAGCAAAAGTTGTAGAATTATAATTTATGGTAATTAGGAGCACTTCAAAAGTTTCAACGTTGAATCTTTAAAACTACTACAGGTATAAGTACAATTGCAACTTTTTAATAGAATGGTTTTTACTGTAAGCACATCCAACTGATCACCATCAAAAGCTATAGAATTTAACTAAACCAACTTTGGAAAATACACAACATTTAAATCTTGAACAGGTTTAAACTGTTACACGTAGAGGTATCATTCCAACTGCAATTGACAGGTTAGGTACACATCTGCATCCAATGAAATGGACCAAAGTTGTAGCATTTAAATTTATGCAAATTAGGCAAATGTCAAAAATTTTAATCTTGAATAACTGCAGAACTATTATGGATAGGAGAACCATTCCAAAATCAATTTATATGTTTGTAACGGAGCTCAATTGTTTAGCTCTCTGTTGAACAGTTCAATAAAAATTATTGTTACAGGAGTTCAACAAATCTTTGAAAGTTTTCTAGGCACACAGACCGATTTGCTGACAAGCAAATCAAATTTCTCTAGCTCCAAGGTGTTGTGTCATCATTTGTGTTAAGATTTGGTATTCAATCAAAGCTGTTAATTTAGAAACAAATGTTTCTACAAACATCTGTTAGTATCAGTTTGTATTGTAATTTGTGGTGAAAGTTGGTGTTTATGTTGCTAATTTGAACAAAAAAATATATACCTTTTGTTTTGAAATCTCTCAGTTTTACGTTTTTATTGAATTGTTTTATTAATGGAGTGAATGAAATGAAAGCTGCGGTACGAACAATGCTATGCTCCCAAGCTTGCAATGAAGGTTGGCCCGTTGTTGGACCAATGTTACAGTACATTAGCTCAACATTGGGCCAACCTTCATTGCTTGCTGGGTCACAATTGCAACTATCAGTGCAGTTATACAAACAGGCCAATCCAGTTACTGTCTTTATCTTAACCTACACCTTAATTAATCACAATAATCACGCGTGATGCAAAAATTTAAAAAATACAAGACTTCAAGCCAAATTGATTTATCGAAGGGTCATTAAAGCGTGAAATCATCAAGCACATTTCGCAGCCTTAATAAAATGCCGCGTGAATCGCGGCAAACGTTATTACAAGTTATGACGTTAAAAATATTTATATACCTGTGATATTTTCATAAACCTTGATTGCAAGATCTTGATTGATAACAAATTCAAAGTTATTGAAATAGACTATCATTGTCTAGTTAAATGTGTGAACAATGTGACAATTTAAGTAATTAAAATTCCAACCATTCTTCAATATTATTTATTAAAGGGAAAGGGGATAAAATTCTTCTTGACATTGTGGCCTGGGATAGAGAGGCTTTCCAATGCAAGTCAAGGTAGGATAAAGAAGTGATCAATCAACATGGCCAAGGAGTTTTTGTTGCTCCAAAAAGGGGTGTTTGGGGTTTATAGAGAAATCTCTGTCATCTGGATAGTCCTATTTCTTAGATGGCTTTGAAGGTATCTTGAATGCAGTCTTCTTTGGTCTCTTGATTTCAGTATTAACTCTGCTAACTTGTCAATCAGAGGAGCTTATGGAATCCGTTTTTGTTCGTCCTCCATTTTTTCATCTGTGCATCTGTCTGTAAGACTTTTTACATTTCCAACTTCTCAAAAACCACAGCATGGGATGTTTTGATTTTGCACATGTTTGTTTTCCAGATGGTCCTCTACGAAGTTTGCAAAAGAGATGATACTGCAATATTTCCATCCATGTTTTGCGATTTTTAAATTTATTTGTCGAAATTTCTCAAGAACAACTTGGCCATTTGATTTGATATTGCATGCAAGGTCGCCTTGGGTCGCGTAGTTCAAATGTTTGGCACCAGGTGGCACTGCATTTTTTTAAAAATCAAATTTTGTGTGCTAATGCTTTTTACAAAATTTTTGCTCCAGAATGGCCAAACATAATTGTATGATATTTTAGCTGACTATAATATGACCAAAGGTAATGAGGTTGTCACTAATGATGAGGACATCTTGATGTTTGATGAAGCGATGACTCGGAGGTAAGTGCTCTGTTGTACATGCGTGTAGAAATACAGTGCACGTATTGCAAAAATGCCGAATAGGTTGTGTTAAATGCTTGGGTTTTAAACACAGATGTTCCCCAGCTGGCTCATTGCCAGCTTGTGCATGAGAGGATGATGCAATATTTTCTGTATACTTTGTGAATTTATTTATTTATTCACTCCCCCCCCCCCCCCCCCAATCTTTTTCTGAAGATCAACTTGACCTCTTGATTTGATATTGCACACATGATCGCTTGGAATAATAATCCACATTTTGGCCACCAATTGGCGCTGCAATTTTTGTAGTGAAGTTTTGTTTGTTAAAGTTGTTTTCAACTTCTTCTCCAGCAGGGTTAAACAGAATTGCATGAATTTTTATCAGAATATAATCTTACTTAACAATGATGCAAGTTTGATAAAATTATGGGATTACGTTAAGATTTGGCAAAATTCGGGGTTGCAAACATGGGTGGTTATCACAATAGAGACTGTTCCAACCTAACTGCTGTGTATGTATGTATGTATGTATGTATGTATGTATGTATGTATGTATGTATGTATGTATGTATGTATATAACTATGTATGTATGTATGTATGTATGTACGTGTGTACGTATGTATGTATGTATGCATGTATGTATGCATGCATGTATGTTTGTATGTTCATTTGACATTATTGTCAATGTTTGCAATATATTTGTACTTTCCATTGTATGTAAAACCGCAATAAAACTATCATCATCATTGAGTCTGTTTACTTTTGGAGATATTTTGTTACAGGACTGAGGAGTACAACACAGATAATGAAAACATGACAAGATCACTACTCATGACATTTTGTGTTATGGAACTTACTATACTCAAGGCAAGGTTTACAGAAAAAATGTTTACATTTTAGATTTTAAACAACTCTCCATATCATTTTATACTCCAATAAACATACTCAATAACATTTAGTGCAATTGTTGTTACGGGCATATTGAAGCTCACTTACACTTTGATTTAAAAGAATCCCTCAGAAGGGCTGGTATCTCCTTAATTTTCTACTTTGAATCTTAAAAAAAATAATTAAAATGATGTTCAGAGAACAGATGGGGCCGGGGGCGGGAGACTTCACAGGTGCCATAATAGTGTAACTTCACAAAAAATTTGACGAAACTGTGATGAATCCTTCTTGAGATACAGCATGATTGTCCACTTGCGCACCACTCGGACGGCCTTCAAATGAGTACTTCAATAAAAGTTTCATAAGAAGTTTAAGAATATATATAAGAGGAAGTTGGTTTTCAATGGGAACGTGGTCCATTATAATGTGCATCTCTGATAAAAATTTGGTGAAGCTGCGATGGATCTTTGTTGAGATATTATGGTAACATCGTCCACTGAGATGGCCGTGAAATAAATGTTTTTAAGTTTCACAAAAACTTTATATATGCAAAAAGGAAGCTGGTTTTAAACAGAACCCTGGTCAATTATAAGATGCATCTCTGACAAAAATTTGGTAAACCTGCAGTCAGTATTTGTTAGATATCGCGGTAATGTCATCAGGGTTAATGCCACTCACACTGCTTTCAATTTAATACATTAAAAGCTTCATCAAAAGTTCAAACAAAAATAATAAAAAAAACCCTGGTTTTCAGCAAGAACCTGGTCCATCATTAGGTACTTATGTAACAAAAATTTTGTAAAGCTATGGTGAATATTTTTTGAGATATTATGGTAACTTGTGCGCCACTCAGACGGCCTTAAAATAAATACATTAAAAGTTTCAGAAAAAGCTTTAAAATAGTAAGAGGAAAGTGGTTTTCAGTGCCAACCTGGTCCATTATAAGGTACATCTCTGATAAAAATTTAGTAAAGCTACGGTGAATATTTATTGAGATATCAAGGTAATGTCGACAAGGTGGATGGACGGACGGATGACGCAGAGGACAACAATATACCTCCGGCACTCTATGTGCCGAGGGTAAAAACTAATTATATTCTTTGATATTTTCTACCTTCCATATGGTCATATATTTTACTCTTTTAATGCCAACTACATCTAAAGTTAAACTCCTAAAGACGAACTACTCTCAATTATAATAAGATCGCTAGATTAATATTCCTTGGGACAAGACCTTCCATTCAATTACTCGCACAGTTCCAGAGAATATAAAGGTCGGAGTCAACAGCTTTGGGTGTATTGAGTGGAAAGCTATTGACTCAGTCAAAAGCTTGGCACTTAAAGAGTTAAACTGTATCTGATTTAATTAAAAAGAAACAGAAAAAGAAAACATACAAATCCATGCATTTCCTTTATTTTTGACTAATTTCTACATACTGTATTAACAGCATTTGCATAGTCAAATTTGAGAAAAGAAGTATTGAAAGTACTGGTTAAAGGCCAATAATAAATAGGGAAATATATCAGTCTACATGCAATTACATATTCTTGTTGTTGTAGTTTTTTTTTTGGGGGGGGGGTGTTTTTGTTTGTTTGTTTGTTTGTTTTTGCTTTCGGTGTGGTCATAATATTAACACACCCGCAAAAAAATATTGAGAAAGTGTGATTATGCGGACTTGTCCTATATGACACATTGCTGTCCTATATGACACATTGCTGTCCTATATGACACATTGCTGTCCTATATGAAACATTGCTGTCCTATATGACCCATTGCTGTCCTATATGACACATTGCTGTCCTATATGACACATACCTGTCCTATAGGGACCAACATTAATGTACAAGATAACTATTACTGTGCAGCACAATGCTATCAGTGCCCACATGTATTTATAGGGACTACATTGCTGCTTGCATGAAAAATTTGATTATGAAGGTTCTAAGTGAAGTCCAGCCCAACAAGGATTTGATCCATACCTCACGGTTTCACTCATTGTTATACATATGGCTGATCCCCTTCATAATTCAAATTAAACCAAAGAGCATGAAAAAAAGAAATGCCTGGAAAAATTAAATGATAAAGTATTTGAGGGAAAACAGAAAGTCTGTGTTTGCAAGTAAGTGAGTATACAAATTTTAAAAAATAAATAAGAAAATAAAGAATAAAGTATTTCAAGAAAAACAAGAAGTCTGTGTTTGCATACAGACTTAATGAGAAGTCCCACTTCGCAGTCATGCTTACATGTAGTACAGATGCCATTTTTGGTAGCAAGAGTTTGCTGCAAGGAAAGTTCTAATTGGGGGTCATCCTAAGGACTTAATCCAAGGGCTGGATGGATGAGACCCTGATCAATGACTGGATCCAGACCGAGTAGACCAAGAGGAAGGGAGCCCTTAGGAACCAGCGGAGTTTGCTTGTGCTGGATACCTTCAGGTGTCACCAAATGGAGTCAGTCAAGAAGCATCTCAGCGAGCAAGTTGGCCATGCTACCAGGAGGCATGACTAGCATGCTGCAGCTCTTAGATGTCAGCCTCAACAAGCCATTCAAGTGCAACATGTGACCAACTGCACATATTCACCTAGTGGAAAATGAGAAAGCCCAATCTGGCAATCATGTGTCAATAAATGAAAGAAGCAATGGATGAGATCAGCCCTGCTGTTGTAAAGTCCTTCCTAAAGTGCTCATCAGCAATGTCCAGGTTGGTTCAGAGGATGACATCATATGACAGGAAGAAACTCAGCTGCCACCTGTCTTCTCGTCCAAGTTGAGTGAGGACGAAGCTGGCCTGCTATGAAGCCAAATTGACTTGATTTCTGTCTATGACATCATCACATTTCTGAAGATGACGAAGATGAACCAACAGGGTGTTTTGGCTTTGACCAAAGGCTCTTCTAAACATGTAGGCACGAAACGTCACAATTAATCCCGCAAAACGTCACAAGTAGCCCCGCAAAACGTCACAAGTAACCCCGCAAAACGTCACAAGTAACCCCGCAGCCCTTTTCAGAACTACTCTCTCCTCCCAAAAGAGATGCTTCAAATACAATTGGGGTATAGTCGTTTCAAGAAGTGCGTGGGTTGGTGGTGGTGGTGGGGGGGGGGGATCTAACAACCTTCCATTCTTCCCATCTTCAAGTAATCTACGTAAAGATTGACAAATGTTCATTCTTTCATTCTAAGAATAATTTCTGACTCGAAAGGAAACAAATATAAGTAATATCTTTTTAAATTTAGATAAAAGAAATTAAACTGATGTATATTGTATTGTGGATAATTATGGATTTTCTTTCTGAAAATTACGTAGTCATAAAATTGAGTAATATGCACACATACTGGTTATTTTCATTGAAAATATTCATGACTGAAAATAAAATTGTCTCCCCCTCCCACTCCCAATTTGAGACCCAACATTTTGCACACAATAGTTTTGTACCCCATCTGAGAATATTTGACTTTTGCCAAACAAAGATCTCTTTTGCTGTTTTTACATTACCATCAACATCTTATCAATACACCTTTGGCATTGCTCATATTTTTATTAACAAATGCTGAAAAAATGTAAGGGACACCAATATATTGACACGGTTTTATCAAAGAATCATCTAAGCCCCAAAATACCACACTGCATATCTTATGGTCAATAATTTCTGTGAAGATGAGTACTCACGGAGTTGGAAGACTCCCACACTGAACATAGCAGTGTCTTTGTTGAAGCCAGTTGTGGTTTATTGATGAGGTGTTGCGAAAAACACATCAATAAAGTTGTATGGAGTGGCAGGAAGAAGCACATGATAATTTCGTGGGTATTTTTCAACATTTATCACATTATGAGTAATCACGTATGCTTTTATTTGATTAATTTTGGTATCAGAAATGTTGGGATGACTGAAATGGACATCATGATAATTCGTACAAAACAAACAAACAAACAAACAAACAAACAAACAAACAAACAAACAAACAAACAAAATGATTGCATCATTATCTCCTTCAAACACCTGGTAGAGGACTACCTGGGCAACCTCCATGTGCAAAATCAAAACAGTCCATGCATGGGTGTTTGAAAAGTTGAAATGTACAAATTTCAACAGTCAACGGAAAATGGATGCAAACATATTGCACAAGATCTGACAAGTCAGCAGAGCTAAAAATGTGTTTGAAACTAGAACATTGTCCAAAGGACCCGGATGCTCCCACCCTGCCACTGCGCCCATTAGCATTGAAAAGAATATGCCCTGGGACTGGTGTAAGACATCAAATACTTTTGCGATACATGCAGCGAAAATGTGACAAGTATAATAATGTCGAATCAACATTTTCCCCAAGTTAATTAATGATTAATTAAAACAGGATAATTAACCCAAGGGAGAAACAAAACCCCAGGTGCACACTTTCATATATTGATAGATGTTTCCACAAAGTTGCATGGTTGAAGCCCAAATACCTGTTGAGATGCATGCGACCAAATGTGACAAGCCTAACGTCGAATCAACATTTTCCCTAAGTTAATGAACGGTTAATTAAGACTGTATAATCAACCCAAGAAACAAACAAAACACCAGGTGCACGCCTTCATATATTGATTGATATTTCCACAGTTTCATGGTTGTACTTCAAGCGCTTTTGGGGATATGCGCGACACAAATGTGACAATATTAATGTCGGACGGACGGACGGACAAGGGCAAATCTATATCCCCCCCCCCTCGGCGGAGGCGTAAAAATCCGACATTCACTGGAAAATGATTACTTGAACAAACGTGGCAGAGTACCACCCAAGGTAAATCACCTTCAAGTTTTAAGTGGACCTGACTGACAGTTTTGGAGTCAAAATGTAAACTGTGGATGCCAAACGCATGGACAGATGGACAGACAGATGGCAGACTACGGATGAACACCATTCATTAAATAAGCTGACATGATCAACATCTCAGCTGAGCTAAAAAAAAATTGCAGCACCACCTGTTGAATGAATTAAGGTTCAGGTGTCCCCAGAAGTGTCAATATATAATCTAAATATTTAAGATTTTGCAAAAAAAACAAACAAATAAATTCATTAAAATGCAAAAATCATCAGGGCCTGACCATTTGAACAAACTTGCTAGATATATGTCCAATGTATATCGCCATGTAACTGGCCATGCAACAATTTTAAAGAAGTCAGGAGAGTTAATTACCACCACAATCCCCGTTGACTTACATGGTAAAATACAGTTGATGGGTCCACCCACCCTATAACTTCAGCTGACTGACAAGTCAGCTGAGGTAACACATGAGGAAATTATCTACAACCTAATAAACAGATATATATGGCCTAAGACAAACACCAGGTACGAGAACTGTGTCTGTGTGTATGTCTTCATCACTATTCTGATCCGGTATTTTCCTGTCGGAAAGTCGGACGCAGCAAACTGTATGTCTATTCCTTCATGACAAAAAGTTGCCTTGAACTCAGAAGTGGGTGGCCAGTGCGCAGCTCCAGCATCACATCCTGCAAAAAGACATAATAATAATAATAATAATAATAATAATAATAATAATAATAATGATAATGATAATGATAATGATAATGATAATAATAATAATAATAATAATAATAATAATAATAATAATAATAATAATAATAATAATAATAATAATAATAATAATAATAAAAGGTCACTGTATGCAAGTCTAACAGTTGTCAAAATAACTGAAGCAGATCAACACATAGCCTATTTTTTATCACTTTTATAAATGCAGGTTGTTAATCAGTTTGTAAACTTTTTAACCTGCAAAGTTGAATGCCAATACAGGAGTGTTTACAGAAATTACTAGCTCAGACCAACTAAATTGTTTTTCGCATGTGTTACATGTTATCTATGTTCCTGACAAAATCTACCCTGGAGCAAAGCTGGACTCGCAAGAGATGTATTCCATGAGTAATGTTGATTTAATCCAAGTTCTACACATTAATGTGGGACAAAAAGAAAAGTGTAAGTTTGTATACAAAATACTTACATCGTTGCTCATGATACATGTGCATGTAGAAATGGGCATCATTAAATTTTCTTCTTTTTTTTTTTCCATGAATGAAAGTAACGGAATTTTCACACTCCCCATCAACATTGGTGGTGTAGGTGGCGCCACAGTCAGAGCATAATCAAAAGTATCAACTTGCACTCTGTTACTGTATGATAATTTTAATGAAAGATGTAATTCATATAACTAGTCGATTGAGTGCAGACATGAAGCACAATGAAAAATCATAAGAAAGGTGGTTGTGAATGAAGTAAAATAGAAGCAAACCTCTGCCTATATTCTCGGTAAGGCATGAGCCATGACACTGTATATTATATATGAAAATGGGTACAGGCTGCCACCCCGTACTAATATGGTGATGGGGAATAGGGGCATTTCATCTATGGTCGTTGTATGTAAACCAGCCTTTTTAGCATGATCAAAGTGTAATGTGTTACTAAAGGGTATAATAGAAAACGTGGCTGTGGTAGTGTGGCACTGTGGCAGTGTGGCACTGTAGCAGTGTTGCGTTATACGTCCATGCTACCCTTGCCACACAGGACAAGTATTTCGAGATTAACTTGAGAAACTTTGCCACACTGTGAAATTTCACCTGGGATGATATCGAGTTGATGTTCCAGGCAAACAGCAAACAAAGCCACAAACAGCAATGTGGCTGCTCATGGCACCGTCACATATAGCAGGTACATTTACTTTGTTCCACTGTAGCAAATTAGAAATGGTTGATAATACAGTCACTGTTTAGTTATTAAGATGTATAGAAAGGATGGTGCAAAACTCGTTGTTCCCCATAACCTGCCCCCCCCCCCCCCCCAGCCCGCCCCCAATACACACGCTTCCTGTCCGTGCGAAGCCGAGAGGATTGATAACACAACTCGGATCCATCACATATACTTCTCGGCTGAGAGCAACCACTGGTCAAAAGTTGTTAAGGTGGCTGTTGCCCTAATTTCGCTTTTCATGTTTATAACAAGTGCCTTGTCAGGCCAGGCTACTTTGAAAGTGCTCCAGAGGTAGCTCAGAGAGGCAGTTGCATGTGAAACTACTTCCAGATGTGGAGATGGGTGCAGCACTTGACTTCCCGGCCAGTGTCCTGAGCTGGGTCAAAGTTTAAATGCAAGGGTCAGTGAGTGTCATTGGGCTCAGATACTCCCTGCGGCCACCACGATTGCCGTTGTGAATGATGCTTGTGCATGGAGTCATGACCTAACTTTGACAACGTAATGATCTAATCCACACAGTGATATGTTTGCTTACATTAATGTGGGGCCTAATAGAATTGGTATTTGCAACAAATATGGATCGTTTTCTTATATAAAGAAGTCAAAACTTAAACAGATAGGGTCCCACGAAACAATGGATGGACAAAAGGGTAAGAACTATTATTATTACGTATACCATATGCCATGAAGTGAAATGTGTATGCTTATCCTCCCCTCCCAGCAGCAGGGAGGCCAAATGTAGTAAATTTTGTGTCTCAGAGATATCAAATTATCCTATTAAAATACAGTCTCAAATGCCAGGGAAATGCATCTCAGAGCATCCATGTTTTTTTTTAATCCCCCCTCCCCCCGCTGTGGCCTTTGTCACTTTCGCACTCGCAGTTTGGGTTTTGTTCAAGTCACTGATCCCCCTCTCTTGAAATCCTGTATCCGCCCCTGTATAGTTTGCGCTCTGTCGAGGATTCCGAAACAAACTTGGGTGTATCACACGGAAGAAAGATTTGGCGTGTACTGTAGCCAGGCCAAAAAATCCTTTGTTTCCCCTAACGGAATGAAAATTTTTGGGGTCGGTAGGCAGGCATGTTTTCACTTTTTTGCCCCTAAATTAAGGGAAGGTAGGTAGGGTGTTTTTTTGTTAGGTCTTCCCAATTTCATCAGTTTTTGTTCTTCCAACTTTGAGTGGGTAGGTAGGGTTTTTTTCCGGGGGGGGGGGGGCAATTTGCGTCATCATGTAATATAATATATTGAGGCTGTAATCAACTTATCTTAAATTAAATATTATGAAAATAGGTGTCTGAACCAATTTAATGTTTTTATATCACATATTTCATTGAAAATATATCAAAGACTAAACTTAACTGTTACGACATCACGACGATGACATGCACTGTCAATGATTCCAAGCATTTTAATTGGACAGCGAAATAAACAGGGCGGTACTTCGGATCTGGCGGGAAACGACGATCGAAATGCCTTACAATACACGTCGAGTCCAACTGAAGTCATTCGAACATAAATATTCCAACCCATTAGAAATGTAGGCCTAAATATTGTATGTATATATATATATAATATATATATATATATATATATATATATATATATATATATATATATATATATATATATATATATATATATAGGTCGGTCGTGGATTTGTTTATTTTTTCAGCCGGTCGGTCGGTAGATCGTGCATTTTCTTTTTACGTAGTTTTACAAGGGTCGGCGAGTCGCGGTGATGATAAAGTCAGTAGGTCGGCCGGCAAGCACGTTTCCAGTGGTCGGACGGGGGTTCAGAGATGGGTCGGTCGGGTGAGGGGAAACAAATGTTTCTTTTTTTTACGCCTTATCTATGTGTCGGGCCATGTAAGAAAGTTCAACTTCACTCATGAAAGTACATACAACTTTGGCATAAATGTTCAGGCATTTTTCATGCGTTCTAATGGACCCTACCACGACGCAGAAGATGACTATCATGATTTGATGAACTTGCAATCTACTGGAATGTATGTTTTAAAGTTTTGACTTACCGGGACCACATAGTCCAGACCCACCAACTGATGATATGCTTCCGACGAATGCTTCTAAAACTCAAAATCCAGGGCTCAAAATACGAACTCTGTTTTTGTATAAGAGGGTACCAGTCATACGCTTAACATTTAAAAAAAAAATCTTTTAGAATATCACTTTATTTCCTCAGTTATTCATGGCATTTTGAAACGTATCAGTGGTTTCACTCAAATTGGATTTAAACAAACAACTCTGGTCTTTCAAGTGAGTGCTTTCCCTTCTTTTTACACGATTCGGAAGTTTTTCCACTTACCAGCAACCCTAAGCTTTCTCCGTCTCACTCAAACAATATGTAGATTTTTAATATGTATATATTATATGACTTAATAGGTATCAGATTCCTGAATTGGCAACAACAGGTCCTCAATTTCTAATAATCAAGCCAAACACAGAAAAATGGTATTTCTGGTTTTAAAATAAAACGTGTTAAATATATACATATCTTCCAGAATTATTGTTTGGACCGCGAAATACTGACACACCACGTGAGTTTGCAAAGGACTAGATTATATCAGCAGCTTCAATCCGCAGCCAACAGACGGCACCGCGTACCGGTTGTAAAATCATCTGGTCAGCCTCCTGTCAGTGGTAGCCAATGAGGAGCCGAGACCTCAGTTTGACTACAGAGGGGACACAACTATTATTATTATAACATTCAAATCTTAATTTACCGGCTAACATACCAAGATTTTAGGACCAGGCGGACTTGTCGGCGTCATTACCACACCAATCAGATTAGCTTGTATTATTGCTGTAAATCAATACAAAGAAAACAGAAGGAAATACTACGTGAGTAAGCTGAAGAATGAAGTCAAAGGTATGTCATTCAAATTTACCTTTACCGGCTTACGTACCAAGATTTTAGGACCAGGCAGACATGTCAGCGCCATTACCACACTAATTGGATTCGACTGTATATTATCTTAAATCAATAGAAGGAAAAAAGAAGGAAATATTACGTGTGTAAGCTGCAGATTGAGGTCAAAGTTATGACTTTCAAATCTACCTTTACCGGCCTACGTTCCAAGGTTTAAGGACCAGGCAGATACGACGGCACCACTACCGCACCCCTCGGTTTCGATCATACATTATCTTTAACAATACAAAGATAAAAGGAGAAAATACTAAGTTTGTAAGTTGCAGACTGAAGTTAAAGGTATGGAATTCAAATCTACTTTTACTGGGTTATCTACCAAAGTTTTAGGACCAGGCGGACATGTCAGTGCCATTACTACACCAGTCCCTTTCGATCGTATATTATGGTAAATCAATACAAAGATGAAATAAGAAATAATAAGTGCGTAAACTGTAGATTTAAGGCAAAGGTATGACACTCCAATCTACCTTTACTGGCTTTCGTACCAAGGTTTCAGGACCAAGCGGACATGTGGGCGCCATTACCCTGACCGGCCTACGTACCAAGGTTTTAAGGCCAGGGAGACATGTCTGCACCCTTACCACACCAATCGGTTTCGATCGAAAATTATCGTAAATTAATACAAAGAAAAAAGAAGGAAATACTATGTGCTTAAAATGCAGATTGAAGTCAAAGTTATGACATTCAAATCTACGTTTACCGGCTGATGTATCAAGGTTTGAGGACAAGGCAAACATGTTTGCACCATTACCACACCAATCAGTTTCCATCCTACAATATCATAAATTAACACACAGAAAAAAGGATGAAATACTATGTGCTTTAGCTGCAGATTGAAGACAAATGTATGACATTAAAATCTACCTTTACTGGCTTGCATACCAAGGTTTTAGGACGTGGGGGACATGTCCGCACCATTACGTCACCAATTGGTTTCAATCGTATATTATTGTAAATCAGTACTAAGAAAAAAGAAGTAAAATAATATGTGTGTAAGCTGCAGATTGAAGTCAAAATTATGACATTCAAATCTACCTGTACCGGCTTATGTACCAAGGTTTTATGACAAGGCAAACATGTTTGCACCATTACCACACCGACCGGTTTCAATGGTATATTATCGTAAATTAATACAAAGAAAAAAGAAGGATATGCTCCATGTGTGATTCGCAGATTGAAGTCAAAGGAAGGACACTCAAATATACCTTTAGCGGCTTACGAACCAAGGTTTCAGGACTAGGCAAACATGTTTGCACCATTAAAATACAAATCGGTTTCGATCGTATATTATCATAAATTAATACAAAGAAGGAAATACTACGTGTGCAAGCTCCAGATTAAAGTCAATGTTATGACATTTAAATCTACCTTTATCGGCTTACCTACCAAGGTTTTGGGACCGGGGGACATGTCCCCACCATTACCACACCAATTGTTTTAATCATATATTATCGTAAATTAATACAAAGAAAAAAGAAGGAAATACTACGTGCATGAGCTGCAGATTAAAGTCAAAAGTATGACATTCAAATTTACCTTTACCGCCTTACGTACCAAGGTTTTAGGACTACTCCAACAAGTTTGCACCATTACCACACCAATCGGTGTCGGTGGTATATTGTCGTAAATTAATACAAAGAAAAAAGAAGTAAATACTACCGGCGTAATTGGCAGATTGAAGTCAAAGGTAGGACATTCAAATCCACCTTTACTGGCTTACGTACCAAGATTTTAGGACTTGGCAAACATGTTTGCACCATTAGCACACAAATCGATTTCGATCGTATATTATTAAATTAAACAAAGAAAAAAGAAGGAAATACTACGTGCGTTAGCTAGAGGTTGAAGTTAAAAGTATGACATTCAAATCTACCTTTACCGGCTTACATACCAAGGTTTAAGGATGTGGGGGACATGTCCGCACCATTAACACACCAATCGGTTTCAATCATATACTATCGTAAATTAAGATTCAGATTGAAGCCAGAGTTATGACATTCAAATCTACCCTGACCGGCTTACGTACCAAGATTTTAGGACCAGGGTGACATGTCAGCACCATTATCACACCAATAGGTTTCGATCGTATTTTATCATAAATCAATACAAGGAAAAAAGAACGAAATACTATATGCGTAAGCTGCAGATTGAAGTCAAAGGTAGCACACTCAAATCTACCTTTAGCGGCTTATGTACCAAAGTTTTAGGACTAGGCAAACATGTTTGCACCATTACCACACCAATCAGTTTCGATCGTATATTATCGTAAATTAATACAAAGAAAAGAGAAGGAAATACTACGTGCCTAAGCTGCAGATTGAAGTCAAAAGTATCACATTCAAATCTACCTTTACCGGCTTACATACCAAGGTTTTAGGACCAGGGTGACATGTCAGCACCATTACCACACCGATAGGTTTCGATCGTATTTTATCATAAATCAATAGAAAGAAAAAAGAAGGAAATACTATGTGCGTAAGGTGCCGATTGAAGTCAAAGGTAGGACACTCGAATCTCCCATTACCGGCTTATGTAGCAAGGTTTTAAAACCAGGGGGACATGTCCACACCATTACCGCACCAATTGGTTTTGATCGTATATAGTTATAAATCAAAACAAATAAAAAAGAAAGAAGTACTAGGTGCATAAGCGCCAGATTGAAGTCAAAATTATGACATACAAATCTACCTTTACAGGCTTGTGTACCAAGGTTTTAGGACTAGACAAACATGTTTGTACCATTACAACACCTATCAGTTTCGTTCATTTATTATCGTAAATTGATACAAAGAAAAAAGAAGGAAAAACTTTTTGCATACACTGCAGATCAAAGTCAAAAGTATGCCATTCAAATCTACCTTTACCTACATACATACCAAGGTTTTAGGACCAGGGGGACATGTCCGCACCATTAACACACCGATCGGCTTCAGTCGTACATTATGGTAATTCAATACTAAGAAAAAAGAAGGAAATACTACGTGTGTAAGCTGCAGATTGAAGTAAATGTTATGACATTAAATCTACCTTTACCGGCTTATCTACCAAGGATTTATGACCAGCGGTAAATGTCGTCATCATTACCTTATCAATTGGTTTTGATTGTATATTATCGCAGATAAATACATAGAAAAAAGAAGGAAATACTACGTTTATAAGCTGCAGATTACAGTCAATGTTTTGATGTTAAAATGTACCTTTACCGGCTTACGTACCAAGAGTTTAGAACCAGGAGGACATATCCGCACCATTACCACACCAATCGGATTCGATTATACATTATCGTAAATCAATACAAAGAAAAAAGAAGAAAGTACTACGTCCGTAAGCTCCAGATTTAAGTCAAAGTTATGACAGATTTACCAGCTCATGTACCAAGGTTTAACGACTAGGCAAACATGTTTGTACCATTACCACACCAATCAGTTTCGATCGTATATTATCGTAAATGAATACAAAGAAAAAAAGAAGGAAATACTATGTGAGTAGGCTGCAGATTGAAGACAAATTTATGAAATTCAAATCTACCTTTACCGGCTTACGCACCAAGCTTTTAGCACTAGGCATGTTTGCACCATTACTACACCAGTCGATTTCGATCATATCTCATCGTAAATTAATACAAAGAAAAAAGAAGAATATACTACGTGCGTAATCTGGGGATTGAAGTCAATGTTATGACATTCAAGTCTACCTTTACTGGCTTATGTACTAAGGTTTTAAGACTAGGAGAACATGTCCACACCATTACCACATCAATTGGTTTCGATCGTATTTTATCATAAATCAATACAAAGAAAAAAGAAGGAAGTACTATGTGCGTAAGCTTCAGATTCAAGTCAAAGGTATTCAAATCTTCCTTTACCAGCTTACATACCAAGGCTGTAGGACCAGGTGGACATGTCCACACCATTACCACACTTATCTGTTTGGATCGTATAGTATCGTTTTTGGACGATGGGATCATGTTGGCACCATTACCACACAAATCGGTTTCTATTGTATATTATCATAAATCAATACAAAGAAAAAACAAGGAAATACTTAGTGCATAAACTGCAGGTTGAAATCAAATTATGACATTTAAATCTACCTTTAATGGCTTAGGTACCAAGGGTTTTTAGACCAGGGTAACATGCTGGCACCATTACAACACAAATCGGTTCTGATCGTATATTATCGTGAATTGATACTAAGAAACAAAAAAGGAAATATTATATGCGTATCTGCAGATTGAAGTCAAATGTAGGTCATTCAAATCTACCTTTACCGGCTTACCTACCAATGTTACAGGATGTCTGGGACATGTCCACACCATTACCACACCAATCGGTTTCGATCGTATAATATCATAAATAAACACAAAGAAAAAAAGAAGGAAATACTACCTACATAAGCTGCAGATTAGAGCCAATGTTATGACATTCAAATCTACCTTTACCAGCTTACGTACCAAGGTTTTAGGGCCAGGGGGACATGTCCACAACATTACCACACCAATCGGATTCGATCGTATATTATCGTAAATTCATACAAAGAAAAAAGAAGGAAATACTACGTGCATAAGTTCAGATTGAAGTCAATGTTATGACATTAAAATTTACCTTTGCAGGCTTATATACCAAGGTTTTCGGACCAGGAAAACATGTCTGCACTATTACCACTTCACTCGGTTTCGATCGTATATTATCGTAAATCGATACAAACAAAAAACAAGGAAATACAATGTGCGTAAGCTGCAGTTTGAAGTCAAAGATAGGACACTCAAATCTACCTTTACTGGCTTACGATCGAAGGTTTTAAGACCAGGGGGACATGTCCGCACCATAAACACACCAGTTGGTTTCTATAGTATATTATCATAAATCAACAGAAAGAAAAAAGAAGGAAATACTCCGTGCGTAAGTTGCAGATAACAGTCAATGTTATGACATTCAAATCTACCTTTACAGGCTTATGTACCAAGGTTTTACGACCAAGGGGACATGTCTGCAGCATTACCACAGCAATTGGTTTGGATGGTATATTGTCGTAAATACAAAGAAAAAAGAAGGAAATACTACGTGCGTAGACTGCAGATTGAAATCTATGTTATTACATTAAAATCTACCTTTGCAGGCTTATGTACCAAGGTTTTCAAACCAGGAGAACATGTCTGCACTACTACCACATCACTCGGTTTCAATCGTATATTATCATAAATCAATAGAAAGAAAAAAGAAGGAAATACTACCTGCATAAGCTGCAGATTAAAGTTATGACATTCAAATCTACCTTTACCGGCTTATGTAGCAAGGTTTTAGGACCAGACAAATATGTTCGCACCATTACCACACCAATCAGTTTCGATCGTATATTATCGTAAATCAATATTAAGAAAAAAGAAGGAAATACTACGTGCGTAAGCTGCAGATTTAAGTCAAAGGTATGACATTCAAAACTTCCTTTACCGGCTTACATACCAAGGCTTTGGTACCCCTTTCTCCCTCTCTCTCTCTCTCTCTCTCTCTCTCTCTCTCTCTCTCTCTCTCTCTCTCTCTCTCTCTCTCTCTCTCTCTCTCTCTCTCTCATCCAGTGTATAGTATTACTGAAGGGTACTGTGTCCATAGAAAAGCACGACCCTTTCCGCAAAATGAAATAAAAAGTCAAGAAAAAAATGAAAACACTTCAATACAACCAACCTTAAACGCGTGGAAAATCCGTACACAAAAAGCAGCCCCAGTAAACATGACTTATATGGTAAGGTGTAAGAAATACATGTTTATAATATCGCCGGTGTCTTGTATCTACATCTCTGTCTAAACAAACAGCGTACACATTTGAAAGGTAGGATGCTTGTAGCAACCTGACATACGATAGACAATTATCACTTATGGTGCATGTGCACCCTAATTTTTTGCTCTTTTGTGCCACTATGCATCTAATTTCTATCTTGTTTTTAGGAAGAATAAGTGTACTCTTTTGTTTAGAGTATCGTTATTGACACCAGGCAAAAATAATGACCTTTTCGAAAGTATTGTAATTAGCTATAAATTTAGTAGACAACAAATGAGTGAGCTTTCAGAAGTAATGACAAACCCATCATTCACGTTCTTATTACCAATATATATATATATATATATATATATATATATATATATATATATATATATATATGCATGCATGCATGCATACATACATGCATACATATACATTCATACATACAAACATACATACATACATTCATGCACGCATACATATATGCATGCATGCATCCATCCATCCGTCCATGCATGCATGCATGCATGCATGCATGCATACATACATACATACATACATAAATTCATACATACATACATACATACATACATACATACATACATACATACATATGGTCTGGGTGTGAACCCAGACACTCTATTTTTCAAAGAGTCCTTTTTTCCCTTCTTTCTTTCTTTATATGTCTGGGTACGAACCCAGATATTTTGTTTTCCCAAGAAGGCTTTCTTTCTTACCTTCCTTCCTCTGTGTGTGTGTGTCTCTCTCTCTGTCTCTCTCTCTCTCTCTGTCTCTCTCTCTGTCTCTCTCTCTCTCTATCTCTCTCTCTCTCTCTATCTCTCTCTCTCTCTTTCTTCTTTACGAGCAAACTTGTACGGATTTTTTTCTCAGACACTATTATTCCGAAACCACCAAGCTTACCATGGTGACTGAACTGCCAGTGAAATTAAGCATATCGTTTGGAATAGTCATGATGTTTAAAACTATGCAAATTGGGGACAATTAAAAATTTTAAAAACACCATATGCATATCTTCCAAACTATTGGAGATAGACACGAAATTTGAATGAGCATATGTAAGTTTGTGACACCTTTTAATACAATGGACAGCAAATGAAAGTTGTAAAATTTTAAATTATGCAGATATGGGACATTGAAAAATTTAAAAGTTGAATATCTCTAAAACTATTATACATGGAGTTGCCATTCCAACTTCAGTTTGTAGGTTTGTGGTAAAGCAGCATTCAATGAACCATGAAGCAAAGTTGTAGGATTTTGATTTATGCAAATTAGGTAAATATGTAAAATTTAATCTTGAATTGCTTCAAGCCTAATATATATAGAGAGATGACATTCCAACTTTAATTGATGGGTTCGTGACATAGCCACATCCAATGGACCATGATCCGAAATTGTACAATGTTAATTCATGCAATTAAGATGAAGCACAAAATTTGAAATCTTGGTTAACTTCAAAACTTTTATACATGGAGGTGACATCCCAACTTCAACTTGTAGGACCATAATTTACCATGAACCAAAGTTGTAGCTTTTAATTTATACAAATTAGCCTAATACATAAAAATAAAATCTTAAGTAGTTTCAAAACTATCACAGAGAGTGGTGTCATTCAAACTTCAGTTTATAAGTTTGCGACATGACCACATCCAATAAACCAAAAGATGTAGCATTTTAATTTATGCAAATAAGGTTAATACATAAAATAAAGATTGAACAATGACAAGGAGTAGCATTTGAAACTGTTCTCATTTTGAAGGCACCCAGATAGATTTGCTGTGCAGCAAATCTTCTTTTGTAGTCTAGTTATGTCTTGGTGCCAACCCAGACATATTGTTTTTCCTCGGATTCTTTTCTTCTTTCTTTCTTTCTTTCTTTCTTTCTTTCTTTCTTTCTTTCTTTCTTTCTTTCTTTCTTTCTTTCTTTCTTTCTTTCTTTCTTTCTTTCCCTGGATACTCAAATTTATCCAGACTTTTTCTCAGACACTATTATTCTGAAAACCACCAACCCTACCATGGTGACTGACCCACCAGTGAAATTGTGCATAACGTTTGAAATAGTCATGGGGTTTGAAAATTATGCTAATCAGGAGCAATTAAAATTTTAAAAGCTCCGTATCTTCCAAACTATTGCAGATAAAACAAAATTCAAATGAGCATGTATAGGGTTGTGACATCTGTCAATATGATGGACAGTAAATGAAGGTTGTGTAATTTTAAATCATGTAAATTAGGGCATTGAAAAATTTCTAAGTAGAATATCTTCAAAACTATTAAAGATAGAGGTGCGATTCCTACTTCAACTTAAAGGTTTGTGACAAAGCTACATCCAATAAACCATGAACCAAAGCTGTAGGATATTAATTTATGTAACATAGGTGAATATGCAAAATTTAAATCTTGGAAAGCTTCAAAACTATTTTAGATAGAAGCGTTATGCCAATTCAACTTATAGGTTTCTGATACAGCCACATTCAATGTACCTTGAACCAAAGATTTCAATGTATTCTAATAAGGTGAATATGGTAAATTTAAATCTTGCATAGCTTCAAAGCTTTTATTGATAAAGGTGTCACATCATCTTCAATTTGTAGGTTTGTGACATAGCCGCATCCAATGGACAAAAATTGTAAGATTGTAATATATGTAAATCAGGTGAATACAGAAAATTTACATCTTAATTAACTTCAAATTTATTATACATAGAAGTGCCATTCCAACTTCAGTTTGCACGTTTGTGACATAGCCGCATCTAATAAACCATGAACCAGAGTTGTAGAATTTCAGTCTAAGCAAATTTGTTGAAAATGCACAATGTTAATGTTTAATAGCTTCAAAAATGTTATAGATATAGGTGTCATTTCAATTTTACTTCATAGGTTTATGACAAAGGTGCATCAAATGAAGCATGAACCAAAGTTCTAGGATTTTAATTTATGCAAATAAGACGAATACACAAAATCTAACTCTTGAATAACTTCAAAACTATCACCCATACAGATATCTTTCCAACTGCAATTTTTAGGTTTGTGACATAGCCACATCCAATGAACCATGTACTAAAACTGCAGGCTTATAATTTACGCAAATTAGACAAAGACAAAAAGTTAAGATATTGAATGGCTTCAAAAGTATTATAGGCACTGGTATCATTCAAACTTCAGTATTTGTGTTTGTGACATGGCCACATCCAATGAACCAAGAACCAAAGTTTTAGCGTTTTTAATTACGTAAATTAAGCTAATACACAAAATTTAGATTATGTTGAACAATGGCAAAGTGCAGCATTTCAAACTGTTCTCATTTTGCAGGCACCCAGATAGATTTGATGTGAAGCAAATATACTTTTTATGTCTGGATGCCAACCCAGACATATTGTTTTTCTTCGGGTTCTTTATTTCTTTCTTTCTTTCTTTCCATGGCACTTAAATTTGTCTGGAGTTTTCTTCGGCCATTATTATTCCGGAAACCACTAATCTTGCTATGGGGACTGACGTACCAATGAAATTGTGCATATCGTTTGAAATAGGCATGATATATATAATTATGCAAATGAGGGGCGATAAAAACTTTAAAAGCGCCATACCTTCCATAGCGTTGCAAAATTTCAATGTGCATGTATAGGTTTGTGACACCTGCCAATACAATGGACAGTAAATGAAAGTTTTCAAATTTCAAATTATGGTAATTAGGGACATTTAAAAAAAATAAGTTGAATATCTCCAAAACTGTTATATATAGAGCTGCCATTCTAACTTCAATATATATAGGCTTGTGGCAAAGCCGCATCCAATGAACCATGAACCAAAGTCGTAGGATTCGAATTTTTGCAAATTAGGTTAATATGCAAAATTTAAATATAGAATAACTTAAAACTATTACAGATAGAGGTGTCACTCCGACTTCAATTTAAAGGTTTCTAACATAGCCGCATCCAATGAACTATCAACAAAGATGTACAATTTTAAATCTTTGCCATATAAAGTGAATGCACGAAATTTAAATCTTTTTGAATAATTTCCAAACTACTATAAATAGAGGTGCCCTCCGAAATTCAATTTAAAGGTTTGTAACATAGACACATCCAACAAGGGCCCATGGGCCTAATGTGTCTGCTGGCACAATGGCTTTATTGCACCTATTCATTTCAAAGTTGTGAGTCCTCAAATGGCTTCTGAACATATAAAGCTTATATACATTTAATGTATAAAAAATCCACCAGAGGGCACTTCGCTCCACATGTAATCATAGCCTATGTTAAGTAACCTCAAATCTATTATGCACAGAGGTCACATTGCTACTTAAATGTGTATGCATGTGACATAACCACATCCAATGAACCATTCGCCAAAGTTGTATCCTTTTATTTATGAAAATTATGCACATACACAAACTTACTGTTGATAGTGGTGTTATTCAAACTTTAGTTAATAAGTTTGTGATATAGCCATATAATATAATAAACCAAGAACCAAAGTTGTAGCATTTAAATTTAGACACAAATTAGGCCAATACACACATTAAGATAATGCTGAACAACATTTTGCAAAGTGTAGCATTTCCAACTGTTCTCATTTTGAAGGTACCCAGACAGATTTGCTGTGCAGCAAATATTCTTTTGTAGTCTACTTATGTCTGGGTGCAAACACAAACATACTGTTTTCTCAAAAGTCTTTCTTTCTTCTTCTTCTTCTTTCTCCCACATCATTTTTCCCGGAATTTTTCTCACACACCGTGTAAGCTATCATAATGTTTAATTGGCATGGTAACAGAGCTGGTAGTGATGTTGAATCTCGGATTTTGAATAATTGACATGTGTAAAATTATGCAAATTAGGGCCTTCCTAAATCTTAAAAGCTCTTTATCATCAAAATTATTGCACATAGACACAAAATTTTAATGGACACATATAGGTGTTTGACACCTGCCAATATGATGGACAGTAAATGAAAGTTGTAGAATTTCAACTTATGCTAATAATGGCATTGAAAAATTAAAAAGTTGAATATCTCCAAAAGTATGATAGATAGAGATACCATTCTAACTTCAATTTATGGGTTTGGGACATAGCCGCAACCAATGAATTATGAACAAAAGTTATAGTATTTTGATTTATGCAAATTAGGTGAACATGCAAAATTTAAATCTTGAATAGCTTTAAAACTATTGTATTGATGCTTAGGAGGCAAGAATGGCACCTCTATCGATAATAATTTGGAAGCTATTCAAGATTTTGATTGTGCATATTTACCTAATCTGCATAAACTAAAAGCCTAAAACGTTGGTTCATGGTTCTTTGAATGCAGTTTTGCTAAATGCCTATAAATTGAAATTGGAGTGGTACCTCTTTCTATAATACTTTTGAAGCTATTCAATATTTTAATTCGGTGTATTCACCTAACTTAGATAAATCAAAATTCTACAACTTTGGCTCATGGTTCATTGGATACACCTATTTCACAAACCTATAAATTAAAGTTGCAATGGCATCTCTATCTATAATGATTTTGTTATTAAAAAAGATTTAAATTTGCGTATTCACTTATTATGTGCATAAATCAAAATTGTGCAACTTTGGCTCATGGTTCAATATTTACATTCGGTCCAAAGTTTAACTAACATTGGAGAGAAAGGATTTTTCCTTCCTATCATCATCTCAGGAACACAAGGCCATGAACACCAGCGGCGACTCACATTGTGCACTGATATATCCATAGATGCGGCACTACTTTTATCAACATGACATGACCCCAGAAGAACATAATGATAAATTACGAGATTAACATGATTTTACACTTAAAAATTACCACATTTACACGTTGGAACTCCCTGCCTAAGCGTTGAATAAAATGTTTCTTTCCAAAAACTATATTTTATGTCTTTGATTGCCGTTGGACGTCATCATTTGTTATTGTTGCTCTGTCTAACATGTTTACTCCTACTACAACAAAGTTGCTGTGAGTGAATTTAATAAGATATAACAGTTTTTTTTTGGGGGGGGGGGTGCATTGATATCGTTTAGATAAATGTAAATATACAGTATTAAACGAGGAGCGCCCACATAAGAAAGCAATAGCGAGTCTGGGGGATGCTTAGGAGGCAAGTGCCATTCCAGCTTCGGTTTAAATGTTTGTGACATACCTGCATCTAATGAACTAAAACGGTAAAATATTTATTCATGCAAATTAGGCAAATACGCAAAATTAAAATCTTGAATAGCGTCAAAGCTACAATATATAGTGGTGTCATTCAAACTTCACTTTGTAAGTTTGTGGCATGGCCATAACCAATGAACCAAGTACTAAAATTGTAGCATTTTAATTTATGGAAATTAGGCTAATACACAAAATTTAGACTAAGTTGAACAATGGCAAAATGTTGCATTTCTAACTGTTCTCATTTGAAGGCACCCAAACATATTTGCTGTGTTGCAAATCTTACTTTCTAGTTATATTATTTTCCATTTGTTTTTGTGACGTTGCCTCCTTAGCAGACTTTCTCTGGTCCGCCGCCAGGGGGCCAACAGTCTTTCGCGCTCCACAAAGTCTGTTTACCAGGTAAAATTTTACGCGGCTCAAGCGAAATATTAAACCAAAACGAAAACGACGGCATGATATGGAAAAGAGTGCTAATTATTTTACGGCTTTAAATGAGTATAGGCTGGAAAATACAGATGTGACAAGGAGCAACATGGCGGGCGGTAGAAAAGTGTAGGACTTCGCAGGCGTCGCTTTTTGCAGGATGAAACTGAAACTGACAGGCTGCGGTCGCTACGTTTTGAAAATGTCAAGTTATGCTGAAAGATGATTAGAGGTAAATCCTCGAATACCGAGACAAATATGAAAGCACAAAAATTTGCATAATTTTTCAACAAGGTAAATAGTCCAGATGGCGTTTTTCATACCCCTGATGGGGACATTGTGGATATTTTAGATACAGAGCTGTTTTAGATAACGATATGCAAATTATGTTTAATGCATTAAATAATGGAATAAGTCTTGAGGAAGTAAAATATGAAATTAAACAAACCATGGTCAATCTTTAGGTCAAGATATATTATTGAATGAGTTTTTCATCAGTGGTGCATGGGTTCTCTCGCGCTACTTACTGCTATTGTTTAAAACAATTTTTAGTAGTTTCCAGATATGTGGACCACTGGTATTTTTGTTGCCTACACATAAGAAGGGGAGTGTTAATTTCGTCGATCATTACAGAGGAATTACTTTATTAAGTTTACATAGTAAGATTTTTGCACGTATTTTGAATAATCGCCTGATGTGGTTGGCTGAGTCACATCAGATTTATTTTGGTCATGAAGCACAAGGCGGATTTCGATCTGCATGTGGCACTACAGATAATATTTTCACGTTACAAAGTATAATTTCCTCTTTTGTAAATGGTAAGAAAAAGTTTTTTTTGTTTTGTTTTTGTGCATTTGTAGATTTCCAATAAGCTTTTGATTATGTGGTCGACATGTTTTGTTGTATTAGTTGATAAATTTAGGAGTTAAACGGAAAATGATTGATATATTACGTAGTATGTATTCTTCTGTAAAATAATAAGTAAAATATGAAAATTAATGTTCAGAGGCATTTGAATGTTTATTGGGTGTGAGACAAGAGGGAGGTCTTTTTCCGTTTTTTATTCTTCATGTACGTAAATAATATGGAATCCTTACAAAGAGAGAAACAGTCAGTGTGGAATTACTATAGGTCTGCTAGAATTGTTTATATTATTGTATGCAGATTGTGCTATATTACTTTCCGAGACAAGAGAGGGGTGGTCTCGATAATTTAAAGGATTATTGTAATAAATGGAAAATGATTACAAATGTAGAAAAACAAAGGATAAGGTATATAGAAAAGGGGGAAAGTTGTCACGTCATGATAAATGGTTTAATGGGAAGAAAGAGATTGAAATTGCTTCAAGATTTAGATATTTAGGATTGACTAGTAGTTTCACGGAAACTCGGAAAATTCTCGTTAATTAAGCGAGAAAAGCCATTTTAGTTTGCATGAAAATCTATACTCTTATGTGAATGTAGAACCAAATATTTGGCTAGACATGTTTGATAAAATGATTTTGCCAATTTTAAATTATGGATGTGAAATTTGGGGATTCCATGCGCGTAATGATATAGAAAATGTTCACTTGAATTTTTGTAAGAATGCATTATCAGTTCGTCAAAATGTAGTTACTGAAATGATGTCAGGTAATTTGGGGGCGTCATCCACTTTATGCTACTAGATATTGCCAAATAATTAAATTTTGGCTCAAAATTCTTAGGCCTTATAATTCAAAGCTGATTAAGTCGCTATGTAATTGTCTATTTCAAGAATATTTAGATGATGACTCTTTAAAGAATTGGATGACACAATTGAAAGACTTGTTGTGTATAACTTGGTTTGGCCATGGTTGGTTTGAGCAAGATGCAGCAAATGAGCAAGAGTTTCTACATAATTTTACACTTCGGCTGGAAGATATGTGTATACAGGAGTGGAATACTAAATTGACTGAGAACAGTAAAGCTCCAAGTTAGCGTTTATTTTTAATGATTTAAGATTTCAAATGTAATTGCAGGAAGTTAAGATATCAAAGTATAGAATTGCATTGGCTCAATTACGTATGAGTTCTCATAATTTGTGTATTGAGACGGAGGGGGGGGGGGGAAGGTTAGGCCTACTCCCATTACTTAACATTAAGGGTAGGCCCCGCGGGAAAGACCCCGATTTTTGACCACTTGTCGCTCTCAAAGAACCCCTTTTTCAAACCATCGATCCTAAAAGCCCCATGTTTTTAAAATTATCGCTCCCAAAGACCCCCATAAAATGTACTCGAGCTCAATTATGGCTCTTTTTCCCTTATGGGATGTGCACTTCTACCCTTGGACTTTGTCAATACCAGTTCCCCCCGGGATTGAGACTGGGAGATGGGAAAACCCTCCCGCTGCTCTTGTGGATCGTAAGTGTCTTTTTTGTAACGAGTTAGAAGAGGAATATCATCTGGTTTTAGAATGTCCCATGTATGAGACTTTAAGAAGAAATTTATTTATTTATTTATATCGTTGGTGTATCGATGAGTGTGGACCTTTACTTAAACGTTAATACTTATGTACATGCTTGTATGTTTTGCACACGGGTCGGGAGGCCTATTGTTGAATAAAACAATTGTACCCAATAATGGCAGTAAATCTTAATGTTAGAACATTTTTGTGTTGTTTCAATTTCCCTATACTTTCATTATCGCCCTTCATTAAATACAATTAGGCAAGAAAAAATACACCTTTACCCGGTTCAAAAGTATATTCTCTGTGACTCTCTCACCGCTAAGCTTTACACTCAGTCTACAACTTTCCTTGGCGCGCTTTGGCCGCAACTTACACAAAGCGCGCCGAAGAAAGCTGCCGACCTGGACAATTCATATTAGTTTTCATAAGTACACTCTGGGAGTGAATTCAAAAGCCTATAATATTGCTGCACTGAGTATGCTCGGAGCATATCCATATTCGTTAAAAATAGTGAAAAGTGTTTGTAAGAACTGGCACCGCATAAGAAATTCTGATTCACGTGAAATTTTATACGATGCTTACAAATGTAATGTTGAATTGCTGGCATCGAATAACTCGACCTGGTTGAACAATTTCAAAACTACAATGTTGCTAATTAGCTGTATGATATTTGGAACAATGGCGGTGATGAATACGTGGAACTTTCACACAGTTTAATAGAGAAATCATTAAAAAAGAAATTTATACTTCAATGGCAGAGTGACTTCCTTAAACAAGCCTATCCAGATAAAAAGTTGAGAACCTATTCGAAATTTAAATCAGATTTCAAAATAGAAAAGTACCTAATTGTATTAAAGAATTTGAATGAAAGGAAAAACTTGACCAAATTACGAATAAGCGCACATAATTTGAACATTGAAAAAGGTAGACATAGAAGGCCAGTTAAAGCTCCCATTGATAAGAGAATTTGTGATTCGTGTTTAGAAGTCTAAGATGAAATTCATTACGTCGTAAATTGCTAAAAGTTTAGAGAAGCCAGAAATAGATTATTTGATATTCTGAGTAAATTTATCGTAGATTTGGACCATTTATCGCCCGAAAACAAACTCATGAAACTTACGAAATGTGACAAAATTGAAATTATATGGCAGTTTACAAAATTTATCTCGGAAACAGTGAAAATTAGGGGTACACTATAGTACTCTTAAGTGATTTAAAACCTACAATACTTTAAGGGTTTTTTTTTGGGGGGGGGGAGCTGCCCCTAAGGCATACGTATCATACGTGTTGTAATGTACTGTGTTGTATTGTACTGTTGTGGTATAGTGTATTGTATAGTGTATTGTATAGTGTACTGAATTACAGATTACCATTTATTGTATTTTTGGTGCAGTAATAAAGTCATTAATTCATTCATATGTTCTCTTCAAGTACGGACATTCTGCTATAGCTTTTTCAGTGAGATATCCTTTAACGAGAAATATGAATCTCTCATTATTATAACATTTCAGGATCGATAGACTTATGTAACGCCTGGAGGCAACACAGTTAATGATTATAAGGATATGCCACTTTTTTTTTTTACCCCAACGTGTATCGAAAGCACAAAGTGACAATTTCTGCCTGTTGTAATTATCAATGACCTGTTTCTTCCTCTTTTACTAACTTTAGGCTAGCAGTGTCCCCATCGGGCAGACAGTGTCCCCATCGGGCAGACAGCGTCTGGCCGGCAATCACTGTCGAAAACTTCACTTTCCGCCCCACCAGCTATTCCACCTAGAACTGCAGAGGCCAATGATGTCTAACATAATGTACGTGCACATACTCTCTACCGGCTTGGGACCTCGAGCTCTGTCAGTTTTTGGATATCACCCAGTGCTGTAATCCTTCTTTGCTCCTCGTCCAAAAAAAAAAAAAAAAAATCTTCCACTTGTGCCTTATTGTTCCTTCTTTCAAGTGGTACTCTTTCGTTTCTCCGATGGCACTGAACCGGCTCAACCCATTTTTCATGTCTGTGCTGTTTTTGCTCGTTTTCTTTATTTCTTTAGTCCGATTCTTTTTCTTTACATGTAATTTTGCCCAACAATTTTCTCGGACACAAGTACATACAGAAGCTCTAAACTTGGTGTGATTATAGACCCATACATAAAGCCGCGCCTATTTACAAAGACAGTTGAGTTCTTAAATTATACAACTTCGGGGCATTTGAAATTTTAAATATTTAATAACTTGAAAACTATTACAGGTAGAGATGCCATTCCAATTTATAGGTAAATGCTGTAGGCGCATTCAATGAGCCATTAATAAAATTTTAGAATATCAATTTATGCTTATTTGGGGCACTTGAAAAGCTTTAATACTGAGTATCTTCAAAACTATTGTAGTTACAGAGATGCCATTCAAATTTCTATATATATAGAGGTTTGTGCTGTTGCTGCAGCCAAAGAATCACAAGCAAACTTTTAGTTTTTTTGTTTATGCTAATCAGGGGTACTTTCAAAGTTTACATGTTGAATATCTTCAAAACTGTTATAGATAGAGACGCCATTCAAACTTCAATTTATAGGAGTTTGCTGTAGGCGCATGCAATGAACCATAAACGAAAGTTGCAGCATTTAAATTGATGCAAATTTTGGAGGCACACAGACGGATTTACATTGTAGGAAACCTTCTTTCTATTTTTTACTGCCGTTTTTTTTTTTTTTTGCTTGAAGGTTACCGACCTTCCAAGCTTACTCTTATGCAGTTGTTTGCTTTGTACACCATGGTGATGTTTTGTTTCCTCTTGGCAGACCCTGACATAATGATGGCACGCGCATAAGCGTGACAAAGGATACTTTAATACTAAAAAAGCCTACCATCCGCTGGGGTCAATCGCGCAATAACATGACATAGAACACTTGACTTCACCTGCCAGATAAGAGTTGACCCCTGTTCAAGGGGACAGAATCACGCAAGTGCATACAGGCCTACGCCGCAGGTAACATCGCATTGGTGCAACTCGGGTAACATGAACAACTACGCCGCAGGTAACACCGCATTGGTGCAACTCGGCTAACATGAACAACTACGAACGACGTCTGGGCTCCGGAGTAAGGGGTTTACGACCGCCTAACTTGTGACTCACTGGTGCATCCGGGCCCTGGGTTGCAATAGTCAACATGCATGTGGAAAATTATTTAAATTAGAGCATTTCGAAATTTTAAATGCTTAATACATTGTACCTTCAAAATTCTTAAAGGTAGAGGTACCATTCCAACTTTAATTCATCGGCTTGCGCTGTAGGCGCATCCAATGGACCACAAACAAAAGTTTAATTTATGCAATTTAGGCGCACTTTGAAAATTTACATGAGGACATGAGATAGAAATGTTCGTCATTCTTTAAATTGTTAGGTTTATGCTAGAGTAGCATCCAATTAAGCTGTGAAAGCACAGATATGCCTTCGGAGAAAAATGTTTTACTTTTAAATTTGGTCCACACGTATGGTTGCAGTACCAGCATATTCTGCAGGTACCCTTAGATAATTGCTTTGCTCTAACAAATTGGCTAAAGGGACAGATAGTTCGTCCATATGGTTGGAACAGGACACAGGTGCTCGGGACGCACAGTCAGTCAATCGTTCGCGCTAATCAGATGGGGGAGGGTGGGCACGTTGTTAGACAGAGCAGCTCTGTCTGACAACGTAGTGATTCCAGCTCCGTCTGACGACATAGTGGATCTAGGCACACCTCCCCCATCTTATTGGCACGAACGTTTGACTGATTGCAGAGATGAATATTTACTTCATTGCAGATAAGGCCCTATGTGAGCCATCGCACGTACAAATGTGCCAGGTTAACCCTCTCTGTCAATTTGCATCCATTTTTGACCATGTTGCACTCAACTTGTAGGTATTGCAATACTGCACATTTTTGTAATTTACATGTAACCTCTAAATGTCAAAGGTCAAGGTTATTTGGCTCTTTGAAAATTTTATCTAGCCATTACTTAGTAAATTTTCATCCAATGTTAGGTATGTCGGGCTCAAATTGTAGGTATTGCATCACTGCACATTTTTGTCATTTACATGTAACCTCTTAAGGTCAAAGGACAAGGTCATTTAGAACTTTGGAATCTTCATGTAGCCATATTTACAACTTTTGAAGGCACACAGATTTGTTTGAAGCAAATCTTCTTTTCTAGTTTCTTAGCTCCTTTTCATTCGAAAGCTTAAACACAGACCATCGGATATCGTATTGAGGTGACCCTTTTGAGTGCAATTATGATCACATACTGACTGGCATGATGCTTCTGTACTTTACACGTGTGACCTATTTGCTTCTTGACTGAGGTCACCCTTTTTTGCACATATAATCACATTCACACACAAGTACAATTGGTACCAATTGGCCTTCGGACTATCGTGCCCTCACCTGTAACAAGTGCCAGAGGAGTTAGTCGCCAGGGTGCATGCAATGTACTGTATTGTATTCTTTGCTATTTTTGGTGTTTTGTTAATTATGTCTGTGTGGCAACAAATACATTGTTTTTGCTAGGAATTCTTTATTTCTTTCTTTTTGTCTTTCTTCTTCTTCTTCTTCTTCTTCTTCTTCTTCTTCTTCTTCTTCTTCTTCTTCTTCTTCTTCTTCTTCTTCTTCTTCTTTCTTTCTTTCTTTCTTTCTCTTTCTTTCTTTCTTTCTGTTTTTCCAGGCAAATTTGTCCAACATTTCATTTGAAAAGTATACGTAGAAACTCCAAACGTGGCTTGATTATGCTTCCATAAATGAAGTCTTGAGTTTTTGTAAAGAGGTTCAATGGTTTTGAAAATTATGCAAATTAAGGCCATTTGGAAAATTTAAATCTTGATAATCTCCAAAACTATTATAAGTACAGGTAGCCAATCCAACTTCGATTAATATGTTTGTAACACTTACAATTTTTTAAAAATTTACATGTGACCTCCAAAGATTAAAGATCAAGATCATTTGGACCTTCGAAATTTTCATCCAGTCATAACTCTGTCAATTTTCATCCAATTTTAACCATATTGGACACAAGTTGTGGGTATTGCAACACTGCATATTTTTGTAATTTACATGTGACCTCTAAAAGTCAAAGACCAAGGTCATTTGGACCTTTGAAATTTTCATGTAGCCGTAACTCGGCAAATTTTGATCATGATGGGCTCAAATTGTAGCTACTCTAACACTGCACATTTTTGTAATATACATGTGACCTCTAAGGGTCAAACGTCAAGGTTATTTGAACCTTTGAAATTTTCATGTAGCCATAACTCAGTCAATCGTCATCCAGTTACGATCATGATGGGCTCAAATTGTAGCTATTGTAGCACTGCTCAATTTTGTACTGTATATGTGACATCTAAATGTCAAAGGTCAACGTCATTTGGACTTTTGAAAGTTTCATCCAATAATAACTTGGTCAATTTTCGCCTGATTTGATTCATATTGTGCTTAAGTTGTAGGTATTGTAACACTGTTTACTTTTGTAATTTACATGTGACCTCTAAGGGTCGAAGGTCAAAGTCTTTTGGACTTTGAAATTTTCATCCAGTCATATTCTTAAGGGAATGTGAAGTACGAAATATGGTGGCACAAAAGTGCCAACTAAAATATTTTTCTCTCGCCGTAAAAATGCGAAGGCGAAAACAAGAAAATAAGAAAACAGAACAGCGAAAACAAGAAAACACGAAGGCGAAAACGCTAAAATATAAAACACGAAGGCGAAAATGCGAAAACACAACAGCGAAAACACGACAGAAAATATGTCGTGTTTTCGCACTCGCATTTTCGTGTTTTCGTGTTAGCGTTTTCTCGTTTTCTTGTTTTACTGTTTTCTTCCTTGGTCGAAAACAAGAAAACACGACAGCGAAAACACTAAAATATAAAACACGAAGGCGAAAATGCGAAAACACAACTGCGAAAATACGACAGAAATTATGTCGTGTTTTCGCACTCGCATTGTCGTGTTTTCGCATTAGCGTTTTCTTGTTTTCTTATTTTCGCAATATCGTGCCTTCGTTTGTTTCACTTCCGTTTAACACCTTCCCATATGTTAGCTAACGGAATTAATCTGCTGAATATTTTAACTTTTTTTGGTTTATACTTGTATTTTACAAATGAATTCAAAGGAAATGTGTGGACGCACCATGAAATAACCCCGCTTGATTGGTGCCCCTGTTGTAACGGGGTAGTTTTCCAAATTCATTGTTCTTGTTGTTATTATTATATCTCGTTGTTGTTGTTGTTGTTGTTGTTGTTGTGATTGTTATTATCTTTATTACTGTTATTATTATTATTATTATTATTATTATTATTATTATTATTATTATTATTATTATTATTATTATTATTATTATTATTATTATATCTTGCTAGTACTAAACTGAACTGCTTAGCGGAGGGTCATGATACCAAGATCGAGCAAACAGGTAAAACTGGTATTCGAAAGAACATTTTAATACATGTTGCATTAATGATAATATTTACGGTAAATATTAGACTTTGATCCTTGAACTAAACTCTGTACACAAGCCAACAAGCATGTAAGTAAACAAACAAATAAACTTAAAGCCAGTCATGTCTGAGGAAATTGATGCTGATTCATGGAAATCCTGGTGACAAAATTATCAGCGCCAAGGACCAAGAGGACAAGTCCTTCACAGGTAGTGTTCGTGTGGAAAAATAATCGTTCGGTGAAATAATGGGCCTTTAATACAGTGTTTTGACCTAAAAGTTACAATATCAACCCCCCCCCAACATGTCATGTCATACAAAAAAAAAAAAAAAAAAAACCAACAAAAAAAAAACAAAAACAAAAAAACAAAAACAAAAAAAAAAAAACAAAACAAAAAAAAACCCAAACAAAAAAAGTTCCTAGATAATATTTTTTATCTTTCAAAAGACCATTATTTAAAGCAGATCGACCAATTAGCTTTTAATCAACGCTGTCTACAAAATTGACTGATAAACAAAAAATCATTTCTGAGAAATTTGCGTTGAAAAATTGAGGCCCTTATCGCCCACATTGTTGCCCGGAATGACAATATCGCTCTCCAACCGTGGTCACTTTTGGTTGCAATTTTTCGAAGGCCTGTCAATGGACAAATATGATATATAGATTCCAACATACAATAGTATTTATTGGCCTAGAAAGCAGCTATTTACCCGAACGACATCAAGGGCAGCCATAAATGCAAGCATGTCACTATGGTTTCACACGCGACGGCGGCAGCTTTCAAAGGGGACTCGAAAGCGGATCAGTCACGTTACCCGAAAAGAGCAACATATCTTTGTTAATGATGCTTGTGATCACACCGGCAAAAAACAAAAAAACCAAAAACCATGATCCGGGACGAAAACAGAAAATGAAGCAAGCGGATAGCAATGTGCATGAAAAAAAAAAAAGTTGACGACCAAGCATACAGTACGTGGGGGAGAGGGCGCTAGGGTTTGATTTTTCTCTTTATTCTTATAAAATTTATAATTGCCATTCCAGACAAGTTGGACCTAGAGTTTGATGCCATTCTCTCCATCCCTCTCAAATCTTTCTCTGAAAATGACAAGTTAACTGCTGCTTTGCTCGAGGCTGACGACAGTATGTCTTGCTTTTGGCATTTTTTATTTTGTGAAAATAAGTTGTAAGATTGCTGGACAGAGAGAGACAGCGAGAGAGACAGACAGACAGACAGACAGACAGACAGACAGAAAGAGAGTACCATGGTCGCTATATACATGTATATGGCAGTCCCAGCCCTGTTCTATTTGTTTAAAAATATGTATATTTCCATTTTTTTCATGTTATTCCACGTACAGTCAGACATGTTTGTTACTTTCTATGTAAACAAAGAGAAGAATTTGAACTAGGAAAGATGATTTGCTGCATAGCAAATCAGTGTGTGGGTATAGCTTTGAAGAAGTTCAAGATTGAAAATTTCGAATACTGCTAATTAGCATAATTTAGATTGCTACAACTTTTATTTTAAATTCATTATGTGCGCAATGGTCAACAACCCCTTAGTAGAAGTTGGAATGACATCTCTATCTATAATAGTTTTGAAGATATTCAAGTTTAAAAATTTGAAATGCTGCTAATTAGCATAATTTGAATTGCTACAACTTTTGCTTTAGATTCATTACATGCGAAATGGTCAGTAACCCCCTAGTAGAAGTTAAAACGACGTCTCTATCTATAATAGTTTTGAAGATATTCAAGTTTTAAAATTTCAAATGCTGTTAATTAGCATAGTTTAAATTGCTACAACGTTTGTTCTAAATTCATTAGATGCGCAATGGTCAATAACCCCCAAGTGGAAGTTCGAATCACATCTCTATCTATTATACTTTTGAAGATATATAAGATTTAAAATTTCAAATGCCCCTAATTTGCATAATTTTTAACATCTTCATTCCTTTGTATAAAACGGTCAAACTCCTTGTATGGAGGTACAATCATGCCATGTTTGGAGTTTCTATGTATAATAGTATTTGAGAAAAGTGTCGGACAAATTTGCTGGTAAAGAAGAAAGAAGAAAGAAAGAAAGAAAGAAAGAAAGAAAGAAAGAAAGAAAGAAAGAAAGAAAAAAAAGAAAGAAAGAAAGAAAGAAATTCAGGAAAAACAAAAAAGTGTGTGTTGACACACACACTTTAATAAAGAACTCGAGGAAAAACAGAAAAGTGTGTGTTGACACACACACTTTAACAAAGAATTTCAGGAAAAACAAAAAAGTGTGTGTTGACACACACTCTTTAATTAGCCTCCGACTTCTTTTTAAATCCTCTTTTTATCCCCCGCCTCCTTTAGAGAAATAAACCATATCAAAAACAGACGGAGAGAAAGAGAGATGTCATTTTGTATGCACGTTCCATGCTGCATACACTATACCAGATGAGGGGTCCAGATGGGCGGTCTTCATAGATCATGATCATGACGAGGTGACGGCTGAGACAAGTGTCCTGTTAATGATAAACAAACATCAATCCCAGCATATACTAGAATTTTAAAAAGTGAAAACACACACACACACACACACACACACACACACACACACACCTTATATGTGTTGAAAATCCATTAGTTTCAACGTTGTATCAGTGATAATACTATGCATTGTCACATATGAGTAAATAAGTCTATCCGTTTCCTAGATTAGACACAGAGGTTATAATAGTACACCATGACCGAGGTGATGGTGTTACAGTTTGGACGCATGGTTTCTTGCCAGCCAAGGCGAACTGTGTTTGCTTACATAACTGATGTGACAGTGCCAGCGCAAAGTAAGTCTGTTTTGCAGACAAGAAAGTTTCCAATTCCCTCAAAACGGAATTGGAAAAGGGATGGGACAATTAAGGCAGAGTTCAGTCTTCATGGCTTAATTGGCTTGGGTGCTGGTATGTAAGGTTGTCAGGAGTGTTAAAGACGTTCGGTACACTGGTCAAAAGAATTTAGAAATCTCTGGTTTTTGGTGTGAACCGAGATATTGGCATTTGTAACAAAATGCAAGCAAAAAATTGGCATGTCACGGTGCTACTTTTGTCGCTAGGTGGCGCTACATGTAAGGACTACAGAAATTAGATAGCAAACATTATATATGTGGGTAAAAGCAAAAAAATAAATTAAGGATGCAAAAATATGCATAAAATAACTCAGTATGATTGTATGCAATGTATATCAAGCCTTTTAATAACAAATATGTAGACAAAACATGCTGGAATGTGACTTTTAATTCGTCTCGTCTTGCAAAAATGTATAAGTGCTCACATTTGCAAATCCCTGAAAAAGTTTAGGGGGTTTCCAAATTATGCACTGATTTCATTCATTAACAAAAAAAGGATATCATACGGTGCTATTTTGTCCGCAATTGTACAAAGAATTCATGCATGTTGACTTAATTTGTTCTAAGTTCATAGGTACAAGGTATCCATTCATTGTCTAACTTCGATACCATATCAATGTACATGTATGTAGGTTAAGTAAACGGCAGTACGTCGTTAATTTTATATTCCAGTCATAATATATACTTTCATAGTTTTACTGAGAAGAGGCAAACATTTAAAGATTCTCTCCATAGTGCAATACAGCAATGTGGAAAAAGAGGTAAAAATAAGAATATCAAAATTATAGTTGCCTTAATACATTGTCGAATGGTAACACAGGCAGCACATTATCAAATATGCCTGTGCCACCTTTTGACGCTGGGGTATTACTGTGGTCCCCCCCCCCCCCCCCCCCAGTTGGGACAGCGTTTATCGTACCACATTAACAAGAAATGTAAAGTACACTGGCCAAGCCATATCGTTTTTAGGATTCTGTATTTTTTAGGGACAATATTTTTTTTTTTACATTCCTCGCATACAAGAGGATCGGCTAGTACACTTAGTTCCACTATTCTACGACCTTCGTTCCAGTTATAACTGTCAGTGTTTACATGTGCATGTGGCATTTGGGGGGTGGGCGTGGCACTTTCGACGGTGGCTTGGTCAGCGTTCGCTGATTGTCTACATGCGTTTTGGTCTACCACTGCCGTGTTTCGACGTATTCTGCCTTGTTTTAAAGCATTTAGTCCTTTGTTTTGGCATTTGTTAACAAACCACCCATTCTTTTTCCTTTTCACTCTTCGTAAACAATCCATTTTCTCAAATAGGAAAAGCGAACAGCAGCTAGTGCAGGTATCGACAAATACCAGCTACCTAACTGTATGGAGCCATTGGACCATAAATGGTTGCGCATATCGCGGTGTACCGAACGTCTTTAATTATATGCCAAGCCTATTTCACTGGTTCTTCTGCAAATTTTGGTCTTTCTCGTGATAAAGGGGACCATACACACTGTCATGCTTTCCCGGGTTTTGCCATTTATATAATTGGGCCTAATGTATAATTTTATTCTGTAGAGATATGTAACCAGTGTTACTTTACAAATGAAGATCTGCAATAAACTGATCGCAACACAAAACCGAAACTTCGTGACTGGGCTGCAGCGATAACGCGACAGATCGCTCACACACACACACACACACACACACACACACACACACACACACACATTATACATGACCGATCGACCAAGCAAAAAGCAGTGTGCAGAGCCACTTTGCAGACAGACTACGAAAAAGAAAAGACATGAGTCACAGCTCTATGGTAGAAATTTATATTTACCTGTTGAAACAAACGTGATATCGTAATTTTTTATGATGTATTGTACTTTTTCTGTGCAGGTTTTGGGCAGCACACATGGTGTAAGCTGTAGTTTGGCAGTTGAATGTGGGTGGGTTTCCGTGTAGATCTCCATGTGCATTCTTTGGAGTGACATATCTTTTAATATTGTGGTCTCCTGCTAGGGTTTCAACCCCAAAAAAATTCCGATAAAGCAAAATCAGATAAAAGATACTCCGTTGGTAAGTTAAATGCTTCATCAGTAGAATTTAAAAAGCGATGTCCGATATGGAAGCAAGTTTAATCATGCACAGCCACCTCAATTATGCTTAATTCCGTTCCTTAAATTCCTTAAACATATATAAATCGTAAATGCTTTACAAACTTCGTTGATATGATACCAATAATTGATTTAATATTTTGCCCGATGATAGATGCATATAAGAGCATGCACTTTAATCACATGCAGAAATGTAGCTCAAAACATGCTTGGTGGACTTTATCGTGTAGAAAAGAAAAAAATCTGCCATAAAGAGCTCAATTATGTATTACATTGAAAACTATTATATAGCAATCTTTTTTAGTGATCAACCACCGAACCGGAGTTCTGGGACTTATGCCAGTGAAATTTGTGGACACGTTTCGGTGCATCATGCATACCTTGTTCCAGCAACAAATAGTGAATGCCTTTGGGGGTTTTGTTTGTTTGTTTGTTTTTGTTTTTGTTTTTGTGTTTTTTTCTTGTTTTTGTTTTTTTGTTTTTGTTTTTGTTTTTTCGTATGAAATGACATGACATGTTGGGGGGGGGGGGGGGTTGATATTGTTACTTTTAGGTCAAAACACTGTATTAAAGACCCAATTTTTTCACCGAACGATTATTTTTCCACACGAACACTACCTGTGAAGGACTTGTCCTCTTGGTCCTTGGCGCTGATAATTTTGTCACCAAGATTTCCATGAATCAGCATCAATTTCCTCAGACATGACTGGCTTTAAGTTTATTTGTTTGTTTACTTATATGCTTGTTGGTTTGTGTACAGAGTTTAGTTCAAGGATCAAAGTCTAATATTTATCGTAAATATTATCATTAATGCAACATGTATTAAAGTGTTCTTTCGAATACCAGTTTTACCTGTTTGCTCGATCTTGGTATCATGATCGTCCACTAAGCATTGCAAGATATAGTAATAATGATAATAGTAATAAAGATAACAACAACAACAACAACAACAACAACAACAACAACAACAACAGCGAGATATAATAATAATAACAAGAACAATGAATTTGGAAAACTACCCCGTTACAACAGGGGCACCAATCAAGCGGGGTTATTTCATGGTGCGTCCACACATTTCCTTTGAATTCATTTGTAAAATACAAGTATAAACCAAAAAAATTTAAAATATTCAGCAGATTAATTCCGTTAGCTAACATACGGGAAGGTGTTAAACGGAAGTGAAACAAGCGAAAGCACGATATTGCGAAAATAAGAAAACAAGAAAACGCTAATGCGAAAACACGACAATGCGAGTGCGAAAACACGACATAATTTCTGTCGTATTTTCGCAGTTGTGTTTTCGCATTTTCGTCTTCGCGTTTTGAATTTTAGTGTTTTCGCTGTCGTGTTTTCTTGTTTTCGACCAAGGAAGAAAACAGCAAAACAAGAAAACGAGAAAACGCTAACACGAAAATGCGAGAGCGAAAACACGACATAATTTCTGTCGTATTTTCGCGGTTGTGTTTTCGCATTTTCGCCTTCGCGTTTTGAATTTTAGCGTTTTCGCCTTCGTGTTTTCTTGTTTTCGCTGTTCTGTTTTCTTATTTTTTTGTTTTCGCCTTCGCATTTTTATAGAGAAAGAAAAAAGTTTTATTTGGCACTTTTGTGCCACCATAACGAAAGGACAAAAGTTTTAGCATATAATATCTACAACTTGTGAAGGCACACAGACATTTGCTTTGAAGCAAGTCTTCTTTTCTAGTTTAAATTGCTCTTTTAAGGCAGTCTTGTAGTTAGAAGCATAAGACTGCTACAATGAACATAATGCAAATGTGGACCTGAAGCCAATCGAAACATAGCGTGACGGTCAACATTGTATCACTAAGTTTCAAAAAGTCTAATAGATCAAGGAACTAAGTTTCCACATAAGATCTTGGAGATCCCATATGAAAGAATATATTTTCCAGATTATGAAATATCTTATTTAAAATGGCCTTTTTTGTCAGTACAGAGAGAGTACTTCTTCAATTTTTGGTTGAATAAATGAAGCTGGGTTTGATATGTTGACAAAACGAGGCAAGAAGTGATGTAAAGGTCCAAACCAACAATTGAAAATAAGTTGATCGGTCAAACATTTTCGTCCTTTTGTGCTTTATTCTGGCTATCGTTAGTATGCTTTTAAATAGAAAATGTGTAATGCCAACTAGGGCCTTGAACGGGTTTTAACTTGTCAATAAAATTCTTAAAATTCAAGAAAAATGACCGAGAAAAATAATTGAAATACAAAATAAACATAACAATGAAACTGAGGTGTTTATGACTGCACAGTTCATTATGGCTCCCAACGAGGAAGTTTTTAGTTTGTCACAAGTCCTTCCGGCTGTGCCCAGGTAACAAATTAAACTGACGTCAAAAGAGTAAATCTGTAAAAGGGGAAAGAACATCCATTTTCAACAAGTTTCAACAAATGCAAGAATGAAATTGGAAAAAATATTAAGTTGCTTTGCACAGGTTAGTCGCTGAAATGCTTTAATTATTTATGAATTACAAGATTGATCTAGATTGTCACATGACCCAGTAATTATGCAGCTTGGCGCTTGTCCAAGTTATTTGTTTTTCCTCAATAACTCGAAAAGTTATGACCCGATTTGAACAAACAGACTATGTATGGAAAGCTGGATGTAGGGCGCATATTTTGAACAGTAAAAGTTTTTTAATCCAAGTTGAAGGTCTAGGTCAAATGGCCAGTTTGAATATTGGGATCATCTTGTGAATGCTCTGCACCACACAATTCTTGAGATAGGCCCATACAACTTTAGGAGTTATAAAGTGTATAAAAACAATTGTCGACAACAATGTTGGTGGCGTCACCTATCGTATTATGTAAAAAACAGGTCAAAATGTGAAAATCTTGTGACGGCAGTACTGTCCACAGTTAGCCAATATAACTTTTAGGACTTAAAGGGGGTATAAAAATCTAGGTTTTTTTCGATATTAGTGGCGCTTCCTATAATATTATGCAATATAGAGGTCAAAATGATAAATTTCATATAATTTGATGGAAATTATGAAAATGTGTTTTAAGATATAAAATTTCGTATCTTTAAAAGTAATCGGATTATACTTGCCAAATTGATAGGATATATAGACAATGTGCAAAGCTGGAATCCTATGTAATATCAGTGACTTTTGCCTATTTTTATGACGTCAAAATGCCTGAAAAGTTGAAAGAGGTGATTTTGTAATGGCCGGGTGTAGCTTGGACTTCAATGGCGAAGTCAGCACAGTACCAGACAGGCCTCTGGGCCTCTTGTTTTACATAATCTGGGTGTCCTTCATCTTCTGTCCCAAGGTCACTGAGGACATAAAGTTAAGGAATCGCTCATTGTTGTCTTGGCACAATATTCATCACATGAGTTGCACACATAAGCTGTGATTACATGTGGAGCGATGTGTCATCTGGTGGACAATTTTTACATTAGGCTTTATTTGTTCAGAAGCCACTTGAGAACTCGCAGCTTCTTAATGAACAGGTGCAATATAGCCCCGATGCCAGCAGAATATTAGGCTCATGGGCCTCTTGTTTTTCAAAATGTTCTTACTTTCACTGTCTTTGATATACCCTGGCAGGTTCTGCATGGGAATAGGTATCATCATGGTACAGTAGTACCTGCAATTACCGACTCCACTCCCCAACTGGTCAAAACGATCAGATTTCCTTGGCATGGGAACCTTTGCACCGTTAAATGACCTGACACGCAAGACCACGGTCCTGTCCAATTGCAGCAGCAAATTTACAAGCCCTGGATCATTTTCTTAATAAACTTCTTCTCATGAGAAACACTTATTTTGGATAGCATGTGTAGCATTTTCCAAGAACTGTGATGCAAAATTTTGCTACAATGCTCCAGCTGAGAGCCTTAGACTAGCTGCAATACACGACCAACCAGCAAAATCACCGCACAAACAAGCACCCGTAAAAAAACGGTCATTCAAATCAATTTTTACCAAGTTGTAAGACAAAGTTTAACAGAAAAGCGGGCCAACATGTGCCGTTATTTCGCAGTAAGGTCAACACAAACACAGCATTTTATTTAGACTTGTCTGGATGGTCAACTTGGGCCGAGGAAAAAGCATAGCTGCCGCATATAGCCACGATGGGTGCAGTATTGGTATCTAATTTAGTATCGCTAGGTTTCAGGTGTCATTTCTCAGAATTACCGGAGCAAACGGTCTTCAACGTATCTTTCAAAGATGACTTACTATCTTAACTTTAATCTGCCCGCTTGGTTGTATCTGAAGCAGTTATAATCCGTTCGTTATAAATCCAAATGCAACATGATACCACCATGGTGAGTACTATTTATAAACATGGTGCAATGCATTGTGGGAAAGAAAAACCACAGTGCAGCCACATGTTTTCAGCACAGTTCCAGGTGTCTGTTCTCCGAGTTACAAGGGCGAACGGTCGTTAAAGTACTTTTAAAACATGACGTACTATCTTAACTTTAATCTTCCCGTTCGGTTGTGTCTGAAGCAGTTATCATCGTTAGTTACAAATCCAAATGCAACATGACACGCTCGAGTGCCATTTTGAACATTGCACAATTAATGCTTTGTTTGCGGGACAGTCTCGCAAAAGTACACTTGATTTGGATATAAAAGTGAATCACGGCCACAGCATATATATCATTATTGATGCTCTGAAATAATTGCAAAATATATACTTTTGGTTTCATATATTTTCACCCTCTTCCCACCCACATTTGGCAAGATCGTCCCAATGCTCATTTAGAAAGCAGTGGCGTTGGGTGCGGAACTCACCATTTTCACAATGGCAGCCAGGTCGATTGGCTATTTTGAAGAGGTAGCGTCCAAAATATATGTGTGATTAGTGTTAAGGGAAGGTTAATTTGTCGGATGAATGTAATGTACAATATATAATGGGACTTTTCCAGAGTGATCATTACCAGAAAATGTAAATACAACGACAAACAGTGACCAGTTGTAGGCCGCAGAATTAGGATTTTGTCTCAGACAGTGAAATCGCCCTGAGGCAATAAAATAAGGGTCAGCAATAGGCTGAGTGCCAAACGCCCCACTGCGTCAAAGGCGAAGCTCAATGAAGAAGGTTGCCCCAATGGTGGATACAGGTCCGAAAGTACTGGCGAGTTTTTATATAAGTGGTAATCAGATAGCGCTGTACACCAATATTAGTGTGAGAGAAAGCAATGCAATCAATGTACATTCATAAAACAAACGGAGTTCAAAAGTAGCAGGCCACACCAGCAACAAATTAATTCATAATTGTGTCATCCATCTGCTCGTGACAATGAAAAACTTGAGGCCACTCATTAAAAAGTCTCTCTCTCTCTCTCTCTCTCTCTCTCTCTCTCTCTCTCTCTCTCTCTCTCTCTCTCTCTCTCTCTCTCTCTCACGCGCGCGCGCTCGCTCGCTCTCATTTTCAAATTCAAAGTTATTATTTCAATGTTTTGGTTATGTTTTAACATTAATGAAATGACAGGAGTGGTATGAACACCAGTTTGCTTGTAACAACCCATGCGACGTCACGCCAGTGGCTCCAAACATTAGTACTGCCAATATTTAGATACAATGTTTACATCAACCTCAACTACAAGATCCCTATTAATTAAAAGTGCGAAGTTAATAAACTTGTAAGCCATAAGCTGCATCAATGTTTAAACAAAATCATGTGTACATGAAAGTTTTTGTGAAACGAGTAGGTAAATTTAAGCGCAATCTTCAAATAATTTAATGAAACGTAAGATGGGTAAAATATATACTGAAATGGGGAGGGGGTTCCCGTTATTTATTTCGAACCAACTCAAGTCAGACAAGAGAATCATGTGGCTTACCAGGCTTTTTCTGGAGAGTATGGTGGTCCTGAATTCAAAATGTCGCCAATTAGCATGATTTTAAATGCAACATCTTTTTTGAAAATTCAGATGCACAATGCTCAATTATTAACACGTGGGGTAGTTAAAACTGTATATGTATCTGTTATGTTGTTAAAAATATTCGATATTTAAATTTTAAAATGCCGTAATTTGCGCACTTTGGACATCATTACTCCTTCACATAAAAGACACTATTGCTTCCACAGGGCTACCATAATCCGTATTTTAGAGATTCCAGCAGTGTCCAAGAAAAACTCTGGACAAAAGCCGTTAAGAGAAAGAAATCTTAGAAAAACAAAACTTGTGTTCAGACGAATATGATTACAAATATGCGATAATTCATTCTTTATCACAAATGCAAAAGTTGGCAAATACTTTAAACAGAAAGACAGTGTGTTATACATTCTTTTGTTAAACCCACAAATTCTGGGACCATGAGTTTATTGTAATCTCCCCTGAAACCAAGCGATTTTCGCGTAAAAATGGATGCAGGAACATGTAATGTTGTGGGTATTTTGTGTGTATAGTTAATCATGTCTATGTCCCAACAAAAACATATTGTTTTGTAGGAATTCTTCTTCCTTCCTTCCTTTCTTTCTTTCTTTCTTTCTTTCTTTCTTTCTTTCTTTCTTTCTTTCTTTCTTTCTTTCTTTCTTTCCTATTTTTCTTTCTTTCTTTCTTTCTTTCTTTCTTTCTGTCTTTCACTCTGTCTCTTTCCTTCTCAATCTCTACAGGCAAATTTGTCAGACATTTTATTTGAGAACTAAATTACGTCGAAGCTTCAAACCTGGCATGATTTTACCTCCATACATGAAGTCTTGCATTTTTGTAATGAGGTTCAACAGTTTTGAAAATTATATAAATTACGACCATTTGAAAATTTAAATCTTGAATATTTCCTAAAGTATTTTAGGTACAGGTAGCCAAGCGAATTCAATTAATATGTTTGTAACACTTCACATTTTTGTAATTTACATGTGACCTCTAAAGGTCAGTCATTTGGACCTTTGAAATTTTCGTCTAGCCATAATTTGGTCAATTTTCATCCAATTTTACCCATGTTGGACCCAAATTGTAGGTATTGCAACAATGCATATTTTTGTTACGTTCATGTAACCTTTAAACGTAAAAGATCAAGGTCATTTTGCCCTTTAATATTTCCTTCCAGCCATAACTCGGTCAATTTTTATCTAATTTTGATCAAGTTGGGCTCAAATTGCAGCTTTTGTAGCACTGCACATTTTTTGTAATTTACATGTGACCTCTGAAGGTCAAGGTCATTGGAACCTTTGAAATTTTCATCCAGCAATAACGTCATCAAGTTTCATCTGATTAAGTTCATGCTGGGCTTATATATATATTTATTAACACAGCACATTTTTGTAATTAACATGTGACCTATGAAGGTCAAACGTCAAAGTTATCTGGACCTTTGAAATATTCATCTAGCCATAACTCAGCCAATTCCCATCCAATTCTAATCATGCTGGACTCAAATTGTAGGTATTCCAACGCTCCACATTTTTGTAAGGAGCATGTAACCTTTGAAGGTCAAAGGTGAAGGTCATTTGGACCTTTGAAAGTTTCTTCTAGGCATAACTTGGTCAGTTTTTATCCGATTTGGTTCATGTGGGGCTTAAATTGTAGATATTGTAACACTGTACATTTTTGTAATTTATATTTGACCTCTAAAGGAGAAAGATCAAGGTCATTTGGGCCTTTGAATTAATATCTAGCCATAACTTGGCCAATTTTTATCCAATTTTAGTCATGTCAGGTATTTCAACGCTGCACCTTTTGGAAATTTACATGTGACCTCTAAAAAGTCAAGGTCAAGGTCATTTGGACTTTGGGATTTATTTTCCAGCCACAATCTTAATGGAATATAAAGTACTAAAGGTTGTAACATTTAATATTTATAACTTTTGAAGGCACATAAACAAATTTGCTTTGAAGCAAATCTTCTTTTGAGGTGTTTTGGTTAGACTTGTTTTTCTTCGTTTTTGTTAGTTTGTTTGTTTGTTTCTTTCATTTGGGTTTTGTTATTCTTTGTAAGTTCGCTGTCTAGAAACTGAATGAAAAGAGCTCGCAATTATGTCCACTTTGGAAAAATCGCGAAAGGTTATACAAATGAAAACACCATTTTATAGACAACGATGGCAACGGTGATATGTAAATTTGAAAACTTTAATTATCAGTAATATTTACCGAAAGAATCACTGAAGGATGTGCTTTACTTATATCAACTTGAGCTATCATAAATATATATTGATTGCATCATGGAACGATGTGCTTAAGGTATATGCTGGTACTTGAGCAGTTAGCAATGTCTACTGATAGCATCACTGAACGATGTGCTTCAGGTATAAACTTGAATTATCAGTATAATATACTGATGGCATAATAAACGACACGCTTCAGGTATCAACTTCAAATGATATTTTTTTAAAAAAATTTAATTTGAACAGATCTATTTCACATGGATTGCATAAATAGTTACAAAGAACTAGTCTGTAGGCTCTCCACAACAAGCATGATGCACAAAGTATTTACAATACGCACAGGACATACAATTGGCATGTGGATTGACGTAACTATTCGGTACAATTGAATCAAAGACAAATCTGAAACGTTGACAGCTGAAAAATCCTAAAATATCAATACAATAGACTAGAAATGCTTCAAAATTCAAACCGTCTTGTTTTCACGATGTAGGTCTGTACAGCTTCAAATATTTGGCAATTAACATCATCACTGAGTTCTGAGGTGCCATGTTTAAAGTATTGTATGAGTTTATCACTTGCAAAGTGAACTGAGAGATTTGGATGTACACCAGGTGCCAGGATGTGACACACTGTATCCAGTAAAGCTTGCCTGAGCACGAAAAATTTAGGACAGGTCAGGAAAAAGTGATAAATGTCTGCGTTTTGGTTGGAGCATGAGCAGGCAGGTGATTGGACTATATTTAATTGGTTGAGATGGGAGTTAAGCTGAGAAAAATCAAAGCGCAACTGAGTGTGACAGATATTTGGAAAGCGCTTACCGTATGAAAAGTAGGAGGGTATTGGGTCAACAGATAATAAAGTCGATTTTAATTTAGAGTTGAAGAGTAAGTATATATATATATATATATATATATATATATATATATATATATATATATATATACTGATAGCATCACTGAACGATTTGCTTGAGGTATAAAATTAATTAATATTGCACATGTTGTTGTCCTGATTATGCCTATTTAAAGCCTTGTTATGGTATAGGGATTTTAGTACATGTTCACTTCATTCTCGTGTACAAATGTGTCAAATGGACATTCTGGTCGTCACGAAATTTGAAATAATTTATGAATCATCTGCGCAGAAAATTCCGTATCTCACTAAGGAGCTCCTGAAACTCGAGCAGAGATTACAATAAGTCGATCTCTTAGCAGCGATTTTACTAGTGGATATTTGTGAATAGAAAAGGTCAGAATTAGCTCTGAAGTATGCATTCGCCCCAATAAACAACCAAATACACATAAATTAGGAGGTCTAGAGCTGTGTATTCCCATTGGTTTGCATGTTAAAGTAACCTTAAATACACTGATCACTTTAGAAGATGTGGTTATATGATTTTTGTGAGGTATTTAGTTACGCATCTCGATTTACTGTGCAAAATTGGGTGTCTCTATGTGCAGTTGTTTTCAAATTATTAAATTGCAAATTACAATGTAAAGTAATGGGAAGACACAACCCTAGCCCTCCAGTGACTGCAGTGCCCTCTTTTAGGCAGGGCTAGAACCTTCTGTTCTTGACCTCTCCTATTTTTCCATGTGTGTAGACAGAACTTAAGCATTGTTCAATTGGTTTGGAAGAAAGAATTCCGAAAACATATAAGAAATCACGTCATAGATTAGATTTGAAATGTTGACGATTCATACACATTAGATAGAACTTGACGTTTAACCCTTTCAGTGCCAAATTTTGGACTGAGTCAACAGCTTTTCTCGGCGGGCATTGGGCGCAATGCGCTGGATGCGGCCCGAGAAAAGCTGTTGACCTGGGATATTCTCTCCGGAACTATAGGCATACTGGTACTTGAATGAAAGGAATACAAATCGGGCATCCTAGTGATAATTCATTCTAACTTGAGTTGATTAGATTGACTTAAGACGTGATTGGCACTGAAAGAGTTGATATGTTTAACCGTGCACTGGATGAGAAAGACCCTCATGATGACGTGTTGCCGTAGGTATCGAGAGTCCATATATTTTACATATCGAGTCAAAATTGAGTGAAAGATCAGATGCTAGTACAGCATGGTAACTACACACCTTAATAAAAGTTCCAGAGAAAGCTGCGGTTACCTTGAGCTCCGACTTATACAGGCAAGCCATAACAATGTATAAAAAGAGTGTAAAAAAACCAAATTTAATGTCTGCAGCTCATTTTCTGATTTCGGACGGACACGAAAAACACACACAAGTGTCCAAATGGCTGACGATGAGGTCATAATTACATGTCAGTAAAATATTTTTAGTTTTTTATCTTTTAACGACGAAAAAAATGACCAGATTTTTCAAACAGTACTCAGATTATGGTAAAGATATACCCATTGTAAAGATCAAGAATTCGGATGGCAAAACTATCTTAACCTTAATATCCTAGAGCTAATATTACAGCAGCACAATTTGTCTCTTGAGATTTCTGTGAAAAAGTACCCGAAATCCATTAAAAATGTGAACCAAAATGTGCTCCCGTACATACGTGCATATAATTTATGACTAACAAATGGGGTTAAAGATCACTGGATTGTATTGATAACTCGTTTGACTTATTTTTATGACCATTGTCCAAAGTTAATACGGGGAATCGTTCTCGATATAATGGGGGGGGGGGGGGGGAACACCATTACCCACACACATATGATGAAAACATTTAGAATCGTCCTCTCGCACATTTTCCATACCACAGTATATCATGGGCTCCTTCTGTTCTGACATTAAGACATTTTAGGAGGCCTATTATGCACCCGGGGGAAATCTCTGTAATTTGCTGATATATGATGCCGATTGCCCTATGGAGCTTCTACAAGTACTTAATCCTCGTAATAAGATAAGCGCCAAAGTTTCAACGACGAAGGTTAAAATACCACAAAACTTTTTATTCTTCTGCACGCAATTAGACGCATTGGAATGAATAAATACGTGAAGGTAAATATCAGAGATACCCTTTATCTTGCAAATTTCAATTTTGCAACGAATCCCCTTCTCCGTATTTTTATTCTGCTGTTATAATAATAATAATAATAATAATAATAATAATAATAATAATAATAATAATAATAATAATAATAATAATAATAATAATAATAATAATAATAATAATAATAATAATAATAATAATAATTATTATTATTATTATTATTATTATTATTATTATTATTATTATTATTATTATTATTATTATTATAAATAGAGACTGCTGAACTCAGGTGCATGCACCATTCGTGTTTTAAAACAGACATGCGCACACACTGGCATCTACTCTTCTAACAATTCACTTCATAATCGTGCCACAATGCACAACACAACAGAGTGTTGGCCTGGACACACTACGAAAAGTCACATTTTCCACACAATTTGACCAAAACTGATGCACCGCAGGACTAGAAAGCGTCCCCGTCCCCCAAAGACAATACGAATACATTTTGATGTTCTTCACAAACCTCAAATGCCACGAAATCTATTTAAATGCACAGACTTTACATTATATATATATATATACATACATAATATTCGGGTAGCAACAAGACATCAACAGAGTCTTAATGTAATAAGATTTTATTTGTAACCTCGAAAATACACGTGCATAACACATGTAACGTTGCTTCTATAACGAAGTACATTGAGACAAATCTACAAAATAATATGCCCATGCATTGCATGGAGTTTTGAGCAGGTAACTTGTATATCAGCAAAAGATAATTACGCTCTGATGATATGTGCATATTTATATACATGCATATATGTACATGCACGTGCATACGTATACATATATGTGTGCGTGTATGTGTACTGTACTATAATGGACAGACACACACACGGACACAGTTGTGGCGAATCTGAAAAAGAATACGCGGATGCATTTACTATATGCGACAATCCTCTTGCTTTAAGGGGCGAAAAATGAAAGTGCATCCGCCCATTTTTTCTTCTTGTCACCACTGTGTCAATGAAAGTTGGCAACTCCACCTCTGCCTTTTATATATATAATAAAATGTTTACTGTTACACATATTATCGTAATTAAACTGAGTCAATAGTTCTCGGCGCAATTTGTGTGCACATTGCGCCCGGTAAAGATGTTGCCCTTGGCTCAACTTGTGTGAAATAGGAACGTCGAATCCACGGGGCCGTTTCTGGTGATAAAAGGGTTGCATAACATGAAAGGGCAACAGTATGACGAACGAGATCAAAAGGGTCAAAGGCTTGAAGTTTATCGATAACCTTATTAAATAACGGAATGAGTATCACATGTCACAATCAGAAACACTGGACATTGTTTCATAACACAATATGTCAAGATTAGACTACCAAGAGTAACAAACATGTCGAACTCAAATCCCACAAATGTCTCTGAGGAAATGAGAAACAGCTGGTTAAAACCACTGTAAAATGCGGGCTTGGAATGAATAATACAAAGCATGGATGTACAATGGAGTATTACGTTCCAAATATATAAAATATATAATTATTGGGGTCGCTAACTATTGACAGAAATAAACAAGACGGTTTCTCAAACCAAGAAATATTCTTCCAGCAAAATTAATTTTGTTATTTGAACAAGATTTTTTTACTCAAAGCAAGGTACTCTGAAACATAAAATTGGAATGGGAGCTGGCTGATAACAGAATTACTTTCCCAGTCAGTACCAGATTTATTGAAGATTGTTTATATTTCTGATTTTTTTTCGTAAAGCAAATGTTTTATTTCCTACCATTAAATTTTCTATGATTACAAAAAAGTGTTTTATATAATGTTATTTTGGCTCGTCTGATAAAACATATTTTCTGTTTTGTTTTGTTTTTTTTTCGACAGAAATTTAGTTTTAAGGAAAACTTGTTTTAAGAATAGATTTTTGCAATCATACGATATATATATATATATATATATATATATATATATATCGTATCATTACATATTTGCTGTTTTTTCGACAGAAAGTTCGTTTTAAGAAAATTTTGTTTTAAGAAATTATTTTTACAATCATACGTAATATGTGCGCATCATTCTGAACTAAGCTGAAAGATTTGTGTTTATATCAATTTACAAACCATTCCAAAAAGAATAAACATACCACCCTGAAGACGTTATGTAGAAATGATTACAAGAGATATTTGCTGATACACCTTAACGGATAGCAGATCAATATGATCTAAATCTATCAGAAACACGGAGTGGATTCTCCCCCATTCAGTTACCAACTGGACTGGAGAAGAGAGAGATTCTGCTCTCGACAGTGTCCTCTGTGCCTCTTTAAGACTCCCCTAAAAATGTGGTTTTACAACAGGGTTGCCCCCATCTTGAGAGATAAAAATCAAAACATGTTGCAGGGACAAGAGACGCTGTGGATGAGTGGTCAGGGGGGCCTGTAAACAGAGGGCTTCAGTGCATGTACAAGTATACACAAGGTCAACATTGCTTATGACGTATTAACTGCGGTACATGTACAAGTATAGACACGGTCAACATTGTTCATGACGTATTAACTACGCTACATGTACAAGTACACACACGTTTAATATTGTTTATGACGTATTAACTACGGTACATGTACAAGTATACACACGGCCAACATTGTTCATGACGTGTTAACTACAGTACATGTACAAGTACACACAAGATCAACAATGTTCATGACATATCAACTACGGTACATGTACAAGTATACACAAGGTCAACATTGCTTATGACGTATTAACTCTTTCGGTGGACATCGCGACAAAAATATACTCACTATATATAGAGGTGAAAAAATAGGCTCTCACTAGACCTTGTTCTTCTTCACTTTGATGGCCGCAACAGTTAAACTCTGTTCTATTACATTTAATAGTTCAGTCCGATGCACAAGTACCATAGCGGAAACATACAAAATGTCAAGGTTGGTGGCCTTCAATCTTTATAAACCAGTTCAGCGATCTCTTGTAAACGGATGATAAATCTCCGTATTCACAACTTACAAGCATACACATGAACAAATAATAAATATGAAGTGCTCAGTGCATAAAGAGTAAAAGTCTGACACAATTTGCCACGAGTTTTATGCTATGCAAGAAACGAAAGTACGTGTACATGTGCTGGCCATGAGAAAAAGGCATAAATACAAAACACAAGTCTATTACGTCACAAGGCATGAGAATAAAATATTGCCTCGTCATTGGCCACCATAAATTGACATCATCAGTCATGTGACACGGATTCCAGGGCATACTTTGCACATTTTAGTGAGAATGATGATGAGCGTGAGAAAAGTAACAACCCGTTACAGCTGTGGACCTGTTTGTCTTTCTGTGTCGGTTGGACTCTTGATCGACAACATTTGGTCGAATCCTCTTTAAATATTTCAAAACACACCGCAAGCATAGCAAGACATTTACCCCCCCCCCCCCAAAAAAAAATGTTGAGCCTGACCAATACAACAGTGCCCTGACGGACATGTTTAATGCTCATAAGGAAAGGTTAATTTGGATAATAATTAGCACTGAACTCAGAGTTTTTAGTTTTGTTATGGCTTATAAATTTCTTTTACGATCACTATATTTTCCAGAAACACTACGGAATCAAAGCTCTAATGTTGATGCTTGATAGATACCTCAATCAGGTTGCTATCCAAACAGGGCTACAGCTGTGCGCAGATACAGGTCAGAAGTCGGTCAACTCAGGAAGAGTTTCAATTTTTTTCCCCTGTTAAAGTTATTCTGCTGATCAAAATCCAACTCTTTTTTTTTTCTTAATACCTTGGAGGTAAATGCTTTGATGTCTGTTCAGTGAGCACGCCAAGCTATCCATGTACTTTCCCTAGTTTTAAACACAATCACTGTATCTTACTACCTTAAGAAAATGTTGTACCCGTGACATGAAGAGAGGATAACTTCAGCATGCTCAGCTTAAGTGATGGTTTGGCTTAAACATGCATTAGTGTTAATTGATTTGACACAAGTCAAGATTCAAAGTCCATATTTGACACTATGCCAAGTATGTCTTCACAAAAACGACGTGTAAACGATCCATCAACTCGTTTTGGTACATAACGATACCATTCAATAACTCCCCGCTTGCCCCTCCCCGCTCCCACCTTTAAACAAAAAGCCGTAATGCCGTTTACCAAAGCGTCAAATACCCTTTTGGATAGATTGCCATAAAATCTTTATTTCGTTAGTTTGAAATAAATGATCCCTTTTAAGGTAATGTCCGACCGGTGTCGAAATAATTTTGTTTCTTTTAAGATTTAGTTGAACATACTTTTGTCTATTACACATTATCAAAAGTCGAAATTTAAAGCTCCAGTCTGTGAAAATGAACAAAATGCATGTAAAATATTGTAGTCAATGATATCACGTTAACTTTTAGGCATACGTTAGGTATATCTACACCAAAATGTTAATTTCACATAGATATATCTTTCCTAACGTAATTATCTGGTTTTAACAAGCCCCGGAAGCTGATTTCCTAAAATAATCTTTACAACAAAATTTTATCAGGGATTTTACAAGAAACGACTAGTTCTTTAACAAAATTTCAAAAATGAGGTGTCCTGCGATAGGAACGGTTTCTCTTCAAAAGCCACATCTTTTTCTACTTTGTATCACTTCAACGTTGTGAAAATTACAGTTACGATAGATCCCTAACACGTTTCTGCAGATATATGTGTTGAGATCATTATAAAAATTGAGTCTGTCTCTGTTGTTGCCATTGGCATGTAACAGCGCGGTTGTTGGTTGGCATTTTTTTTCTTGACGTCGCGATAGCATGATGTTACCATCGACCAATGAAAACAAAATTTGTCCCTATTCTTTCAATGCTGACAAAAAATCCGAATGTAAATATAATAGCATAAAGTTATTTGCTGCTTCATCTTGAATAAATTTGAGATCTATTCATAATGTCACCAAAAAAAAACAAAACCAAAAAACAAAAAAAACAAACAAACAAACAAACAAACAAAAAAAAACAAAAAACAATTGTTTCTATGGCAATTATGAATTTTGAGTTCCATTTCCAGTGCAGAAAGATTCTGCGGCGCCTTGCGGTTAACAGAAACTACAGGTTTATTATGCTGGAAATGCATATGTCTGTGATATTTGGTTTAGAAATGAAGTGTCATCTCTTGGTTTGACGTTACGTTAAACACATGTCAACTTTTCATACATATAGCGGTGAAAAAGTCGCAACCCTGGTAATAATACAACCAAACCCTCCATGATGCACGCGGAATGCGTTACAAAATTACAAATTACAGTGATTTTTGTCTGTTTACCCCCCCCCCCCCCCCGTCAGCATCAATACACTGTAAATAATACTAAATATTGATTACCCAGCGGCTACAGCAAGAGATATGTGTTACGATAAAGATAAAAACGAGGCCTCTAATGTACAAGTAAAGTACAGGCAAATATCCTGGCTATATTGAGACTTTGCAGTCACAACAAGGTAAATTATCGGCAAAATAGGAACAATTTGTTGAAAATTTACAGTAAGTAAGGGAACAATAGACCAGTTCAAAAGACTCGGGTTTTTTTCGGTTCATTTCGGGAAGCGCATCCTGCTTTGTTTAGATTTTGTGCTCGACCACGCTGGCCGAATTATACGTGGAAGGATCAGAAAGTAAAAAACAGAATGTGCTTGGATTTAATGAAAAATTAAACTGTCAGTAAACTCAAAATCCGTGTTTCACCACTGATGTGATATTCTAGGTAAAAGATTTGCACTGTTCAGCACAATCCATGCTGTAATCACCAGCTTTAGCCGTGGCATCTGTTATAGACAAGAAGACGTGGGCCAGACTCGGCTACTTGCTGATTGGACAATCAGGCCAACAATAGCATGCATAATTAATTACGGTCCGGAAAAGGTCGGTACAACTCGGTATGAACAGGTCTATTGAAGCGCTCATACAGAGAATTAGATTTTACAAAGGGTAAACTTCCAATAAAACTGTACATATACATGTGCAAGATAGAATTTACTGCAGCTTTAGACAAATGGTGCTTCATACTTCTATTTAATATGTTCACTTTGCTTTTTGGTCAAGAACTCTGTAAACGTGAATTAAAGCATCGTAATTCATGTAGTACTTGGCAGAGGGGATGGTCACTTCCACCTTCTCCCACAGACCTTGTGACTCCCATCTGTCCATGAAGTCCTGTAGCTTAGTGTATTCCTCCACTTTTCGGGTGTTTTCCTCCCTCATGCAGTTGACTATGATGCCGCCTGAAGAAACGGAAGATTACATGTACGTCACATAGATTAGAGGGGGGGGGGGGGAGGGAATAAATGGGTTTTCCGTACTGGCGTACTGGGTACTTTTATTACGTGCTGGAAGTCTCTTTAATTTTTAATTTAATTAACTTCGTACCAGCCATTATTTATACACTTTCTTATTTTCCGTACCTTGTACTCAGACAAAATTAATACCTGTACCAGCGTACAGCCCCCCCCCCACCATCCCACCCCCAAATGGTGCAATATTTTTTTATTTCTCTCTTTTTTTTCATTAATTTGACCAGCATGACATGAATTTGAAAATGATAGCCTTCATAGAAGGTAGAAATGTTTAATTTCAGGGAACAAAGGGAGAGATCGGATGGGATGTGACAGGACAATATATCTTTAACGTTTCTCCCTCAAACTGGTCAAATCCGGATGGCGGTTGAATGTGGTCTGCTTCATTGTTTTTTGGCTAATTTCAAGACTAATAAAACAATTTGAATGAGAAATGTAGATGAAATCGGACATGGCCCAGCTCAACACACACCAAATAACAACACCATGCAATATAATGGAATGTTGAAGCATATCAAAATATAAATTAGCAAATTATTGATGATATTTTTCATGCATAACCTATGGGGTGATTTTAGTTTTCCTGCTGTCTACGAATCGCATTTAATTGTCTACGGGTAGAAAAGATAATCAGAAAGGAATGTTGCTTGCATCAACTAATAACTTTTCCTGTATATGGGCACTATAACATACATTTTATATGGGCTTACCTGGTTTGACAACCCTGATCATTTCTAAAAAGGCATCGCATTTGACATGTCCCTCCAGCATGGCACCCGACATAACGCACCCGTCATAGCAATCTGAGCAGAACAACGCAGCACATGTTGAAGTAAGTGCACACGATTGGTTGAAAACTACTTTCTGAGACTATGGTCTTCAGAAGAGTGTACAACCACTACTTAACGGTAAGAAAAAAAGGGCTGTGTGAACAGCCCATGCGCAGCTGACCTACAGATTAATCACACTTGTGGTTTAGTGAACTTGGGATAGGAAAAAATGTAAACACTTATCAAAGGTACATCCCTACCAAGTTTGACATAAATCTGGCCAAAATATTTCAGTTATAACCACTACAAGAAATTCCCATGTTAAACTTCCATAATAAAACTATTTTAAAGATTTGGAAAAAAAAAAAAAAATAATGATTAAAAAAAATAAAAAATCCAAAAATCACTGGAGCGTGAACTATTGACCAAACTTCGTGCAGACCCACCCAAGGTACATTGCCACCAAGTTTGAAGTCAATCTGAAAGATAGTTTTTTTAGAGAAGTCCAAAACGTGAATTAGCATTAGAATGTCCATTGACTTGCATAGTGGTCAATAGGAAAGGTGCGCTTACCGACAAGCACCCAAATTGAAAAAAAAAATAATGATAATAAAATGAAAAATTAAAAAAATCAGGAATCCACAGTTGTACCACCTAGTGAACAACTTTGTTTGATCCTTCCACAAGGAACGTATCCACCAAGTTTTAAGCTTAATCTGAGTGACTGTTCTGGATAAGAAGTTGAAAATAACAAAAACACACCAAAAATCATTAAAAAAATAGAATAAAATTGTAGTGCACCTGGTAAACAAATAAGAACTAGGAGTCTACAGGAGTGTTCTTGTGTGATATCAAAGCAATCTGGTGAGCAGTTTTGGAGAAGATTTTTTTAAGACCCCCCCCCCCCCTCCCCCGCATGACCATCTGAACAAAACTTGTAAAGAACCACCCAAGGTGCAGTGCCATCAAAATCGAAGTCAATTTGGCAGACGGATTCAGAGAAGTCGAAAATGTAAATTAGCATTAGAATGCCAGTAATCAATAGGGAAGGCGCGTTTACCGATAAGTACCAGAATTGAAAAAAAAATTGTTAAAAATGAGGAATCCACAGCAGAGCACCCTTTAGAGAATTTTGTTGTTTGAACCTTTCTCAAAAAAAAAAACCATATCCACCAAGTTTCAGTTTAATATGAGTGACGGTTTTGGTGAAGTTGAAAATAGAGAAAACATATACAAATTCATAAAATAATATTTTAAAATTGCAGCACCGCCTGGTGAACAAATTAAAAACTAGGATTCCATAGGAGTGTCACTGTGCGATATCAAAGCAATTGGGTGAGCGGTTTCGGAGACACAGATTTTTTTTTTCATTTGCCCCCAAATGGAAAAAAAATATATAATAAGAGAAATTGAAAAATCACTGAAGCGTAACAATTTGAACAACCTTCGTGGACACCTACCCAAGGTATATTGCCAGCAAGTTTGAAGTTAATCTGCCCAGTGGTTGTGGAGAAGATGTCGAAAATGTAAGTTGTGGACGCCGACAGACGGACGACGGATACCAAGCCACCACATGAACTCAGCTGACTGACAAGTAAGCTGAGCTAAAAATGCATTTAGGAATGTGTGGAAACAACAAATATGTAAAAGCGTACTGCGTAGTTTTGTCTAAAATGCCATAATTGCCTTCTATGTGATGTTCAAAAATTGTCTTTTTCATCGCAAAAAATACATTTCTCCTTATGAGAGCTTTTTTCTAAAGCAGATACCGGCAGTTAATGTTTCTCAAAGCGGTTGACTGCAGTTAACCTTCAACATGTTGTGCAACTTCACGGACTAAAGTACAGAACATTCAGAAAATCGTTTTCCCAAAGCACACACGCTGTTCCTCTTAAGTAAAAACTTGAAAAATGCTGAAATGTTCCAGCAGTTTTTGTGTAAAATTGTATTCACTTCATTGCACGCTCCACGAATAAGTAAATTAATAAAACGAAAACACATATGGAAAAAGTAATACGTATTGACTTATAAACATCCATACGTTGGTCAGCCAATAATCTGTCCTTGCCTGCTAAGACAAGACTCTTGTTCGACGATAATTCTGAGGGCTCAGCATGGCGCGCTCAGTCTCATTGCAACAGCGTCGCCCTGTCGTAGTAAGCTAATCTGTCTTAGCGGGTTAGTCTGTCTTAGCAGGCTAATCTGTCTTAGCGGGCTAATCTGTCCTTACATGGACCAAAGTTCTTTTAAGTTAATACTGCTTGTACGATAAATACATGACCATACGCTTGCAGCTCTTACGCTGCTAGATGGTGTGCTGGTAGTAAGGTCGCTACCCTTACCGTCTTTTATGGGAATAGTGGCTCCATCACCAATGAAACAACAGTAAACTTGATCGTACAGGCTCTTCTCCATGGCGATGTCCAGCATGTCTTGGCTCGCATCGAGTCCGTCCACAGACTTAATGTCATACTCGTTACGTAGCTAAAGAGATAAAATATAAGAAAATTAATTCTGAAATTAGAGCCAGATTAATGACCACAATGCCAAACCTCCGCGTGTAATGCAAAGGAAGGAAAGTTACGGGCCACATTATCATTATTTCATGCTGGTTTTGAGCGGCCCAACAGGAAGGTTATCGTATTCCTGACGTACATACCTGGGGGCCAGGCCTCCCTTAAAACATCCATTTTTGAGTGGCTGGATAAATAGGGATTGGTAAGTAGATAGATAAAAATATTGATAATGGATATATATATATATATATATATATATAGACAGATAGATAGATAGATAGATAGATAGATAGATAGATAGATAGATAGATAGATAGATAGGTAGATAGATACAGACAGACAGACGGACGGACGGACGGATGGGTGGATGGATGGGTGAGTGGGTGGGTAGGTGGGTGGATGGATGGATGGATGGAAGGATGGTTAGATAGATAGATAGATAGATAGATAGATAGATAGATAGATAGATAGATAGATAGATAGACAGATAGATAGATACGGACGGGCAGGTGGGCGGGCGGGTGGGCGGATAGATAGATAGATAGATAGATAGATAGATAGATAGATAGATAGATAGATAGATAGATAGATAGATAGATAGATAGATAGATAGATAGATAGATAGATAGATAGATAGATAGATAGATAGCGTCTTGGATATGCAGAATTCGTTTACCTTATGTGTACCTGGCTGAAGTGCCGCCACCTGCAGGCCTACTGTCATATTAAAGTTTATTCTGGGCAAATTACCTCGAGTTAACGTCTGGGCAATGAAGGAACTTTAAACTGACGAGGGCGATGGAAGATGAAAGTATTGCCATGGACCTACTATCAGATAGTAGGTCCATGGTATTCCTTTATATCAAGCGAAATGCTATCCATTTGTGAGTGTGTTTGGGTGGAGGGGGTGGGTGGTAGGATTGAACCCCTTATGTAAGTTTGAACAAAATTATGTAGATCTGGCCTTGACTTTTAAACGCAAATGATAAGATCTTCTGACAAAATATACGTACACAAACAAAATAATGATTTTCAACTTACTACTTCAGCAACCATGCCGGTTCCGCCACCAACGTCTAGTACCCGGATGTCCGTTCTTGATTCATGTTTAGTGAAGAAGTCCGAGGTCATATTTGGCCCTGTGTAATCCACCGCTTTAACAATCTGAAAGAAAACATTAGCACAGACCACTTATGATAGATAGATAGATAGATAGATAGATAGATAGATAGACAGACAGACAGACAGACAGACAGACAGACAGACAGACAGACAGACACGGACACACACATGACATTAATGACACTGAAACAAGTCTTGCGCTGGTCCCTCGCTGATGACCCGATTTTATAGTGAAGCTAATAAAGCCTAAAACTTTCTTGTAAATTTGAAATGTTATGAATATGATCTGTTGCTGATACAAAACAATTTGTTATAATGGTTTAGAACTCTACAGTTTTTACGTGAGTGCTTTGCTCTTGGGATACCGTACTTGATGGTGTTCAAACAGCTCTTGGACTTACAGATTTGACCGTTAGTTTCTCTGTATATTATATATAAAATATTTTATATATAATATATATTATATATAATATACATGCGCATGCATCTGTTTATATCACGCATGTATGTGTTTAGATTAGATGTCTTGCCATTTACAATATTATCTTATACTAGAGAATGCAATATAAACTTAAAAAACATACAATTAATTTAATCGTCCCTGTTTGTTATGAAACTGTAAAGGCGCCATTTAATTTATGTGGAGGTTGAACAGAACGCCAATGATAATATTTTCTATGTATCGCATAGGATTATAAATTTGTAAAATGCACATAGTTGTCAAAAACGGTTAAACATGATATCTACACGCGTCTATACTGTCAGAAGGCAACACTGACATACATGATTTGTATTATCACTTTCTTCCATTGATATTATGGTCAAACTATAACCATATCTACTTCAATATATGGCAAAATCCATACATTTTACGGGTATTTAACTTCATTGGAGTTTTGTGGTTCTCCTGCGTGTTGTACATGTAAGCCCTCTTTCTATATACACATTATCTGCGCAAACAGATCAAAAGCTTCCTCACTATGTTTTTTGCGAGTAGTTTGTGGGGACATTATCAAATTGAGCTCAGTAATGCCCCACCCGCCGAGATAAATTGAATGAATACTTTTCGTAAACAGGATCAACATTTAAAGAAGTGTATTCGATTTGATGTTAGTTACGCTGGCGCACTGTCCACTTGCTGCTTGTTTTCATGTCCCAATTGTTGGGACCACATTCTATTTTGGAACTGAATGATATCATCCTGCTCAAAATCATTTTTTCTTTTCTTTTCTTTTTGTTTTTTGTTTTTCAATAATAATAATAATAATAATAATAATAATAATAATAATAATAATAATAATAATAATAATAATAATAATAATAATAATAATAATAATAATAATAATAATAATAATAATAGTCCGGACAATATTGTTATAGGACTTTAACTGAAAGAAAAAGTTTTGTACAGCTGTGGCTTGTTTTACGGTGCGTAAGAATAAAACATCTTAAAACGTAACAGGGCACCGACTGTACACCTTTAACCGGCGGGATGACTTAACCTGACTTAGACATCTGAAAAAACCCCCAACTAAATGCTCATTATTATTTTGGAAGCTAAAGGACATCGACAGCAAGAAGGAACGTACACGTACTCTTTTCATGTCTTTCAATTTTCATTGCTTCATCGTCCCAGACATTTAACCGGAGTTAATTCCTCATTGAGCAGAAGTTAATTCCCATAAACTTATGGCGAAATATAATGCCATTCTTTTTTTGTTTTGTTCTGTTGTTGTTGTTTTTTTTTTTTTTTTTTGCTTTTTTTGTTTTGTTTTGTTTGTTTTTTGTGTTTATTTTTTCAATAAATTTTCACAAATGTGCCCATTAACACAACACGTATCACCAGAAAAAGACGAATGAGGAATAATGAAAGGGAAAACAGATATCTTACAAGGAGCGCTTTTCGACTGGAGGTGCCAAAAGCTTTTGTCCCTCGGGTACGAAAGTAAAACATCGTAATTTTGAATATTTTGCTGAATAAAAGTAGCATCGTGGTAACTTTATGGTCTGGGTCTATTGATTGCTACACAGGTCAAGGAAATGTAACTTTGGTTGTTGTACGAAACAGAAAGATGGACGACAACTTCAGAAACGGACATGATATAATTTTTTATGTCTCTGTAAAAAGAATAGCGAAATAGTAGGACCGTGAAAAATAAAGAAACAATCGAAAAAAAAAAACTGATTCACATCTGTCCAAAACCAAAACAATAAATAACAGTTTATCCGATCATTTAAAATTTCATATTCCTATGAAGACATGGGCGTAGGTGTTGTTTGTTTGCCATAAGTTTGTCCTAATCAAGACAACCTACATATATACGACAACCTACATATATACGACAACCTACATATATACCACAACCTACATATATACGACAACCTACATATATACGACAACCTACATATATACCACAACCTACATATATACGACAACCTACATATATACAGACTACTTTACCTGTATATATGTACCTTTCAGGCCAACAGGACAACTACCGGCATCCATTTTCTTTAATATCCTGATCAGTTTAGACGCCTGACTGTGTTATGGTGTGATTCACACGGCGTGTGCCTATTGCTGTGGCTGCCAAGTAATAATGAGTATCCACATATTTTGGCCATACCGCAAGCCAGATGACAAAAAAGCGAATTAATTTCAGTTTCAAATGTTGGCAAATGTGCACATATTAAGATACACTGAAAAATGGATCTGAATTAAAGGAAAAAATGCGCAGGCCAGGTGCATGGTAGTAGCGTACATATATAAGTTTTATCTGAATTCCATGTGACCCCCAGACTTATTCCGGGCAAAATTCGCGCAATGGGAATATCAATGCACAGCCAGTGCAGTTTCAGTGAAGTCATTTTCTTGACTAATGTAGTCGCTCAGATGCGACAAAAACGAAGCTGATACATCATCGCGCACTTTATGCGACGAAACGCAGAGCAACCTGCATTGTTACGATCTGTACTTTTATGAAACAGTGGATATTTGAGTTAAAAAGTCACATATTTTGTTTTGCATTTCACAGGCATTTGAAAATGACGAGTAAGGGCCCTTCTCGGCAACTGCTCCCCCATGTTTTGCGTTTCTATCGCTTGGCGAAAAAATACTTTCTGGTCCATTTGCATTTTAAACGTATGGAAACGATGCCACGAAAAAAATGATTGAAATATCACAATATGATATAATTACAAGGATATAACACCAATTTGGCAAATTACGAAAGGAAGACACATTGACACAAATGCCAAGATTACAGCAGGAATGAAAATATAGCGATTTTTTTTTAAATATGGAAACGTTATTTGCACAATGTTTACTTGCCTGTTATGGGGAAACAATTAAAAAAGCAAGAACAAGGTTTCACATGAACGCGTCCACAATGCAAATTTTATATATTCCACTAGCTCTGGGTGCACGGTTGGCTGAGCGGTAAGACGCTCGCCTGCTCGCCTTTCACCTCTGCGACCCGGGTTCTATTCTCGTCCTGGGCAGAATGTGGAAAAAGTTCCGACCACTTTAACCGTGCACGGTGGTTTTCTCCGAGTTCTTCGGTTTCCTCCACCAGGCAAGGTAGGAGGTATAAGCCAGCATCTATGCCATGGAGAGTGACTCGATAAAAATCAATGCTTGACTTCTTTCACAATCCATGTAAAACAAATGTGTCTATCATCATTGATGCGCATTTTGAAACAATTTTACGGAGTGAAAATTAAATGATGACATTGTTAAGTAGAGAGCTTACCTCATCGTATCCGTCCTGGGCCCAATCCTTGTAGTAATTCATCAGATCATTTTGAGATAGGCCTGGAACTTGACTGGGCACAATCTTTTCGTTGAAAATCTGCCGTTTTTCTTCTTTGCCAAAAGACATTTTCGATTTTTACTTGACAATTGGAATAGAGCTTCTGGCGAATTAATTAAATAGGTTCTGCTGATCGGGCGGCAGCTGCAAACTCAGGGCGATGATTGGACATTTGTGCCGAATTTAAAGGATTTTGCGTGGAAAATTTCCCTACACATTGGACATCGACCCCATGCATATTAATTAGCAGCACACATTGTTAACATGCGACAAGGGTGCATTCACCGTGCATTCACATTCCCTGTTGTCATCAAGGGGGCAGAGGAGTATTTTATCCATCAGCTCAAATATACTATAAATTCACTTTCTTATAAACGAAAAAAAAAATCGACTAGTTTTATGATATCGATGTGGGATTATAGTTTGTCACACACATTTTACATTATCTTAATATCCACAGTAAAGCAATAAAAATTAGCCCAACTTGCCACATATCCCATTTTTGTCCAGTTTCAATCTGCAATATGCTCGTTTTACGCAGACAGAATTCCCCGTTTAACATGAGTACTCTGTGAGCGACTCGTCACTCAGATAACAGGCCGATTGAGTGTCCTGGCAACATCATACCATGACCTGTACCTCCTTTAAAGCCCACAGTGTCCGAGGAAATTTGTTGACCAAACCTATGACGTCAATTTCAAATGTTCCGCATTTCTTATTCCAAATGTTTTGTGGTATACACTGTAGTCAAAGAATACAGTTTTAATTTTACCTTTTCTGTGTAATACGAGAAGGGGTTTGGGGGTTGTTTGTTTTTTAATGCAGACAATCGTTTGTAAACACAAATTCCATAGTGAATCACGCGTTCCAAAATCATATGCACGAATGTCAAATACATTTGTTAAGTGCAGGAGGCATTTGATCGTACTACTTAGCCTTTTAGGCGGGAAAAAATCTTTGTATGAAGGTCAACGTGCTCCCAGTTTGAAAATGTTTCTCCGCATTTAATATTTTAAATTTAAAAAAAAGTTATAGAATTATCCTTGTGCTCCTAGCACAGTGGAAACACGTCATTCATTTTTCCTCTGATAGGATCTTCATTGGCAACATTTTGATGTGCGTGGCTTTTATTTGCAGGGTATTTTTCGGTCTATAAAATCGAATCATCTACATTCAAGGCAGGAAAATATTTTTGCAACGATGTTTATAGGCCGATGGTCGTTAGCTTACACACATACCCATAAAAACTACTTCTAATTGAAAATACAATAAATGAATAATATTGACAGGAGGGCAAAATAGAGTTCCACAGAAGCTCTCAGTCGATAGCATATTATATAAGGTCCAAAAGATAATAAAATCTTGACTTTACCCTGTTTCCTTGTGTAAGTGAAGCACTGTTATGCATTCTGCGATCATAATCCGATATGCAAATGAAACTACTTCCATTCCTGTACAATGACCTGAAAAACATTTACACAAAGAACACGAGCCACGAGTGTCTCGCGCCACAGGCCAAAGTCTGATCATGAAGCCCTTGTCTGTTGAAAAATAATAGTGGAATAAAACGCTCAGTTTGTGGTGAGTGCACTTGAGTTTATGACGCTCGTTTACAGACAGTTTATTATGGTGGCACAAAAGTGCCAAATAAAACTTTTTTCTTTCTCTATAAAAATGCGAAGGCGAAAACAAGAAAATAAGAAAACAGAACAGCGAAAACAAGAAAACACGAAGGCGAAAACACTAAAATTCAAAACGCGAAGGCAAGAAATGCGACAACACAACCGCGAAAATCCGACAGAAATTATGTCGTGTTTGCGCACTTGCATTTTCGTGTTTTCGTGTTAGCGTTTTCTCGTTTTCTTGTTTTGCTGTTTTCTTCCTTGGTCGAAAACAAGAAAACACGACACCGAAAACACTAAAATTCAAAACGCGAAGGCGAAAATGCGAAAACACAACCGCTAAAACACGACAGAAATTATGTCGTGTTTTCGCACTCGCATTGTCGTGTTTTCGCATTAGCGTTTTCTTGTTTTCTTATTTTCGCAATATCGTGCTTTCGCTTGTTTCACTTCCGTTTAACACCTTCCCGTATGTTAGCTAACGGAATTAATCTACTGAGTACTTTAACTTTTTTGGTTTATACTTGTATTTTACAAATGAATTCAAAGGAAATGTGTGGACGCACCATGAAATAACCCCGCTTGATTGGTGCCCCTGTTGTAACGGGGTAGCTTTCCAAATTCATTGTTCTTGTTGTTATTATTATATCTCATTGTTGTTGTTATTATTATATCTCATTGTTGTTGTTATTATTATTATTATTATTATTATTATTATTATTATTATTATTATTATTATTATTATTATTATTATCTTTATTATTATTATTATTATTATTACTATATCTTGCACTGCTTTGCGGACGGTCATGATACCAAGATCGAGCGAACAGGTAAAACTGGTATTCGAAAGAACATTTTAATACATGTTGCATTAATGATAATATTTACGATAAATATTAGACTTTGATCCTTGAACTAAACTCTGTACACAAGCCAACAAACAAATGAACTTAAAGCCAGTCATGTCTGAGGAAATTGATGATGAGTCATGGAAATCCTGGTGACAAAATTATCAGCGCCAAGGACCAAGAGGACAAGTCCTTCACAGGTAGTCTTCGTGTGGAAAAATAATCGTTCGGTGAAAAAAATGGGTCTTTAATACAGTGTTTTGACATAAAAGTTACAATATCCCCCCCCCCCAAACATGTCATGTCATACGGAAAAACAAAAACAAACAAAAAAAAAAACAAAAACAAAAAAAAAAAAAAAAAACAAAAACAAACAAAAAAAAAAAACAAAAACAAAAAAACAAACAAAAAAAACAAAAAAAAAAAAACCAAAAAACAAAAAACAAAAAAAAAAAAAAAAAAAAAAAAAACCCAAAAAACAAAGGCATTCACTATTTGTTGCTGGAACAAGGTATGCATGATGCACCGAAACGTGTCCACGAATTTCACTGGCATAAGTCCCAGAACTCCGGAAAAGATTGCTACATAATAGTTTTCAATGCAATACAGAATTGAGCTCTTTATGGCAGATTTTTTTCTTTTCTACACGATAAAGTCCACCAAGCATGTTTTGAGCTACATTTCTGCATGTGATTAAAGTGCATGCTCTTATATGCATCTATCATCGGGCAAAATATTAAATCAATTATTGGTATCATATCAACGAAGTTTGTAAAGCATTTACGATTTATATATGTTTAAGGAATTTAAGGAACGGAATTAAGCATAATTGAGGTGGCTGTGCATGATCAAACTTGCTTCCATATCGGACATCGCTTTTTAAATTCTACTGATGAAGCATTTAACTTACCAACGGAGTATCTTTTATCTGATTTTGCTTTATCGGAATTTTTTTGGGGTTGAAACCCTAGCAGGAGACCACAATATTAAAAGATATGTCACTTCAAAGAATGCACATGGAGATCTACACGGAAATCCACCCACATTCAATTGCCAAACTACAGCTTACACCATGTGTGCTGCCCAAAACCTGCACAGAAAAAGTACAATACATCATGAAAAATAGGATATCACGTTTGTTTCAACAGGTAAATATAAATTTCTACCACAGAGCTGTGACTCATGTCTTTTCTTTTTCGTAGTCTGTCTGCAAAGTGGCTCTGCACACTGGTTTTTGCTTGGTCGATCGGTCATGTATAATGAATGTGTGTGTGTGTGTGTGTGTGTGAGCGATCCTGTTATCGTTATGCTGCAACCCAGTCACGAAGTTTCGGTTTTGTGTCGCGATCAGTTTATTAAAGTGTGTGTGTCAACGCACACTTTTCTGTTTTTCTAGGAATTCTTTCTTTCTTTCTTTCTTTCTTTCTTTCTTTCTTTCTTTCTTTCTTTCTTTCTTTCTTTCTTTATTTACAGGTAAATTTGTGCGACATTTCATTTGAAAAGTATTACATGTAGAAACTCCAAACTTGGCACAATTACACTTCTATGGATAAAGTCTGGCCTTTTTATATTGAGAAGTCATGCTTTTCAAAATTATGCAAATGAGGGCTAATTAAAATTTTAAATCTTCAATATCTTATATACTATAGTAGATGTGGTTCGCAGTGTATAGGATTTTGATCATAACAAGGTAAAGGTCATCTCAAATGTCAAGGTCATGTCAAGGTCAAAGGTCATGTCAAGATCAAAGGTCAATTTTAAGCCAAAATGTCATTTTTGAGGTCAAGGTTCACTTCAGGTAGAGGTCATCACAAGGTCAAAGGTCATTTCAAGGTCAAAGGCCACTTTCCATGGTAAATTTCTTCTAGCCATAACTTGGTCAATTTTTATCCAATTTTGATCATGTTGGGCTCAAATGGTAGCTATGGTAACAATACATATTTTGAATTTTACATGTGACCTCTAAAGGCCAAAGGTCAAGGTCATTTGGACCTTTGAATGTTTCATCCATCCAATTCTAATCAAGTTGTAGGTATTGCAACACTGCACATTTTTGTAAGAACATGTAACCTCGAAAGGGCAAAGGTCAAGGTCATTTGACCCTTTGAAAGTTTCATCTTGCCATAACTTGGTCAATTTTCATCCGATTTGGTTCAAGTTGGGTTTAAATTTTGGGTATTGTAACACTGCGCAATCTACATGTGACCAACTTCTTCTAGGGGGTTGTTGACAATTGCGCACCGAATGAATTAAAACTAAAAGTTGAAGCAATTTAAATTATGCTAAATAGCACCATCAAAAATTTAAATCTTGAATAACTTCAAAGCTATAATAGAGGGAGATGCCATTCCAACTTGTACTCCTGTGTTATGGAATAGTTGTACGTTGCCACACCAATATGCTTTGAAGACACACACACTGATTTGCTATGCAGCAAATCACCTTTCCTAGTTGCAGATCTTCATTTGTAAAGTAACACTGGTTATATATCTCTACAGAATAAAATTATACATTAGGCCCAATTATATAAATGGCAAAACCCGGGGATAGCATGACAGTGTGTATGATCCCCTTTATCACGAGAAAGACCAAAATTTGCAGAAGAACCAGTGAAATAGGATTGGCATATAATTAACACTCCTGACAACCTTACATACCAGCAGCCAAGCCAAAGCCACGAAGACTGAACTCTGCCTTAATTGCCCCATCCCTTTTCCAATTCCGTTTTGAGGGAATTGAAAACTTTCTTGTCTGCAAAACAGATTTACTTTGCAAACTTTTCAAAAAGGGTGTACCTCAAAATTCCCAGCTTGAGGCCTGACGATTGTTGTAACACATCACAACTTGTCCGCTGGTTTCTGTTCAACCTATGGCACGTTAGTTTAACTGTTATTCAGTGAACTGAGGGTCCCACAAGAAATAAATGATTGTTACAAACTGCACAGTCTTTGTTCTGAGTCTTAAAGGGATGTTACAAGAATGTAATTGCTTGTTTTAGTGGTGGAATTATTTAATCAAGTTTTGTTGATGACATCAGCATGCCGACAAAAGCGGACCGTCCTCAAAAGGAAAAAGATACTCAGTCAAGAGAGACAAACCGTGCCATACCATGATCTTCAAATTAACCAAATTCCAATTGACGTATTTCGGACATTTAGTTATTAAAGACTTTACAATCGCTGTTCTGAAAAAAAAAGTATTCAGACCACTGAAAATATAAAAGAATTTGCAGTAATCTTTAACAAGATCACATCTTAATAAATATATTTTCCACCTATTCAGACAGTTGAATGTATTCATGTGGTTTGAACATCCTACATGTTCTATGAAATCCTGCAATATTGAAAGCACATATAACTATTGTTCTATGTCAAAATACGTATCATTCTATAGCAATTCTGGATATGGAATGGTTTTGCTCTTAAGCTGAGAGAACTGATGATACTGAAAAGATTTTAGAAAGATATTCATGAACTAGACCAAACCAGTGCAGAACTTTAGCCTAGTTTCACCTTAGTACGTGATAAGGATCGCTGCCATTATATACAGTTTGCTCTGTACTTTAATGTGAACTTGAAAATACACTCTATTTGTGTTTCTGGGGTGCTGCTTATTGCTATATTGTATATTCTATCCTGATATAATTTTTTACAAATATGTAATTATTTTGTGCTGGTAAAAACCGCCCATGACTGCTAAGGGGAATTTCTGAATAATAGGTTCAATGAATAAATCAACATTTGGAAAGTAGACACGCATACAAACACACACCAAATAATTATATATATATATATATATATATATATATATATATATATATATATATATGCCTGTATGTATGTATGAGTGTGCATATGTGTTGGTTATTAATGACACCGACTAAGCTTGCTGGTGATTTTGATTGGCTCACATGTGTAGTAGCGGAAGTAACGCTAAAATAGCAGAGCATGCATAAATTCCATAAAATGTCCAAATAATGCAAAGCACAATTTGTGAAACAAAAAAATTTAGGTAAATAATTTATCGACTTTTAGACAAATACAGCAAATGATAACTTTCGTACACGAATTTCACTAAAAAAAGGGCCAATCAATTATGTTATTGCATTCTAATTCTTTTTTTTATTGGGTAACCTAAAAAAACACTGACTAAGCATGAACCTGATTTGAAAACAAGGGGCGTGAATGTAATGTTACATGTTACTAATAGGTTGAGCCAACAGTACACTTCCACCGAGTAACCAGCAAGGGTATGTGGAGTCACCCGAGGAATTAACAAACTCAGCTCTTCTGATTGGTCAGCCATGACCAACAGGAGGTAGAGTGTCGCGCAATCAGGTTCCACGTGCTGGTGGTTCCATCTGTTGGTGACGTACGCTATAACTTGAGCACGGATATGTTAATCACATTTTTTTTTCATGTTTTCTGCACTGCCTGGGGAAATAGATATGTGGCGTAAAAACAATATCACGTATGGTGCGTACTTTATTTTGTGAACTTTCATTTTCCATCGACATTTTCTACACATTTGACTTCTCATATGAAATAAGATATACACCAAGGCATATTACAATTTAGTACTAACATTTATCAACTTACATTCCGGTTTATGCGAGTGCAAGTATTATAGCCAGCTTATAAGTGTCTAATATGGATCCAAAATGAGTATTTTCAATGCGACATATCTTCGTAAAATGTAAAATCGTGTTGCCAATTCAGAAAATGCAAGATAGATTGCAGTGTGACATAATACTGATCATGTCGAAAATTATAGTAGTAGACTCAAGTTTTTCTATAATTTTTCATATTGATTTTTTTAGTCATATTGATTTTTTTTAATCTAAAGAATCAGCAAATTCAAATTTTGAAATTTGGTGAGCAACATTTAACACACACAAATGTCTACCACCACCACCACCCCCCCACTCATGGGTGAATTTATTTTATATAATTCCCAGTTCAGAATTTTTTGGGAATTGAACTACGTAACAACATCTAGTTGCTAGCCTTATTCAGGTACATCAATTGTGTTCTGATCAGTGCATTCCGTTGTATTTTCTCAGCATACAGTTGTCACCTGTCCTATCAGACAGTGCACCCATGTGACCACCATTGCAGTGACTGTGTACGGTAGAACCTGCCCTTGTGACCACCTCCACAATGCAATGACCTGTTGTATATATATATATATATATATATATATATATATATATATATATATATATATATATATATATATATATATATATATATATATAATATACATATAATTATGGCATTTTATATTGCGTAATGCGATTTTTTTTCAGCGAGCCTCATTTTCGTAGTTTTCATCTTCTCAGTAGAGCGCTCTGTATGCATGTGGGCTGGGTATGGGTATTTCACTTTAAAACCAGATTGTCGCTATCGCCGTTTGACAGATCGCTGAATAATGTTTTGCGTATTTCAAAGGCTCTTTTTTTCATGTGATTGGCCAAGAATTGATTGACAACCTCCCCAAATGTTGAAGGACGATGTTTACTACGTTCTGTACAAATATCAGCTCAACTTGAGCAAATGGTATTGTTTCACAGGCAAATGATCAACACCAAAGGCCTTTGAAGCTTGTTTTCTCAGAAAGGATAATGACGAGAACCCTACCTCAGAATGGTTAATCCAAGAATACGGCTAGGCGATTTTTAATCCGGTGAACGGCTTTTGATTTTATTTGTCTAAACTGCAAAAACAATTCAGTGATTTTCTTAATTTTGCTTCGTTCTTTTTCTATGAAATGAAGAAAATGAATAGAAAGGAAGATTTGCTTCAAATCTGTCTGTGTGCCTTCCAGAGTTGTAAATATTAAATGGTACAACTTTTGTGCTTTGGTACCTCACATTCCATTAAGCTTATGGCTGGATGAGGATTTCCAAGTCCAAATGACCTTGACCTTTGACCTTTAACCTTTACAGGTTACACGTAAATTGCAAAAATATACATTATTACAATACCCACAATTTAAGTCTAACATCATGAGAATTGGATGGAAACTGGCCGAGTTATGGCTGAGTTAAACTTTCAAAGGTCCAGATGACATTGCCCTTTGCCCTTTGGGGGTCACATGTAAAATGTGCAGTGTTGCAATAGCTACAATTTGAGCCCAACATGATCAAAATTGGATAAAAATTGACCAAGTTATGGCTAGAAGAAAGCCACCATCGAAAGTAGCCTTTGACCTTGAAATGACCTTTGACCTTGAGATGACCACCTCTGCCTCAAGTGAACCTTGACCTTTAAAATGATATTTTGACGTAAAATTGGCCTTTGACCTTGACATGACCTTGACATCTGAGATTACCTTTGCCTTGATATGATCGAACTCCTTTAAACTTGGAACTACATGTACTATAGTATATAAGATATTGAAGATCTAAAACTTTAATTAGCCCTCATTTGCATTGTTTTGAACAGTATGACCTCTCATTATGAAAAGGCAAGACTTAAAAAATATGCAGTGTTACAATAGCTACAATTTGAGCCCAACATGATAAAAATTGGATGAAAATTGACCAAGTTATGGCTAGAAGAAAGCCACCATCGAAAGTAACCTTTGACCTTGAAATGACCTTTGACCTTGAAATGACCTCCACCTGAAGTGATCCTTGACCTTTAAAATGACATTTTGGCTTTATAATGCCATTTGGACGTAAAACTGACCTATGTCCTTGACATGACCTTTGACCTTGACATGACCTTGACATTTGAGATGACTCTGCCTTGATATGATCGAACTCCAATACACTCAGAACTACATCTACTATAGTACATAAGATATTGAAGATTTAAAATTGTAATTAGCCCTTATTTGCTTAATTTTGAAAAACATGGCTTGTCATTATAAAAATACCTGACTTCATCTATAGTAGTATAATTGGGCCAAGTTTGGAGTTTCTGCGTATAATACTTTTCAAATGAAATCTCGAACAAATTTGCCGGTAAAGAAAGAAAGAAGAAAGAAAGAAAGAAAGAAAGAAAGAAAGAAAGAAAGAAAGAAAGAAAGAAAGAAAGAAAGAAAGAAAGAAAAAATCCTGGAAAAACAATATGTCTGTGTTGGCACACAGACATAAATATCCTGAAAATCAAAGAGAAAATTGAAACGTCAAACTTTGAGGATGGATAACAAAAAAACGAAACCAAACATAAAAAAATCACAGGATCGTTTTTGGTTGCCGATATGTCAGGATTAAGATGCAAGTGTAATTATGATTTTATCACAAATAATTAGTGACTTATATCGACATTTATGGGGTGGATGCTTTGCCGCCAACTTTCCATTGTTTATTCCACAATTAACACCACAGACACACAAATACGGAGCATATAAATTCTTTGGAGTAAGACGATTACACACATATATGATATGTTATCCTAACGCAAATACATTTTGAGCTAGGATTGACTAAAGTGGGATTTATTTTTGTTGTCTTATCTGTCCTTAATTTCCATTGTAATTTGCACGTGCGTAAGTTAAAACCCATTCTACGCAGAAGGCACCAAATGCCTTGTGGGAAATGGGTGCACACAGTTTTTATAGTATTTTTTCATGCAGATATATTGCCGGTTTGTCTTTATTTTGTATTGATCAGCTGTTCGAGTATAACACGGCTATGTACACAACCTCACATGACCTACTGTGCACTCTGCAATCTGGTCAGTTCTATTGAGTACTTCTGACCTCTAACAATACATTGTAGACTGACAGGCGTGTCATTTTTACCTTACTTTACAATCAAGTTATTATTCTCCACTTTTTCCATGTATATCATCTCGTTAACATCAGCATAAGCTCCAGATTCTTATAAATGCAACTATATATGTTTGTATGGAATTGGTGTACCTACCAGTGGACGTTCCTAATTCACTTATGTCAAGCCATCTGATTGTAGAGCACGAGCCTTTTGAATCTCATTGATACAATTATGAAAATACATTCCAGAACTACCACCTTGCGAACCCCTGGGCCCGTATGCATAAAGGAGGTGTAACTTACCCATGGTATAAGTTAAACAGTTTTAGTTACCCCTCAGTTCATGGTGTAAGAAAATTGGTATGCATAAAAGCTGGTGTAGTTATACCCGGGGTAACTAATCCCTGGGGCAGTTACACCACTGTATAACTGAAGACCTTGGTACAAGTTTTAACCCCCTTTCCTGACACTGGCCACCTGACCTGTCCCAGGGAAGCACAGTGAGGACAGTCGTGTGACCGCTGTCCCCTTTAATTGACATATTGCATTACGTTACAAGGGCAGCAAGGGGCTTCAGATTTATGTTTGTCAAAATGAAAATGAGTGTATGCACAGTGGTCAATAATGGAAATATTACTGATTTTATATGTGTACATGATAAACTAGAAACTAATATGTGAATATTTAATCCTCAAAATGTGTCTGTTTTATGGATAACATGATGAAATAAGTGATCATTGGAATTTAAGTAGAACATTACAATTTCTATCTACCCCATATAACCCCCTTTTTCCAAGTCCAGCTACCACAACAACCATGGCTGTACAAGGCGCGGGCAGCAAAGCCAAAGGGAGGAGGGGAATACATGAGGAAAAAGAACACTTACTTTCACGTTCTTTAGCTATGCCCCAGTGTTATTAGTGCGCTATCCCTTTGTTAGCTGCATATTGTAAGAAGTATTCAAATAGACACATGCCATGTATACAAATTAAACAAGTAATGGTCAGTAGATTGTGGAAAAGGCAAAAGTTTTGATCCTTTCACGAATTTGGTTGTTGAACGTGTAGACTATAGTGTTAAAATGTTTTTCATTTGACAGCAAAGATTCTAATATTATTATAAAATATCTGAGGAAATGTCTCACATTTCGCAATAATATCAGAAACATTGTCAAAGAAGGAAAAGTACGCTAACACTTAGAGTATGTCGACGCAGGTCAGGTCATTTGATGGTCCGCGTATTTGAAATCTATTTTGCCAAACAGTTTGCTATGATCATTTATATGAGTGAAAGTATAATCTGCGTTTTATATGTCGCATGAACTGTATGCTTAACTCAGGTAAACACATGATGGGCACAAGTGGTACTATTAATTTTGTATTGTGCCACAGAATATAGGACATATGTCTCCTTATAGTGGAGGTTGAGTGTGTTTATAATGTTCCAGATTCATAAATATCACAAAAACGATATCGTTTTTATTTTTGACAGATGTGATAAAATTTGTATTTTGGGTGGTTAAGCCTATATACATTTTGGAAACACTATAGTCTGTAGATAATGAAGAATATTTCAAAGGTTGAGAGGACCGGTTTAAAACCACCAGTTGCCTTTTATGGGTGACTGCCTGTCTCAAGTCAGGAGAGGAATTTGTTTCTTTACATTGGTATTGGAAGATGGATGTTGATGTTTCGGCAACTCTGCAATCTCTTTGCTGTCATTGTTGGGTGTGGAATTAGTGGATATGGATCATGTTTTTCTGTACTATTCAATACAAAAGGGTTTAGAAAGGTAATTCAATTTGCATGTAATGTTTGTAGATATTGTTTAATGGTGTTCTGCTCGAACTCTCATGCCATATGATAGGCGTTAAGTAGTCCCCCACCAGGAACTGGAAGGGGACTATTTTTGCGACTCGTCTGCTCGTCTGTCCGTCCTTGCTCAGGGTCTATTCTGTGCCATATTTCCTATACCCTTGAGCCCACGCAAACCTAATTTTGCGTGTAGACACTTCCTTGACTAGAAAAAATCAGAGATAAAACCTTTAGAATTACAATACTTGGCCTACAAACTCTGGAAACCTGTGTTCGGCGCATGGGAAATTGACCTGAGGAATAGGATGCCGAACTCCACCTCATTTTTTATGAATCAAAAATAAATAATAATAAAAATCACGTGGTTTAGGTTGCTTTGTACGGTTGCAATGCAGGTATTCAGTCACTCTAGGTGGGACCTTCAATAAATACACTCAAAATTTGTTAACGATTTCAATTTTGCAGGAAGTTTATATAACGAGTTTTGTTTATTTATTCATTTATTTTAAATCAAATTGTGTTTTGAGACAGTTCATTGGATAGCTGTGTCATGCGCCAAAATTGGGTCACTGTGACTTATTTCTTGCCTTCATCCCACATAGCGTTTCACCTTGTCCTATACTAGCCATGTTCCCTGTTTCATAAGAATTGATTCTGCCACGTTTGGTGGCTGGACACTTCATGGCATAGGGGTGGGTCGTACGCTGAATTGGGTCACAGTGACCTTGATCTTTGACCTTTTATACTGTTTTAGTTTTGTCCAGGCCATACTTCATATACGGTAACATGCACATCTACCATGGTGTGTAGACACATTATAGGTTAGGGGTGTGTTGCACACCAAAACTGGGTCAACTGTATCACCTTTTCTCCGATGGGGGGACTATGTATTGCTATGTAATACTTGATCTTGTTGAAAGTGACCTTTACTGCGACATTATTCAGTAACTTGTGACATTAATTTCCTGATACTAATTTCAAGAATATCACATATTACATGAATATTCATGCTTTTAGTTGAATTTGTTATTTTAAGCAAAACATTTTGCTGAAAAGTTGAAAAGATCACTTTTGTTTTTTGCAGTACAATGAACTGTTGGTAAAACATATGACTGGTCCGATATTTATAATGGCTTTCATTTGTTAAACCAGGCAAAGTTAAAATCTTAGTTTGATTTTGTTTCCACTGAAGGCAATTTTTTCAATGAAAGTAAAAGAATAGTGCCTTTATGTATGCCTTGATGAGCGCAAGAACAGTTTTGCAATAAAATAGTTAATTTCAAGAAAACGGTCACTGTTTTTCATACTAGTAATGGATACAGTGTGGATTTCTGTAATTACAGTATTTTCGTGTGTAGATTTGCAGTAGAGCATTTAATATTCAAATAGTGCATCCATTTGGCATGTTTGAATAATGTAAACACAGTACAATTTTGTTAATTAATAGTAACAGCACAAGGTATGCGAAATGGAGCTGATCTTTCGCACTGGTGGTATCACTACTTGGCATTTTACCATATCCGAACCTTCACTAAATGTACAGTGGTATGATTATTTACTTTACATATCATAACAGGTCCCTCGTATGCAAGGAAATCGACTTCCACTGGGACTTACACCTCCGTTAAACTATCCCCCTGGCAGGTTTAGAAATCTGGGGCAGTTTAAGCTCCTTTACACCATGGATTAAGCTATTCTCCCTTTTTGCATACGGATTCTTAAACCAGGTGTAACTTTACACCAGGGGTAACTTTGCAATGCCTTTTTGCATACGGATTAGACTTTACACCATGGTTGTTCCCCGGAATAAGCTAAACCACAGCTAAACCACCTTTATGCATACAGGCCCTGGTGTGTACAGAGTGTGAACTGAACTCAGAGGTACGTATATATGCGTAGATAGATTTTGTGCGAGTACAGCGTCATGATTGAACTGACATATTTCCATTTTTCACAGCTATTATTTTGTATATGATCAGTACAGCTATTATTTTGTATATGATCAGTATCTCAATATCTGCATTATTTCTTTTCGCATTTGTACACGGTCTCAGCAAATTTTGGTTAAATTCAGATGTGGCTGAATACTATATGAAAGGTCACATCCAAATTAACTGCAGATGACATTAAATTCTCATCAATTATTTGTTGCCTTTTTTTACTTAAAAAGTAAAGCTTTTGCTCTCCTGGTAAAATACCAGATTTTACCAGGAGAGCAAAAGACCTATCTACATCTAAAGTATTACATAAACGCTTTTATTTCTAAATGGGATGCTCTTTGAAATATTTTGTTAACCTGCTATTGTGTATAGTATTACATATAGTTTTGTGTATATATTTTTCATTGTGTTTTACTTGTATGTTTTATGTGTATATTATCTTGATGTATGCTGGGCCCTTGCTATGCTCTGAAAAGGCTACTCAGGATAAATAGATAGACAGACAGACATACGGACAGACAGACAGACAGACCGATCGATCGATCGATAGATAGATAGATGGATGGATGGATGGATAGATAGATAGATAGATAGATAGATAGATAGATAGATAGATAGATAGATAGATAGATAGATAGATAGATAGATAGATAGATAGATAGATAGATAGATAGATAGATAGATAGATAGATAGATAGATAGATAGATAGATAGATCTATTGTATTGTGTTGTAAACATATTTATTTAAAGAACTGGATTGCCTAATAGTTACAAAGGATCTAATCTGGAGGTTCTCCAGTGAATGCATTGACACAGACAGTATGTACACGACAAACCGGACATTGCAAGGAGTCTGTTTGCTATTTTAGAATTCAACAGTATAATACGAAACAGTAGTTAAGAAAGCAATTATATCAATAAATGAAGCGTCTCGACTCTACGATAAATGTATGTATTGAGTTTGCTGTTTAATTGTATTACAGCAAGTCTACCTAAGTGCATAGTCACGTTTGTACATTGTATTGTCCTATGCGTCATGTATATGTAATTTTGTGCGTCTCCGTGTTTGTAAAACCCCCAGATTAGTTATAGTCTGTAGTATTTGGTAATCCAGTGAAAACAATTATGTTCAAACTAAACATTTGAAGGAACTGTTCCACTGCTGTGGTGACACGAGATATGCAAATTTGCGTATAACAGTGCACAATACAGCCATTGTGTTTAAATTCATGGAATATTGTACGGACAATATGTGGCTGCGTACAGGCTAATAATGATCAGTGAAGTGATTGCCAAACATGATTTGTAAAGTTGATGCAATGGATTGCAGCGTATTGTCCATTTCCTGTACAAAATAGGATTGGTCGCCAAGAGAAACTGTCGACATGCAGCATGACGTCATGACATGTCTCATCTACAGTTTTCAGCAAAAACGATTTATATTTACGCGGAAGTAGGGATAAACATTTAACAGGACGACAATTGACATCCGGGTGCTTTGAGGCAGTTTGACCGGAAAAAGTTGAAACCGGCCATTACCGGTTCTTGACCAGTCCTGACTGAGAAGTCTGTTGCAGGCAGACAGGCCAAAAACAAGATGTGCTCTTTGGATAATTCTACGTTCACCGATTTTTCCTACTATACCCAGGTTAGTGGATTAGGTGGTCAAGTTTGCTATAAGCCTATTAACCTCGTAGTTTCAAATTTACTCTATTTTTTTTTCTGAAATAGAGTTACGTGTCTATAAGATCTTTACTGATGATTTTCATAAAGGTTGTATGAAACGGGGAGTGTAAGTATGTTCTTACATTTCAATTAATGACCCCAGACCTGTTCGGGGCAACAGGATTGTGATCTAATTGAGGGTGAAGTCATGAGGTAAAAGATATGAGTTTTTTGTGTGCATGATGCTCTTTGGTGCCCACGCATATTACATAACACCTATAGGGGCCGTTCATAAACGATCACAGTATCCCGAGCCTGCAATTTAGAGGTTCACGTCAAGTCCAAAATAATATACATATTGATCAGGAGCATGTTATTGACACATTCCCTCTAGAAATATACTTCCTTTTAAGACACGTTTGACGAAAATGTACATATACTCGAGAAATGAAAGCGTGGCCCCCCTATCATTGGTGTTCATAATCAAGAATAACGCACTGAACGATTTCTTGGTAACATTTTTGTTTGCCTAAAATCAGTGAAATACTGGGTTGTTGATGTGAGCAATTTCAAGGAGAAAATAAGATTTAAAGTAAATAATACATTTCTAATTTCTTGTTCTATGTATTTAATGTGTGTGTCCAAATATGTGTTGAAAAGAACAACACACGCATAAGCCATCGGCTTGTTTTCCGATCCCTTTCCGCTTTGCGAAATAAAATACGTTTAAATCAAATCAACATGTCCAAATGAATCTATTACCTGTAACATCGAAACATGTTACTGAGCCGAGCACATTTGTTTGCTTTGAATTTGACAATGTACAAGTATTTTTACTTATTTTTATTTTTTCACTTTTTTATTTTTTAAAATTCGATTTAGAGTACATGGGGACTAGTTGCACAGACCCATTTATATGAATCCCTGAGAGCGTGGGACAGTATGTGTGAAGATAAGTGTACACGCATTTAGTGGTAAATAACTGTACTTTACTGGAAACTTATTAACACACTGACCAGTTACACTAACCGTCGAAACAGGTGTATGCAGAGTCAAACGAGTGGCCTGTGGTCTGGAATCTGGTAATTACATACCAGCTTTCATTGACGTGGGTTAGAAGAGCGGTTGGTTTCATATTCAAATGTTGAGTTTCAGTGACAAATTTAAATGAAGATATTTAAACAGACGACACTTTAATTACATCCACAAAGCCTGGGATATCTCGGGGTATTTGGACGGGGTAAATGAATAAACTAGAAAGATGATTTGCTGCATAGCAAATCAGTGTGTGTGTGTCTTCAAAGCATATTGGTATGGTAATGTACAACTAGTCCATAACATAGGAGTAGAAGCTGGAATGGCATCTCTATCTATTATAGCTTTGAAGTTATTCAAGATTTAAATTTTCTAATGGTGCTACTTAGCAAAATTTAAATTGCTGAAACTTATGTTTTTAATTCATTAGGTGCAAAATGGACAACAACCCCCTTGTAGAAGTTGGAATGACGTCTCTATCTATTATAGTGTTTGGAGATATTCAAGATTGAAAATTTTGAACACTGCTAATTAGCATAATTTAAAGTGCTACAACTTTTATTTTAGATTCATTACATGCGCAACGGTCAATAACCCCCTAGTAGAAGTTGAAATGACATATCCATCTATTAACACTTTTGAAGATATTCAAGATTTAAAGTTTCAAATGCTGCCAATTAGCATAATTTAAACAGCTACAACTTTTGTTCTAAATTCATACATGCGCAATGGTCAAAAACCCCATAGTAGAAGTTGAAATGGCATCTCTATCTATAATAGCTTTTAAGATATTCAAGATTTAAAATTTCAAATGATGCTAATTAGCATAATTTAAATTGCTACAACTTTTGTTTTAAATTCATTAGATGGGCAATGGTCAATAATTTCCTCGTAGAAGTTGGAATGACATCTCTGTCTATTATACTTTTAAAGATATTCAAGATTTAAAATTTCAAATGCCCTAAAATTTGCACTATTTTAAACATCTTCATTCCTCTGCACAAAAAGGTCCAACTCCTTGTATGGATGAACAATCATGTTTGGAGTTTTTAAGTATAATAGTGTCAGAGAAAAGTGTCGGACAAATACACTGGGAAAGAACACAGAAGTAAGGAAGACATACAGACAGACAGAAAGAAAGAAACAATTTCAGGAAAAACAGAAAAGTGTGTGTTGACACACACACACTTAAATAAAGAACTAGAGGAAAAACAGAAAAGTGTGTGTTGACACACACACTTTAACTACATAACTTCTGTCCGTCTTCACGGGAATATATATGTATGTATGTATGTGTATATGTGTATGTATGTACATTGAAAACCTCCCTTACCAAACACCTCCATATTCCGAACACCTTCTTCTACTGAACCCATTTTTCCTTGGTCCTAATTGTATATTTTCATTATTAGCAAACCTCCAAATACTGAACACCTCTCTATACCGAACATTATTTTCCGGTCCCGAGGTCGTTATAAGGAGAATTCACTGTACTTATTCACGTTTACGAGACGTTTGCAAATTGACGTTGCCGATTGGCGTCTGTAACACGCCGTTGATATAACATACAAGCACAACCTCGACATTATAGACCACAACATTGATATTAATATTATAGCCTCTGTGCAATATTCAATATTAAAAAAAAATTAATGAAGATTATAGAAGAGCCCAGGTCCGTAATAAGATACAACAGGTTTAATAACGATACATAAGCTCTGACCTGCGTGATTGTGTATTTTGGAGTACAATGGATTCAAAAGTCGAAGTCTGATCTCTAGCCGATAGTTTGGGAGACTTATTAAACGGTCCATGGTTATTGTACCACTGGATATCATCGTCTGATATTTACAGTTTACTGCCTTACACATGTAGACCGTCAGGGCATTAAAAACATGCTGAACTTGTTTTGAAACAAACAC